>OW052221.1:130285862-130814348 GCA_932526605.1 Nephrotoma flavescens | reverse complement strand
ACATTTTACAAAGTATGGATATTAGGTTCCGTCTGCCATCACATCAGCAAATTATATTTTAACAATAATACGAAATACGAATAAAGAAAGAATGCATTCCACTGCCGAGGCAGGAAATGCTTATATAACTAATTAATTATACTAACATCTTCGTCATTATTGTAGTTCACTTTGGGACGTAAACACGGGAAATAAATAAATAAATATAAATAAGTTATCGTGAGTTTTATTCTACGCATTGAAATAATCCCATAACTGGCGCAGCCGCGGTAGAGCACAAAGTCCAGTTTGTGCCAATTTTTAATTTTTCTTAACCAAAAGGAAAATAACCGTATTAAACCAATAATTCGTTTAGAGTCAGTGTAATAAAAAATTATAGTGTTACGTTATAATAAATTGTGTGTAAAGTGAAGTAAGAAATTAGATCACAAGAACAAATCGCATATTACGATAAAAGTGATTGATACAATTTTTCAAACACCAAGTTAAGTTACACGTACTCTTGTTATAATAAAAAGTGAACTAGTGTAAAATCTATTGAAAGTGTACCGGCTAAAAAGTCACACGAGTAGAGAACAGAGACAGTTTCGAACTCTTAGATATGAGAAATTTATTCTACTTTCTAATTGTCTGTCCGATTATTACATGGTGAGTAAGATATTTTTGCAAATATTCCGACAACACTAAATAATTGACCCAACAATCCTTGTACATATGTATACAGAGGAATAGTACCGCTAATTATACGCTAATAATTAGGACAAAATAAAAATATTTTTTTATTATTTTATGTAAAGCCACTAAGTTGGCAATAAAGAGAAACAAAATTTTGATAAATTTTTCATAAAGTTTAGTGAAAATTAAAGTAGTGCGAATAGTTTAATGTTTCAAACTAGTACTCCAAAAAAATCAAGTAGTGAGAAAGAATTTTCTAGTATAGAGGAATTTAAAAATCAATTAACCGAAATCATAGATAATATAAATAGCGATTCAGATTTAGAAACAATTACTAGTGACAAAATTAAGCAAGTCGAAACAGATAAAATGGCAGAACGCGACACTATTATGAACAGATTATATACATCTTTAAAAACTCCAGACATTATCAAAGATTTAAACGAATTTAACGGTGACGTCAAGTTGCTACATCAATTCATAAAAGATGTTGAAGAAATAATAGAATTGTGCGGCAACATACTTCCCGAAAACGAACCAACACCAATAATTTTTATAAAAGCGATACGTAATAAAATTAAAGGGGAGGCAAACCATGTCTTAATAAACGCTAATACTGAAACCACGTGGTGCAGTATAAAAGCAGCATTGACCGAACACTACTCAGATCCAAGATCCGAAGTAGTTTTGATTCGGGACCTCCACCGGACAAGGCAAGGAATTCTCACATCGAGACAATTTTACTTGAACATTCTTGAGATACAAAATGCACTTATAGCACACGCTAACATTCAAATGTGTAATGTAGATACAAAAAGGGATTTGTACAAAGAGATGTGTCTAGCACAATTTGTATCAAATCTTCGTGAACCATTAGGTTCCAACATCCGTAGTAGAGATCCAGAAACCTTAACGGAAGCAATGGAACTCTGCACAACGGAAGAAAATATGTACTACATGAAATATCAACCAATATTCCGAAAACCAACGAACAATTTCAAACCAAATTTGACCCAAAACTCACAACAGAACTGGCAATATCCCCGAACTGAAAGAACAGAGCAACAAAAAAATCAAATACCAAGCACGTCTAACAAATACAACAAGCCAAACCATAAACAACATCAACCTTATAATAATAATCAACCAACGAAATATTTGGCGATCAAGCAAGAAAAAAATATTAACATCACCGAAAACGAACCCCCGGTGGAAGAAGAAAACGAACAAGAAGAATACAACGAAGATAATATAGAACTGAATGAGGATTTTTTTCAAGAAAACGCCTCGGACAACGAATAAACAATCACGAAACCCACGAATTGCCATACATAACAATCCACATCAATAAAAAACCTTTACATCTGCTCATCGATACAGGGGCTGATGAGTCATACCTCAACCCAACACTAATTAAACCTGAAAAAATAATCACAACTAAACCCATTACAATTAAAACACTCAGCAATACATTCTAAGTAGATAAAATAATTATCCTAAACGGATTAAAAGAACTAAGAACTACAGAAAAATTAAAATTCCATTTATTAAAATTTCATAATGTTTTTGATGGTCTAATTGGTACAAACATTCTAAAACAACTGGGCATCATAATTGATATCCGAAATAAAACATTGACCCTTCCAACCCATACAATTCGAATAAAATCATTTAAAGTAGGTAGCAAAGCAATAAATTTGACACAAAATTTACCAAAAAACCAACTGGAAGAGATTTTCTATAAATATCAGAATTTGTTCGACACAGGTTCAACGTTACCATACACAGGTGACATAGAACACACAATAGAGCTCACAAATGAAAAACCAATTCACAAGAAACAGTATCGTTACCCTAACTCACAAATCCCAGAGATAAAAAAACAAATCAATGAGCTTTTACAAAACAACATTATCCAAGAGAGCAAAAGCCCCTGGAATACCCCAATCATCATTGTAAACAAAAAAACCAACGATTCGGGAATAAAACAATTTCGAATGGTAGTTCATTATAGGGAACTCAATGCAAAAACAATTGATGACCGCTTTCCGGTCCCAAACATTGAGGAACTACTTGATCAGCTGAATGGATGCAAATACTTTTCGGTTATCGACCTCAAATCAGGCTTTCATCAAGTCAAAATGAATGAGAGAGACGTACCAAAAACCGCATTTTCCGTATTGGGAAACCATTACGAATTCACACGCATGCCGTTTGGCCTTAAAAATGCGCCATCCACCTTTCTCAGACTAATGAACCGAACATTAAATAAATGGATCAAAAACACAAGCCGGAACAATCTAAATATAATAAGATCATCGATTTGCCTGGAAGACATAGATGATGTACAAAAACAGGAAGATATAATCAAATCGATCCATGAGAAGGAAAACCACTCAGGAGAAGAAACAACAGCAAATGTGCTATTAAGAAAATATTTTTTCCCGAATCATAAGAAGAGAATCCAAGAAATAATTAAAAAATGCAAAGAATGTAACCAATCCAACATACATTCTACACTAGAAACAAATGAGATAAAAACAATTACAAATCCAGTAGTCCAACTAAAAATTATTATGGACATACATAATAAAAACCACCGGGGATCAAACGAAAACTATCTACAAATCAAAAAATCGTATAAATTTGCAGGAATCAAAGACATGATATCCGCTTATGTTAACCAGTGCGACACATGTAACAGAATGAAATATGATCGAAACCCAATACAAATGCAACAACAAATTACGGAGACATCGAAACGACCAAACGATCGAATTCATATCGACACATTCTCGATCAGATCGAAACAGTTCCTAACCATTATTGACAGCTTCTCACGATTCGCATCCGCATATGAACTTCAAAACAGAGAAACAATAAATGTAATCGCTGCACTGAAAAAGCACTTTTCGCAAGAGGGTATACCACGCACCCTGGTATCCGACAGTGCAACTGAATTCACAGCAAAAACCTTCACGGATTTTGCTCAACAATTCAACTTCAGACACCATGTTACAACCCCCAAATCATCAACGGGCAATGCATTAGTCGAGAGACTCCACTCAACAATGACCGAAATTATCCGAATCAAGCATGATGAGAATAAAAATATAAAAACTGGCGATCTTATAACTCCTAACATACAACAATACAATACATTCCACAACACAGTTAACACCGATGGAACTACATAGAGCACACATTATTACAAAAAATATTCCAGAAAATCTATCTACGGAAAATTATACAAAGAAAGTGATATCTGAATACGCAACTCGAGCAAATTTAATTGCAGAAAAGGATAGTCAACAAAAAGAAAAGCGAACAGGCAAAACAAATCTGAATAAAACATTACCACCTAGACTAAACAAAGATGCTATAATATACGAAAAACAACACACACGAGATAAAACGGCACCCCTATATATAAAACACAAAGTAGTTACAGACCTTAACGGTCCAATAACTACCACAAATAAAAGAAATGTTCATAAAAGAAATATTAAACAACATTGTATAATTTCAGGGCCGGAGGATCTATAGAAATAATGGACTTCACCGACAATAAGGGGATTATACCCATTGTACTAGGAAACGCCAGAATGTTTGAAAACAATCTTCAATTCTTACACGTTATAAACATATCGTCATATCTACCAATAATCACAAGTAACCTGGACAACCTAGCACAATACGAAAAGTTAATCAGAAATACAACAAAACTGTTCACACATTTCGAAAACAGAATACGAACTATTCGAAAAGAATCGAAAACATTAATAGAAACTTTCTCGAGCCTGAGACCAAAAATCAGACAGAGACGAGGTATACATATTATATTTGGCGACGTCAGTCAAGGTAATACACAAAGGATCAATGAAGCTTTAAACAAAATTAATACAAATGAAAACGCAATAGTTTCAAAAATTAACGAGCAAATAGAAATTAACACAGCCATGATAAATAGATTTAGGGACTTAGAAAATCAATTGACAGGAGAGATAAATTTGATGAAGATTAGAATTAACCAAAATACAGACAAATTACAGGAAATCGAACTCATTTTGCTATGTGAACAGAGCCTTCACACTGTGGAATTTGTAATCAGAAATTTACAACAACACCTTGACGAGATATTAGATTCGATTACTTTAGCAAAACAAGGTTACATATCTCACTACTTGCTTTCATCGGACGAAAGTGACTTTATCTATAAGAACCTAGAAAAACAAAATATTAAAATCAATTCGGAACACGAACTTTATCAATTTTTATCAATCTCAATTATATATAAAAATCCTTTAATAGCCTTCGCGGTAAAAATTCTTCAGTTTACAAAAACCATTTTTAAACATATCCAATTATACCCGACCACGATAAATCAAACCTATACAATACAAATCCCAGCCAAATACATTTCCCTATCCAATGAATTTGCAAAATATTCAAATGATCCTTGTAACAAAATCGATGACACATATTACTGCACAAACGAAGAATTACAAACCAGCAACGATAAATGCGTTGAACACATTTTAAACAACAAACCGTCAATTTGCAACCTAACAGAGGGCCACATAAAACACGTAGAGCAACAGTTCATAATCATTAATGAACAAATCGATCCAGAATACCATACAAATTGTACCAACCAAGAAAGAAAACATCTACCACGTCAAAGCCTAATCAAGTTTAGTAACTGTTCGATAATAATCAACGGAGTGAAATTCGAAAACAACGACATAAAATACACAGAAGTCTATAGTTATATCCCGTACAATGATATAATAATCCATAACACAACCAAACCATTGGAATTATCTGCGGTACCAAACATAACAATTCAAAACATGGACAAATTAAAGGAATTTCAGCAGACAACAGTTCCACAAGAACATCAATATGCTTCTTGGGGAATAACATCAATCCTGATTATCAGCATCATCAGCTACTTATGCATCCTACGTTACTGTCCCTCATGCACACCATGTCAATGGTATATAAAAATAAAAAATTCGCCTGACGTGAAAGCATTTCAAGGAACATCTAAAACTAATTTCACTGAGGACAGTGAAAATCTAGGAATGGAGGAGCTACATACTGTACCAGTAACAACAACAACTTCGACACAATCAGTATTTCCAATATTAGCAAAATAATACAACATTAACATTTTGATTACATATCAAAATATCAAGCTACATTCTGCACCAGCAATAACAACAACTTACAACGCAAGCAGTATTGCTACCGCAAAACACATTTTACAAAGTATGGATATTAGGTTCCGTCTGCCATCACATCAGCAAATTATATTTTAACAATAATACGAAATACGAATAAAGAAAGAATGCATTCCACTGCCGAGGCAGGAAATGCTTATATAACTAATTAATTATACTAACATCTTCGTCATTATTGTAGTTCACTTTGGGACGTAAACACGGGAAATAAATAAATAAATATAAATAAGTTATCGTGAGTTTTATTCTACGCATTGAAATAATCCCATAACTATATATATATATATATATATATATATATATATATATATATATATATATATATATATATATATATATATATATATATATATATATATATATATATATATATATATATATATATATATATATATATATATATATATATATATATATATATATATATATATATATATATATATATATATATATATATATATATATATATATATATATATATATATATATATATATATATATATATATATATATATATATATATATATATATATATATATATATATATATATATATATATATATATATATATATATATATATATATATATATATATATATATATATATATATATATATATATATATATATATATATATATATATATATATATATATATATATATATATATATATATAAATATATATATATATATATATATATATATATATATATAAAAATATATATATATATATATATATATATATATATATATATATATATATATATATATATATATATATATATATATATATATATATATATATATATATATATATATATATATATATATATATATATATATATATATATATATATATATATATATATATATATATATATATATATATATATATATATATATATATATATATATATATATATATATATATATATATATATATATATATATATATATATATATATATATATATATATATATATATATATATATATATATATATATATATATATATATATATATATATATATATATATATATATATATATATATATATATATATATATATATATATATATATATATATATATATATATTTGACACTTGGGTGCAAAAAAATCGCACATTGCTCAATTTTCCACAAAAGTTCACAAATATCAAAAATATCCAATATTTGTTTATTTTTTTTAATGCCGATTCAAATTCTATTTCAATACCTATCCAGTGGTACCTTTTTTGAATTTATACGTGCCATCAAACTGATTTTTGGGCGTAAACATCTGAAGTATTCGTTTTGGTGAATTCGTCAGCATGAAAATTAGGGGTAAGAATCGAATCAAAACATGGAAGTAAACAAAAAAAAACAGTTTTATTAATAAGAAGTATTCCCTCCCCTTGCTCGAATGACAGATTCCTTTCGATGCTGCATTGATTTTTCCAAAGTTTTCACAAAATGTTGAGGTATCGCCTTCTATTCCTGTACGATCGTCTGTTTGCGCTCCTGGAGACTCGTTGCATCAACATCTCTGGCTCGAACCCTTCTTTTCAACTCGTCTTATAAATGTTGGATGAGGTTGAGGTCCGGGCTTCGAGATGGCCACTCCAAAACAGGCACATCCACCTCTTGAAGGTACTGGTGTACTACACCAGCCTATACGATCTCTCGAATGTACCGTTGAGAATTCATTCCTGTGATGAATTCAAGATCAGTCTTCGCCTCTAATGATATGTCTTCCCAGAACATGCACGATCCACCGCCATACGAGACACGTTATTTAATGCAACATTGTGCATATCGCTCTTCTTGTCTTCTGTATACTCTTCCGCATCCGTCGGTGCCGTATAAACACATCCTGCACTCGTCAGAGAACAAGACTATTCTCCATTCTTCTTCTGTCCAACTGAAATGCTCTCGAGCGAACTCACGACGGGCTCGTCGGTGGGCTGCGGTCAATTTCGGCCTGTTTGCATATTAAGTTTTTGATGTCGTCTTCTAACTGTCCACCGACTGGCTTCGACTTCACGAACTTCTTGGAGCCACCGTCCCAGTTGAACCGAATTCATACAGTGATTTCGCAACGAAGTTGTTACAAGAAAGCGGTCATCACGCTGTGCTATAGCACGAGGTCGGCCAGATCCTTATCGCCGTCTGAAGCCACCAGTTTCCTGATATCTCTGCCACACTCGACGAAAGGAGAATCGGCTCAAATTTAGTTATAGAGCCACTTCACTTTGGTGCTGCCCCGCATAAATTAGTGCAACCACTTGTGCGGCTACCTCCGGTGTGGTATCCATTTCTTTGCTCCGGTTGAATACGTAATCAATAGAGGATCGTTCAGGCTAAGCGTCGATATGCGAATGATCACAATTCCGAGCGAGATATTTCATGGCATGCTATTGTATTGACCTTGTTGAATTATTTTTGGAATTTAATTCGAAAGCCTGCTATATGCATTTGACAAAAAATCACTTTGTTTGCATGGTACAAGTACAAAAAAGGTACCGCTATATAGGTATTGTAGACTTTGAATCTGCATTCAAGTAGACTTTGAATCTGCATTTTAAAAAATTAAACAAATATTTGATTCTTTTGATATTTTTGAACTTTTGTGGAAAATTGAGCAATGTGCGATTTTTTTGCGCCTAAGTGTATATATATGTACAATTCAATTTATCACTGGATGTAAAATAAAACAAAAAAATTAAATCGAAGAAAAAAAATTACTGAGATATAAATCAACAGCAGTGTAAAAACGAACAAAACATAAAATCAATATTAAAGTGATTTGAATTAATGAATTTTATTTCTTCGAACTGATGAAAATATTATTATTCTTATTGTTTTTATTTAGCATCATCATCGTTATTTTTATTATTATTTTTGTTGCTTGCTCTCTCTATGTTTGTTGCTATTCAATTCAGTTCGATAAATAAATTTAAAATAAAAAAAATTTCAGAAATAAATATTTTCTTCATTAATGATGATAAGAAAATAATTTTGTTTTCGTTTTTTTTTTGGTAGAGAAATTAAATTTACATCTCATGACATTTGATTATAACTTTTTCATTTGTAAAATTTTCATTTTCATGAGACACAAACAAAAAAAAATGAAAATAGATAATTTAATCTGTATATATGAAAATGATTGGAGAGATTTCAAGAAATTAATGAGTTTTTGTTTGTTATTTGGTTTTCTTATTTTTTCAAATGTGTATTAGAAATACAATTTAGACTAAATTATGTACATGTAAAACAATGTTGTAATATGATTGTTTGGTATTCTGAAGTATGTTGTTTTGATGATATGATTATGGTTATTTATGCGAATGGAATTGAATGAGATGAAATATGCTTTATTTTGAACAATGAATAATTTTTTATTCAGCACCTATTCCTAGTCGTAAGAAAGATATGGGGTGGCGCGCCAATTTCAAGGGGAAAAATATTTTAAAGTCAGAGAATTTTTTTTAACGACCGAGAGGGTAGCTTCAAATTACTTTTTAGAGCAGAACGATTGGCTGAAGGAATGCCAGGTTTAGGTTGTGTTTATTTAGCGAATTATTTATGATATTCTACAATGAATCTATTGTCCCTCAGCTATCATGGCTTGGAAAAACTAAACATGAAGCGCTCCCAAATAAGAATACATTTAACGATCTAGCTCCATTCAGTAACGCCATAACCAAGAACAGCATCTAAAAATCCATTATGAATCATAGCAATGATGATTGAAACACCTCATAAATAATAAAACCATCAGTAGTATACCTACATAATTATTTATATGAACGTGAAGTGATAAAATTAAATTTTAATGTTATTTATCACAATGATTTATTTCTTATTTATGATAATTATCGATTTATATTTCATTTTATATAGATAATAATAATAATGATGTTTTATGATTTATTATATAATTAAGAGAATGAGTTGTAGACAGACAGTTGAACTTTTCCGTTAAGTACTATAAAGTTTACTGTTTAATTTATAATCTTATGTTATTAGTAATCCTATATTGTGAATAAATAAAACAATAAATTTTAGATTTAAATATTTTTCTTTTGAAACTGTAATTCCTTATAATAGTGTACATTTTTCAATTAGTCATTCCTTATTAAAAGACCATGCCTATGTACCGATATGAAACCAGCATGAATTTTTCAAAACTACATGTATGGCATTACTCTTTATCTAAACCATTTTGTAATAGCATAGCCTGTGCTAAAAACTAATTTTAAACGTTAATTTGATTAAATGAATTACAGAATAGGATGTAAAAATAAATTTTACCATTTAATTGTACACACTATTATTAATCCAATCAACATTACAAAATTAGACCCATAAATAGAAAAACTAAATTAAAAAGTGTTCTAAACAGTTCGATAATATAAGCGGTTTGAGAATTATCTAGAAAGAGAGCACGAATTCAAATTGTTCCGATTATATTCCACCAGTGCACCGGCTTCTATATTTTATTGAATTGAGTCCTACATATTTTTTCTTATTGCCTCCCTCTGATTACCGCTTATTCACATCGATGTCATCATATTTCTCTGACTTCTCTAAAGCCACCAAACAGTATTTAACTGTAACGCAAGACGTAGAAAATCTGAATCCAAGTATAAATCAATTTTATTTTTATTTTTTTATTTACCTAAGATAATTTAAGTATTTTTGTAATTTGCTGTGTTCTTTTAATCTAATTTTATTTTTTATTATTATGATTATATTTGTAGATAATCATTGTGTCCGACACGAGCTCTAAGAGCCAAGGGTACAATTATCTTACCAGACTTTGCCATTTGTAATATGTATATATATATATATATATATATATATATATATATAGTTACGCCATGCTACACCACCATTATTGCTAAGACTAGATAAAGCAACATTATCACAATAAAAGTAATAATCAACCAAAAGTATCATATTCAATCAATCCCATAAAAAAATCCATGTTTGCATTAGCAAAACACAAGAAGCAACATCAAAAATAATTTAAGTTCTAACTAGTTTTATCTAAATAAATTATACCGCGTTCCACTGTTATCACAGAAAACGCTTAACTACACTTGGGTGCAAAAAAATCACGCATTGCACAATTTTCCACAAAAGTTCAAAAATATCAAAAAAATCGAATATTTGTTTAAATTTTTTTAACGCAGATTCAAAGTCTATTTCAATACCTATCCAGTGGATGCTGTATAAGATAGCAGAATTTTGACAGCAGACAATGAGAGATTACGCTATTCGCCGCAAGTGGCAGCACTATCACTAAAGAGAAATATTTTTGTTATGTAATTACCAGCGGAAATTTTTTATTCATTATGTATATATTTTTTCACTAAATAAAACATCTTAGCGGAATAAAATATTAAAAGTGATCCTTAAAATGGCAAATGGATTGATCTCCGAAGTAAAGGAACTCGGTATAAGAAATGTTGAAATTTAACAATATTCCTTCTTTCTGGCATTTCTTCCACTAGTAACCAATAATTTCGGTGGTTTTTCTAATAGCTTAGGCTATACTAAGACTATATGGAAAATTTGGAGAAAATTCATGAACTAGAATTTTCACTAGAATATTTTTTTTAATTTTCTGCGGCGAAATAAGTTATTTCCAGTTTTTGGCCAATATCTCAAAAACTTCCACTAGTTACCAATACTTTCGGTTGGTTTTCTAATAGCTTAGGTCAGACTAAGACTATGTGGCAAATTTAAGGAAAATTCATGGATTAAAATTTTCACTAGAATTTTTTGATTTTCTGCGGCCATATAAGTTATTTTCAGTTTTTGGCCAATATTTCAAAAACTTCCACTAGTAACCAATAGTTTTGGTTGTTTTTCTAATAGCTTAAGTCATACTGAGACTATATGGAAAATTTGGGGAAAATTCATGGACTAGAAGTTTTTTGAGATATTGTCAAAATATTGTTAAAATCAAAAATTTTTAGTGAAAATTCTAGTCCATGAATTTTCCCCAAGTTTTCTAAATAGTCTCAGTATGACCTAAGCTATTAGGAAAACAACCGAAACTATTGGTTACTAGTGGAAGTTTTTGAGATATTGGCCAAAAACGGAAAATAACTTATATGGTCGCAGAAAATCAAAAAATTCTAGTGGAAATTCTAGTCCATGAATTTTTACCAAATTTTTCATATAGTCTCAGTATGACCTAAGCTATTAGAAAAACACCCGGTAATATTAGTTACTAGTGGAAGAAATGCCGGAAAGACAGAATATTGTTAGCCCTTATGTGAGTGACAAGGTACCCGGGTACCTTTTGCACTTTTAAACACCTAGCTTTGTATGTTCCAGTCATAATAAATAGTTTTAATTTTATGAGAACTTCTAGTTCAATTGATAGATTACGATCACACTTAAAAATGAGAATTTTTATAACTTGAACGCACGTGAGAGCAAAACGTAGTTTAGTTATACGAATTAGAGTAACAAAGGTACCCGGGTACCTTTATACATTTTACACTATATTTGAATGAAATAGTATGCAAATATTTTATAGTTTTGTGTTATATGTCAATGTACTTCAATGTTCGTATTTCTTAATTAAATAAATAAACATTTCATTTAATTTATCTGTATATTTTTATTTATTTCAAAAAACTAAACAATAAACATTTTTTTATTACTATCGATCATTTTTTTCACTGATGTGACACGTTGGATTATTTACGTATTTTTACAGAATGTTTTTCGAAAACTGACATGTTGCGGCTAATGCAAAACCGTTTTCAATTTATGTAGTTTTAGCAAAATCCGTTATAAATTTCATAATTGCAAAAAAAAAAAAAAAATTGAAAAAATTAGTTTCCAGAAAAATTTGCCTGTAAGGTACCCGGGTACCTTAGTCACTCAAATTAAGATATTTTTTTCTTCACCCATGAGGGTTAAATTTCAACATTTCATTTTATTCCGCTGAGATGTTTTATTTAGTGAAAAAATATGTACATAATGAATAAAAAATTTCCGCTGGTAATTAAATAACAAAATTAATTCTCTTTAGTGATAGCGCTGCCACTTGCGGCGAGTAGCGTAATATCTTGTTTTCCGCTGTCAAAATTCCGCTATCTTATACAGCATATCCAGTGGTACCTTTTTTGTACTTGTACCATGCCAACAAAGTGATTTTTTGTCAAATGCATATAGCAAGCTTTCGAACTAAATTCTAAAAATAATTCAACAAGATCAATGCAATAGCCTGAGCGATCCTCTATTGATTACGTCTTTAACCGGAGCAAAGAAATTGAAGCCACATCAGAGATAGCCGCACAAGTGGTTGCACTATTTGATGCGGGGCAGCACCAAAGTGAAGTGTCTCTACAACTAAATTTGAGCCGATTCTCCGTTCGTCGAGTGTGGCAGAGATATCAGAAAACTGGTGGCTTCAGATGGCGACAAGGATCTGGCCAACCTCGGGCTACAGCACAGCGTGATGACCGTTTTCTTGTAACAACTTCCTTACGAAATCGCCGTATGAATGCGGTTCAACTGGGACGGTGGCTTCAAGAATTTCGTGAAGTGGAAGTCAGTCGGTGGACAGTTAGAAGACGACTTCAATAAGTTAATCTGACTGCATTTAGACCAGCAAACGGGCCGACTGACGAATGCAGGATGTGTTTATCTGGCACCGATGAAGACAAGGAGAGCGATATGCACAATGTTGCATGAAGAACGTGTCTCGTATGGCGGTGGATCGTGCATGTTCTGGGGAGGCATATCATGGCGAAGACAGATCTTGTATTCATCACACGAGCCAATACTGGCTGTCGATCAAGAGGAATGAATTCTCAACGGTATTGAGGAAGTACTCGAGGAGTACGTCGTTCATTTTGCCGGGTTTATTGGTGAACATTTTCTGTTTATGCAGGATAATGCGAGACCGTATAGGCTAGTGTAGTATACCAGTACCTTCAAGAGGTAGATGTGCCTGTTTTGGAGTGGCCAGCTCGAAGCCCGGACCTCAATCTCATCGAACATTTATGGGACGATTTGAAAAGAAGGGTTCGAGCCAGAGATGTTGCTCCAACGAGTCTCCAGGAGCTGCAACACGCGATCGTAGAGGAATGGATTTTGTGAAAACTTTGGTGAAATCAATGCAGCATCGAATGGAAGCTGTCATTCGGGCCAGGAAGGGAATACTTCTTATTAATAAAACTGTTTTTTTTTTGTTTATTTCCATGTTTTTAATTCGATTCTTATCCCTAATTTTCATGCTAACAAATTCACAAAAACGTCTATCTCAGCTATTTACCCCGAAAATCAGTTTGATGGCACGTATAAATACAAAAAAGGTACCATTGGATAGGTATTGAAATAGACTTTGAATTTGCATTAAAAAAAATCAAACAAAATTTTTGAATTTTTTTGATATTTTTAAACTTTTTTGGAAAATTGAGCAATGTGCGATTTTTTTGCCCCAAGTGTAGTATCTTTTAGGGGCTAGTTTGTTTTTCCTCAATTTATGAATGAAAATTAAAAAAAATCATATTTCTATGGCTTAAATTATTTCTGGTTTTTCTCTAGAATTCAAGTCTTATTTCAGGCGAAATTTGAAATCTTCTTTTCCCATTGTTTCGGCTCCTGCACTGGCATTATTTTTTTCCCATTATCACTAATTAGTTTAATTGTGCTTACTTGGTATGCAAAGTGTCATTTTGAAATTCGAAAGGTTCCCTGCTGCAGTTACCCACACATTTCCAATTCATAATTGCTGTATATGGATTTTATCTCGAAATGTGTGAAACGAAATTAGTGTAACCGGAAAGATATAGTAGTAGCATTTGTTTTTGTGTTCGTTTCGTGCGTATGATTGTTTTACTGCATATGCAAGCCACGTGTCATTCTTTTTTTTTTGTTTATTCATATTAACCCTCAAACAGTTAACCATTGTAAACGCCATATTTTTGTGTTGTGTATGTATTTTCAATTTTTTTTTATAGTTAACATTTTATTTTTAAAATTTATGAAATTTAAAATAAATTTATTTATAAAATTTCATTAAAACATATAAAATTAATTTATGATTATAAAAATTAAATATAAAATATAATAGCATGTTAAATAATCACACTCCACAGCTCGAGAGCAGACGTAATGTGCTCAAAAAAGGAAATGAACACCATAACAAATAAACCGATTCACCCGGATCGCGTTATTTTAATACTGTTCATCATACAAATGACACAAATACGAACAAAAGAAAAATACAAATACAAAGACATAATTGTGTATTATACACAGTGTACGTATTCGTTTTTTTTTTGCTTCACTCATTTTAAATGAGTAATGCCTCAACCAGTCAGACTTAAGAGCTTAAGTTAAACGCTGATTACACCACTTCGGTTAGTGCTACAATCACCAAAATTGTATAGGCTTCTCGTCACAAATAAACAACTGACCTCTAAAATTTTGGTAGTTATACCGCTCTCCTAAGTGGTCCAAAATGGAGCACAACTTAAGAACTTAAGGCTGACTGGTTCAGGAATAACTCACGAGACAAAATCGATATACTGGTTTCGTAGATAATATAAACCCCCTAAATGACGATATAATTATGAAGAATTCATAGATGGCAGTACTTAGGAAAAATATATATGCTTAGGTCTCATTTGTAACCATATTTGAAAAAAATTTAGTCTTTTGCTCAATTTATTAACTACTTTTTGTAAAAGTAATTAAACCAGTCGTAAAGAAAGCTCAGGCCTAAGTAAACTAAACTAGTAGCACAATAAAACAAATTATTATATTGTTGTGGACATTGCCATTTGTTTACTTAATCACAAATTCCAATAATTGTTTGAAACCATTGTTACTGTTTCTGGGAATATTGTTGCGGCCAAACTCAGTAAAATCCAAGAACCATATAAGAAGTATATAAAATTATAAAATCTTGAAATCAATTCAATGTTAAAAATAATTGCTGATAAAGGGATTATACAAAATATCCTACAATATTCTATTATGTTTTAAATTGCTTAGAGACAGGCGAATATTGGATTTAAAATATCTAGGATTAGAGTTTCAATAAAGTGTACAAAATAGAAAAATATCGTAATCCACTTTTGATTAACTAAAAAATATATTGACCAAACCACAGATCTTTGATTAAAATAAATTTTTTCATATTAAACAACGTTTTTATAAAATTTTTATTCGTTCACTATAAAAATGCAAGGTTAATCCTCTTGGAAATCCATTACATACATACTCTGTACATAGCTTAAATACACATTTAACCTTTTTTAACACAATTTTTTTGTTGGGGGTAGCTGTTTTGTGATGCGTTGGCGGTATTTTGTGTACTATTCGATTTGCTGCTTTTATATTGTTTATTGATATGTATAGGGAATAATATAAAATTTGATTGTTATTTTCAAATTGATCCGTAAAAAAAATATTTGTGTTTGTTTGTACCAAACATCAAATGAAAACAAACAGTAAGCAAATAAACAGCAGAAAGCAAACAATAATTCCCAAAACTCATAAAAATTATTTATTTTATGGACTTCCCCGTCGTGTATATTTTGCTACAGTTGTGCGGTGTTGTTCTTGTGCTGTTTGTTAATGTCGAGAAGAAAAATACATTTTCAATTTCCGCATCATAAATTAATAATAGAACAACCAACACAAAAAAAACAACCGACGAACTTATATACAAATTTATTATAGTGGTGGATAAAATTGCCATAAAAATACACAATCAATCGATTTGCTATAAAAATATTTTCTCTCCGTGGATTGGAAAATGACCAAACGATGCAAAGAAGCAAAAACCGAACACAAAAATTGAAAATTCTATAAAAAGAGTTTTATTCTCGTAGACTTGGGTATTTTTATGTGTTTTGGATTCATTGATAATTGATTGAGGTCATGAATTCGATTTTCTTTTTACTTTGCTGCTGTGGCTGCTCATATCTACGAGTATAACACTATGTATGAACATAGCATAGCATATTAAGGTTCCAGTAGTAGTAAAGAAGTTCCAGTTCCAGTAGTAAAATAAAAATTTATTATTGTTGTTATCGCTTTATTAGAAAGTAATAACTAATCAAGGAATCTATTTTCGACATATCGGATTCGGAACCCAAAATAAAAATTGATTTTGATTATGAGAATAACGAATACAACAGTGGAATGGCTGCTGGTAATGTTATTACTCGTTTTAAATAATGCACACAACAATACATAATTGATTTCCGATGGTTTTTAGAAGATAAAAGTGGGTAGATTTGAACTCAACCTACTTCTTATTAGAAGAATAATTGGTAATATATTTGTAATTGTTCTTTCGCTTCTTTTAAAGAATTCATGAACTGAAAGTTATAGTTCATGTAAATTTAATATTGTAAGTATTAAGAGAAAACAAAGATTGATAAAGAGACGAAAAAAACTGACAATTGACAATCATGATAATCATGGAACCCATCTGGGGTTTGTTTTATGTAAATGGGTTTCGTAAATGATTTAAGAAAGATGTTTTGGAATATGGCCATCTTGGACGAAACTGAGGCAGTTTCTAACCGATTACGATGGGATTGAATTTGTTTAATGGAAATGAGATTCATTAATGATTTCTTAAATAATTTTTTAATACGGCTACCTGGAATGGGAAACGGCTATTACTTAACCGATAATGATGGCTTATAAAATGGTAAAGTGCTGTTAACAAAATTAGTTCACATAATTTTTCACAATTTAGCGGAAATGACGAGTTTTGATGGAGTAAAATTTATGTTACCTAAACTCAGCATCTCTACAGTTCAGGCGGATTATCTATTCGGCATGAAACTTCATACTTAAGCATTTTTCATAAATTGGGAGATCCCTGCGATTTGTGGTGAAAATCTGTCTTCAGAATTAAAAGGTTCAAATAAATTTAACGATTCAATTTCCAACAAGGGTTCACCTTTTAACAGTTTTTAACAAGTTTTTAATACGGGTTAACTTTTCACTTTAGATTTATAATTAAATTATTGGTTCAATTAATTAAAAACAATAAATCAACTTACTCGTGAAGCAATTGATGGAAGAAGTTTTTTCCCCCAAAAAAATATCAAAGAATTAGTTCTCTCTCCTAATCATATTGTGTTAATTACACCAAACTTAGTTGAGAATTGTACACAGAGAGAAAATACTTTGCATGGACCATGAATATTAATTTCATGAATAATGAAATGGATATTTTTCGCTTTGTATGCATGCCTATTCATAATTCAATCCAATCAATTATAATATTTAAAAAAATATTAACGGTTTCTATCATGAATATAACTCAAATTACATACTTTATTATGCACGTTTAATTAACGCATGTGCATATTTAAAGATGCTCATTTGTTTTTAAATGTGCGCATGCTTAGTTATATATTCGTTCATTTTATTTGAATCATTCGCTAAAATTGTCCGATTTCTGCAGATATTATGCATACTATGCACATTTTATTACTATGGATCACAAAAGTGAAGCATTTGATGCTGTTTCGGTTTTCTAGGCATTTCGTGTCGTACAGTTGTTCATGCTCAACCAATCAATTTAGTTTAAATTGTGAAAAGAGTTAGGTAATGCTAATCGTAATGTGAAATTGTTAAAATTAAATTATTAAATAAAAAGCATGTAAGTATACAATTAATATTCAATTTAGAACTAGTGTGTGCTGGGAAAATTTAGTTTTCATACGTATTATAGTATTTTGTGTAAATTAAACCTGATATAATTCATGTACTATTAGTGAAAAATAAATTAGTTAAAAAGCGCCATTTTCCGTAATATGTAATGCACATGTATTTATCGAAAAGTCTGATTTGTTTAATTTTATAAAATTTGATCCTTCAAAAATAAAACTTCGCAAGAATTGGAAAAAAAATTTGGAATGTTTTAGAAGTCGCCCTTTTCAATGTGCATTGAATAGCTTCTAGTGGAGAATTTTTTCTAGCTCAATAGCTTTTATTCTTGTCCTTTAATTTTTTATTTTCATAGATTCTTAGTTTCACATTTTAATTGATGTAATGTTATTGTTCTTTTAACAGGTGAATTTGATAAACAAGAGCAGGAGTGGCTAAAGATTGACTACTCGCCGTGGGAAACAGTGGAAGCGAAATGGAAGAGCACATTAAAAACTAGACAAGAACAATTATCTAAATGCGGCAATAATTGTGCTGATTTTATAACAAATCGACCGCTCAATAAATCTTCTAAAGGTTATAGACTTGTAAGTTACATAGAAATTATTTAGATTAACATACATTTGATTAATATGACTCAAAATTCTAGATTGATATTGCTGTTGTTGTTGTTCATAAGCTGTTTCAAAGACAAATTAAAACCAAAACATCATTTTCCTTGTCATTATCCTGAAATAATTAGAAAATCAGGTCCTGTGAAACTGGTAAGCTGCATGACGTTGGGAAGCAAAAATAAAGAGCTTATTCCAAAGCATCTAGATCTTGTGAAGAATTATCCTTTTTCCTTGCAAAGAAACATGCATGAAATTTTCTCACAAAATTTTAGAACAACGAGATTTAGGAAGTGATTTTAATGTAAAAAATGCGAAAAAACTAATCTTAATGACCAATATTATTTGCGCATATTTCTTTGCCATTTCAAATAAGTTATCAACCTGTAACTATGGACAAAAACTTTTTAAAATTATTGAAATTTTATTAGAAACAAATGTGGTCTATCTTGTATTTCAAGAGTACGCAATTAACACTATGTTTTTTTTAATTGAAAATTTATTAATTCAAATAAATTACAAGTAAATTAAAATTAAAGTAAATTGAAATTAAAAACCATTTGAAATTCATACAATGATTGATGGGAAAAAAATGTATTCCAAGGTATTATTAGATTTTAATGAACTAAACTATTGAAAATAACTATATGTAAATAATAATGTAAATAATATAAAATGTAACTATATTTTTGTAAATAAATTTAGAGAAATATGGAAAACAGATTTTTATTTAACAGGTGTGAATTCAAAGCTTACAGCGAGTGTAAACCAACCACGCGATATTTAGTGTATTAAATTTATACATCTTAACTATGAATCATGCAAAATAAAGCATGAAGTTATGAATTAATAGGTATAAGCCATGCGTTAATTAATAAATTATGCACTATTATTCATAAGTAATGAACAACTAGCCAAAAATTTGGTCAATATTAAGCATATAATGCATAACATAATATGTAATAAGACACAGTATATGAATTATATGCACGAGTTATGCTATACAAGTTATGCAATATAAAGCATAAAACAATCTTTTAACACGCATATTTCATGGGTTAGTTATTTGCATAAATATGCATTATTTTTCATTAAGTATGAAAAACCAAACATAAATATTATTAAAATATTATGAATACAAGTCACAATAGATGAAAAAGTCCTTATTCACAAATCATGGATATTAATCGTTTATTGTACCCTTATTCAGAATAAGAGATACGATTTCTCTCTGTGTATCCCTGTGCTCTCGCAGAAAAATTTATTACTATGAAGCCGTATACATACGTCGGATAAAAATCCGGGATTTTTCTGTCTCATCGTTTTAACCAATTACATCTCGTAAACTATACAACAGACACGCCTCTTTTCATACAAAAGAGTTGAAAAAAATTGAAAAAAAATCTCGAATGTAAAAATCCCGGATTTCCATCCGACGTATGTATACGATTTGAAAAAGAGTTTAGTCAGGGTTTTCTATGAATTATCTATGAAAAGTGATCTTGGAAAGTTTAATATTATTTGTATATTGCATTAAAATATAAAAACTAAATTTATTTACAATTAAAAATGGAAAAAGTGTCTCGGGTGTATCTGAAGCTAGCTTCAGTTTTTTCATAATGGGTTGTACTCAACATTATTCCTTTAAAGCACCCTCACTGCGAGTTCATACGACGGATAAAAATCTCGGATTTTACTATCCCATCGTTTTAACCAATTACATCACGTAAATTATACAACGGGCACGCCTCTTTTCATATAAAAAAGTTGAAAATATTGAAAAAAAATCTGGGATAGAAAAATCCGAGATTTTTATCCGTCGTATGAACTCGCAGTCACAGCTGAAACATTCCATGTTTTCCTGCGGCATCTCCACCAGTCTCATGTGGTCGACATGTACAATCTTCATCGTTTCCATTCTGGTTTAACAAAAACTTCCGCACGGTTCTGGAAATACTTTATAGTGTTTCAAGTGATTTAAACTTTAAGTCGAACCTTTCTTTCTGTTGCCGTTGATTCGTTCCATTCTACTTAAAACTAAACACTTGAGTGGTACGAAATAAATGTCTATACATTCATGAATTGGAATGACCGTATCACAGATTTAAAAATCGTTAGGACGAACGAACATATATGATGTCTATGTTATAATGACCCGGGTTTTATTGGGCACAAATTTGATAAAGATGAATCATTATTGAAAAAGATGTACAAATTCGAGTTGAACAAAGGAATAAATTCAACCCAAAACGAGACTTCGGAATCGAAAAACCAGATGGAAGAAAAGTTTCAATAATGAAAAGCCAGAAGGCATCGATAGCTTAGTAAGTAGAGCGCTTGCTATGTAATTCGGGGGTCCCGGGTTCAATTCCTGGTGGTGACAAAAAAATTACGACTGGGCGTTTTTATGTGTTATGTGTTACGTTGGGTAACGTCTTATATATCTCAAGCCATAGTTATCGGCTTTTCTCCATAAAATATTTATAATATTTATTGGTACAGCTGATTGATATCGAAGGCGATAATCGACAACACATAGAGGTCGAGGTGTGACGATTGTACCTTTGGATTCAGGAGCGAGTTATACAATACTTGGCGGATTCAAAATCGATATGTTACTGAGGAGCTATGGACTGCAGCTAGTTCCAAGAGATTCGAAATGATGTACGAAAACATGGGTGGC
Source organism: Nephrotoma flavescens (assembly GCA_932526605.1). Taxonomy (NCBI): domain Eukaryota; kingdom Metazoa; phylum Arthropoda; class Insecta; order Diptera; family Tipulidae; genus Nephrotoma; species Nephrotoma flavescens. The sequence continues at coordinate 130,792,478 of OW052221.1, read as the reverse complement.
CCCAGTGATGGTTGGACAAAATCGGTCCACTGGAAGTGACCGGTTCCGATATTTTGAAATTTCTTTCACTTTATCCATTCACAAATCCCAAAATATTGGTATTGTGTTTTGTACTGTTTCATAACAGTATAACCGATAATCGTCTGTTAGGCGAACTTTAACAGTGACTAGTATGGGTGAACAATTTAATTATACGAGCGTTGTGGAACATTTTAACAGGTAAAAATAAATAAATGACTAAACACCATGTTTTATAAAACCTTTATATGTATTTATTTCGCTATTATAATTCTATTAATAGAACAAAACATATTATATCTCTGTATATATTTTATATATAATTTCTGTAAATAATATCATTATCGCCTGAGTTCGCAGTAGTTTTGAAATTTTTAGTTTATTGTGATTGCCTTTTTTTGGAAGTGTGAACAAAGATTTTGGAACAATTGTTAGGCTTTCCGGAAAAAACAACTAAATTAATAACAACTACCTGACCTGTGACTGAATAATCAGTCACGTGGTTACATTTTATTGAATTTTTGGTTAAGAAATGATTAAGAAGATTTTTTAAGATGTAAATTTGATGCACTTTTATCAAAAATAAAGTAAATTCATATACGCTATTAAATATTTAATAAGAAATGTACAAAAGGATAATAAAATATGAATTTACATTACAATTTACATGCGTAGAATCTCTACAAAAACAACATTCTTTGTTGTGATGCGCCCGTCCCGATCAGCTGATTGATCGCTTGTCTCAGCCATAAACAGCGTGTAAATACGAGGGCCGGCAAGTACACCCCTACCTTCTTCAAGCTTTGTCCCTGACTCTTGTTGATGGTTATGGCGAACGCGAGCTGGACCGGAAATTGGAGGTGAGACATTTTAAATGAGAAGGTGCCATCCGAGGGGGAGAGCTTCATGCGTGGGATGAGAACGCGCTCCTCTGTACAAATATCGTAATAGTCTGTCTATGATTGTGAGCGCTGCCCCTAGCATGATGCTGCCCTCATCTATCATGATGAGTACGCACACCTTGAATCAAGCTCATGGCGTTTCCAGTGAAGGCGGAGCAAATGGACTCCAAGCCACGCCCTGTGGCAAATGCAATGAGTGATTGCAATACAAATGTCTTGCCACATCCATCGGGAGCGTCAACGTAAAAGACCTTTGCTGACAGGGTTTCTGATTCGAGCGCGCTTCGGACCTCATTAATGACGTGCTTCTGGTCTTCATTTACACTCGCATACATGTTGTCGAAACGCGCCATTTCTAAATATTAAAATCTCAAAAGGGAAAGAGCACACAATTGCCGAGGAGCGCAACTTTAATCTAAATATTTAATAAGAAATGTACAAAAGGACCACTGTATTTTTGTGTTATTTTCTTTTGTATTTGAATAATTTTGACGTTTTCCAAAACAAATCTCGCATTAACAACATAACTAAAACTAATGTACTTATGAGGATTATTTAGTCGATTTACCACCACACAAAAAGCAGAAACAGATCACGCTAGTTCGAGCATGGAAATTAAGAGCTTAATAAATTATCCGGTTACGAAATATACTGGGACCCAAATCAACCACATATCGGGACGAAACTTCCCACTTAACGTTTTCGCATAAATTAAGAGATCCCATGACTTTTGCCTGAAATCGGACGGAAATGACTCCAAACTTTCCATAGACATTAGTTGTTTTGCTTTGGCAAAGTCCGCTTAGCTTTAAATAATCAATTATTAGTGGCCAATTTTGGTTTCAGCAATATTTGCTCGTGAATTTCCAGTATCGGAAAATAATGGTTCATCATAGTTGGCGTATTTATCAGTAGTAATTAAAGAAGAGTTGGCTTTAAATAGAACCAAAAAATTAAGACTTTCATAAAACCGATTCAGCTTACAATTATACTACTGAAATGAAAGCCAACTATGATGAAAAATTATTTTCCGTTACTGGAAATTCACAAGAAAATATTGTCGAAACCAAAATTGGCCGCTAATATTTTATTTTTTAAAGCTAAGCGGACTTTGCCAAAGCAAAACAGCTATTATGTTTGTGTAAGTATTAAGGTCGATCTTCACTCGCAAAATTTTGTCATGACGATAGAATGCCATGACAAAATTGTATTTTTACACAAAATTGTATTTTTAATTGTATCTTAACACCAAAGCATAACGTGGTATCCATTAGGGATATCGCGATTTATGTGGACAGTCAGGCGGCGGTCAGATCGCTAGAGGCGGTTTGTCTGAAGTCACGGGTGGCGCTGGATTGCCGATCATCTCTTAAGGAGATGAGCGAGTATTTCAGTATCCAGATAATCTGGGTCCCTGGTCACTCGGCCATCACGGGAAACTGCAGGGCGGACGAACTAGCTAGGTACGGTACGACTCTCCAGATGCAACCGGAAAGGGCAGGTCTGGGGAGGCCTATAGCAGCGCTTAGATCGGCGCTCAGTAAAAAGGCAATCGTCTTGACAAATGAAAAGTGGACCAACACCTCACGTGCAGGGTAGCAAAACTGGTTTGGCCAAAACTGGACTTGTGGCGCTCCAAAGCACTAGTATCCCTGGGAAAACGAGAGTTAGGATTGGTCGTAGGGATACTGACAGGACACTGCCTTTTTGGGGAACATGCAAGAAGGCTGGGCCTACAGACGAATGACTTTTGTAGAAGTTGCTTAGGCGAAGAGGAGGAAGTGCGCTAGATCACTTCCTATGCTCGTGTCCGGCACTATCACACAGAAGGCATAAGTATTTAGGTGTGTACGGTATGGACAGCCTTTTGGAACTCGCGGGCTGTGGAATACGAGATATTTTACGCTACATAAGTAGCTCTGGATGGTTTCAGCAGGAGTAAAGGGGAGATAGGATCCTGTGGTATCACAATGGGCCAATACTGGCCTAATTGTGCGATAGCAGCAACTCTAACCTAACCTAACCTAACCTTAACACCAAAATGTTTGTATGTATGTAAAATCATTTTATGTTCTCTGTTTTGTTCTGTATTGTCACGGTGTAATGATGGTTCAATACAAACATATTTTGTCATGACATTCTGGCGTCGTGATTAATATATAAGATGTTCAGTAAAGGAAAAACATTTCTTGGCTTTTACACCTATTTCCCGTGCACGTTCCTTAATAAAACATATATTCTGCACATATATGAAAAAATACCTTTCACCTGACATATGTTTCATTAAGATACGCACATGGGAAATAGGCTAAAAAGGGAGCACAAGATACCTATTACAATGGATTTCGGAATATTTTTCGAAAGTTTAACTTACTGTTTCGGATAGTGCACTGGAGAGGCAGAACAAGGAGGCTGTCAAATTCATTTCCTGACCTAACAGGACCTCTTAATAGTTTTTAACTCATTGGAAAGATTGACCAGATTCGTCAGCCGGGATGTAAACAGGACTGAGAGCACAAGCGAACCGACGAAAAGGGCGGCCGAAATAAACCGACTGGTGGCAAAATTCCAGAAACAGATGATACCGATCGCGAAGGCAAACGTACAAATACCGATAATTTGAAATAGAAATTCGAAATAACTGAACATTTACAAAAGAGATTTTCCAAATAGTTGGAGGATATGTCCAAGTACTTTATGGAAAAATTGGAGACATTCAAGAATAACAATGGTGAAAAGAACGCACAAAAAAATCAATCGAGAGGCGGAGGACTGAAACTGATAACGATACGGCAAAAGTATCAAGAGCCTACCAAGAGAATACCTCACGTACATTTAGTTCGAGATATCGTAGGCGATCAGATCCAACTAAATGAAAATTGACATTTTCTGGTCGGGACAGCAAACGAGAGGATGAGAACGTCCAAGAATTCATTACAAGGCTCGAGGAATACGCATATATACCACCAGGACGATATTCGAAAATTCGAGTTAGTAGCGCTTATGAGATACTTCGTGACAGAGACGGCAGATAAATGGTATTACAATTTCATTTGAAAAAACAAGCATGCAACATGGCAGCACATGAAGGAAGGTGTGCTAGAACGTTTCAGTAGTATGGAAGGTGATTGTGAAACTCGCAAATATATTCGAGGACAGACCCAATATCCGAAAGAATCTTTTAACGACTTTTTGGAAATCGAAAGTGCGAACTACAGATTATTGAATCCACTCCCAGATGTCGCGATTTTAGAGCTATTACTTGATAATATGAATCCTGCTTTGAAGAGTGCCACGTAACATTTGCAAAACAACACCATTCCTGCCTTACGTAAGACCTGTGATAACTTCGAAAAATTGTGGAATACTTCTGGATTTGATCCTCGCCGTATCATTGAGACACGTTCAAGACGCCCTGCAATAGTCGCTCAACTTTCGGACGAGCCGTTTCATACCTAACATATCACATAAAGACAGAGCTAAATATAAGGCTCCACAAGAGATAAATGCCATTAATCGCGAAAATTATGTGGTATGTTGGAATTGCAAAGATGATGTCCAAGATTTTCAGCCAGTCCAATGGAGAAAACTCACAATTTTTGTGAAGGGTGTGGGTTAGCGAGCTCGGATGTTCGAGCTGTTAGAATCGCTGGGAATACAGAAGAAAAAATTCAATTCTTCCGTGCAAACCGCAGACGGAACTATACGAATGCTATAATTGGACACGTAACGCTCGCGGTAACTTTCAGGGGGAAAACGGAACCTTTTAAATTCTGCGTCGTGCCATCACTGCAGGCAGAAATCTATTTGGGAGAACACTTTTGGACAACTTTCAAGGTAGCACCAGACATCATTAGCGAAACAAAAATTCCCTCGGAAGCCAGCACAAACAATCAGCATGAATTAAGTCCTGAAGATAGCAAAAATTTGGCTGAAATCATTAAAAGTTTTCCTTCTTTTTGAGAAAGTGGTCTTGGGAGAACAACTCTGGTAACACATCACATTGACGTTGGAACAACGGATCCCATTAAGCAGAGACACTACCCAGTGTCACCAATTAAGCAGGATCTGATGTTCCAAGAGATTGATTGAATGATTGCCCTAGGCGTAAAAGACGTGAGCAGTAGTTCATAGTTCATGGAGTTCTCCAGTGGTGCTGGTAACAAAAGCCAACGGGAAATCTCTATTGTGCCTGGACTCACGGAAAATCAACACAGTAACAAAAAAAGATGCCTACCCGCTACCAATCATAGATGGGTTGCTTGGAAAACTACACGAAACCAAATTTATCAGTAGCATCGATCTTTAAGATGCTGTTGAGAGCCGTAGAGAAAGGTAGAGAAAAGTTACTTCGTGCTGAAGGGGACAAGGTATCTAAGGACGGATCTCGGGAAAATCGACGCTATTACGAATTTTCCCGCCCCTAAGTCGGTCAAACAAACGCGTCGTCTACTTGGAATGGCCGGTTGGTACAGGTGGCTCCTCTATAACTATGCTGAAATAACCGCACCAATAACAAATTTGTTGAAAAAAGGAGTAAAATTTAAATTGATAGAGGATGCAGAGGGAGCCTTTACGAAACTGAAGTGGCTGTTATCGAACGCTCCAGTACTACACAACCCAGACTTCAAAAAGAGTTTTTTTATTCGATGTGATGCGAGAACGCAAGGCATTGGGAGTGCCGTATTTCAAAAAGCCAGCGAGGAGAATGTGAAACCGATAGCGTTTATGTCGCAGAAACTAAATGCTGCCCAGAGCAACTACACTGTGACGGAATAGGAATGCCTGGCAGCCATAGTGAGCGTAAGGAAATTTCGACCCTATATTGACGGCTACCCATTCATAATTGTTACTGACCTCGACAGTCTGCAATGGCTTATGTCTCAGAAAGAACTAAGTGGTAGTCTTGCGAGATGGAGCCTTAAGCTGCAGGGCTTCGACTTCAATATAGTTCATCAGAAGGGGTGGGATAATATTGTTCCAGATGCTCTGTCACGGATTTTGCGACTCCGCTGCGGAGATCTCCATGTTACGAATGAGTTTAATCGAAATAATACAAAAGATTCTTCATACACTCAACTTTTTTCAAAATTGCAGCAGAATTCTGAGACTTACCCAAAGCTAAGGATAAAGGACGATCAAATTTTCATTCGGATTGTACCAAAAACCAATGTCCAACTGATCGATATTCCATGTTGCAAATTATGGGTACCAACAGAATACCGAACAAAATTGATATCCAATGAGCACGACGTACCAAGTGGAGCACATGGAGGAATAAGCAAAACGCTGGAATGGCTAAGACGTCTTTTTTACTGGCACAAAATGGCAGTCGATATCCATCAATATATTACAAACTGTGAGATCTATAAGCAATCTAAAGCCACTAACCAATGTGTACGACCGCCACCGCTCGGGAAGCAACTGATACCGGAGAGACCATGGTAAAAAATTTAAATGGATCTATTGGGTCCTTACCCTAGAACTTCGAGCGGCAAAACAACGATATTAATTGCACTGGATCAGCTTACAAAATTTGTTTACCTAAAAACTCTAACTAAAGCTATAGCAAGCAAGATCGTCGAATTCTTGCGAGATGAATTGTTTCCCCTATTTAGTGTTCCTGAGACCATTGATACTGATAATGATGGACTACAGTTTGTCGGGAAAGAATTCGCTAATTAAGGGCCTTGGGATTAACCATATAAAAACGGCATACTACTCACCGCAGAGCAACGCGTCCGAACTGGTAAATCGATCTATAATCGCAGCTTTAAGAGCTTATGTGATTACGAAGCATTCTAGTTGGGACAAATTCCTACCGGAGATTAGGGGTACACTGAGAGATGCGGTACATCAATCCACTAAATACTCACCACATTTTCTAGTTTTTGGTTATCACAAGATCATGCATGCCAAAGAGTATAAGATCCTGCGAGATATTGGTTTATTAAGCGAGAACAACGTAGACTGGATGGAAACTCATGACAGGCTGGCAATTGTTCACGATGATATCAAAAGTAATTTAATTAAATCATATAAAAAATCATATATAAAAATATTCACTTTATTATAAGTTACGTTCAAGAAAGCGAGATCTGGAAGTTGGACAGACAGTTTTTGTCAAACAACATCCATTTAGCGATGCACGCAAACAATTTACCTCTAAGTTCGCATTTCAATATCGAAAAGCATTTGTAAACAAGAAAATGGATGGAGTTTACTACCAACTAATCGATGAGAATAATAAGGACCTTGGAGTCTTCCATCTAATGGATCTAAACACTTAACCTACATAACCTGTCATCTGTCTCGTAAACTTGGGTTTCTTTCATTTCAGCTTCCGGAAGAATTATTATAAATAGTAATCGTATCAGAATTTGAATCTGCCCTGTAACAATTGTACTAAATTGGTTTAACACCCTTGTTAGCTTATGTACCCTTACACAATCTATATTTCCATACCAATTTACTTCCACTCACCTATATACAATTTTCGTAAGTTATATTTTTTCTTCTTTGTCATACCTATAGTTCATAAGCAAATAATATACATTGCGATAAGTACGAGTACAGATGCAATTAAAAAAAAAAGAGTGAGTCCATTAGTACTCTCAAGGAGATGTGTAAACATGGCATATGTATAGTGCGTGTGTATGGTTTACTTTGAAGGAAGAAGAAATGAGATTTTACTAACCACATTTTTTCATTCGTTTATTACCATCAAATTGGTCTATTACTCTTTCGGTATAATCAACGCAATTGGCCTATGGTAGCTGCAAGCATCAAAGACGTGAGTACATATATCTTATATTTCTCACATATCTCGTAGAAGATATATTTCGATCTGAGTTCTTGTGCAAATCGAATTCGTATCGCAGGAAGTTTATAAGTGATTCATCACTGATCTTAGGGAGCAGCAAAATGAAATCCCTGCTCATAATCATCGGCAAAAGATGTTAGTCTCCTTGAAAAATTTTTGAAATTCTTTCAGAATATGGAGCAAGGACGAAATGTATGTACTTGATTATGTCTTCGACAGCTTTATTGCGAGGTGTAGACAACTACCAAAAGCATCTTATATCGCCAATCGGTTGTGTTGTTACGCTTATACCAGTTGTCTGTAAAACGATGATTTTCTTATGCGAGGTGGCTGTATGAGTTCTACTTGAATTTTTATATACTGCTACTCCAACCGCTCGCTGACTATTTCTCTTGAACTGAACGCAGCATTGAAAATTAGGAAAATGGAACATGCAGGTCATTCTAGGGGAGCAAAAGAATTTAGCATCCCTGCGTGACTGTATCAGTTAGGTCCAGGTGAAGCGACCTGAGATTCTGGCAGTTCAATGTTAAAAACCAGACGTCATTATTATCTCGTGCAAAATTCGCCATTACATCCTGCAGCTTTACTTAACAGTTTTGTGGTGAGGCGCGTTAACTCATTTTGAAGAGCACCAATTGAGGTTGCATTTTTACGTTCATGGTAGAAGACATAATCATTGTTAGCCGACGTGATGAACTGCTCTACGAGATCGTGATAAAACCCATACACAAGTTGTTGACTGTGTTTTTTACCGTAAGAGTATGCTATCTCGTTATAGGTACCACTCTCTATAGTGCATAAATTGTGGTGGCACACGCTATTTTAATTTTTTTTATTTTTTCTGTTCGCTGAAAATGTCGATTCGTCGTTTCTATTTAATTTTATAAATGTTTCTTTGTTTTCTTTCCATACTATTTATATATACTCAGACTATGTGTATAGTACAAAATTTATATATGTATTTTGTTCTTTTTTTATTATTTTATATTTTGTTTCTTTTTTTCAATGAAGATATTTAAACGTAGTACGTCATTTCCGTTCGTTTCATTTGCAAGTTTACTACCATACAAAAATTTTTGGCATACGCGCGTAAAGATGTTTACACATCAATAATAATTCTATTTCTGGCGAACGGTTAAGCTGGTGTAGGTATATGGTCTGTAAAGCGGGGAAAAGCGTCAAGAGTTAAGTTCTAGAGTGCGAACGTGAAAGGTCGAAGAAGCCTAAAATATCATTTTAAAGTTATATAAATTTGTCTGTAATTATACTAAAAAATTGAGTTACATATTGTACATACATATTTGATAACAAAGAAAAATTTGCAACTTTGCAAAATTAATGTTTAGCAAAATTGTTCTTGAAATAAAATGCTAAGTGTATAACAATAAAGAAAATCTGTGTGGATCAGTAATATCGCAGCTAACTTTTTGTAAATTATTAAATTAAAAATTTTGACGATAAGTATAATTAAATTATCAATTAAAAATTATTTCTAATTTAATAAAACGAATATAAACTATACGTGTGTGACTTAATTAAATATTGGCAGCTGTTAGGCTGACTGCCAGTATCCTTGCTTGGGGAATTGCTGTTACAATATATTGCTAAAGACTAATTTCGCGCTGTTAATCATCAACGTGTTTTCGAGTTTCATCTGTTTATATTGATAGTGCTTTTCAATAATTCAATAAATTCCTGAAAATCCGAAGCTGAACGGGAAATCTATAAAAAAAAATCATCGTTTAAGTGTCTGTGAATTTATATCAGAAACAAAATATGCCCGCCGGGTGTTAACGTGTTATATGGGACGAAATAATTCGTAAGGTGATTCGATGAATTTGATACACCTTTACAAATCACAAACATCTACGTACAATAATAAATGAAACGTTTTAATAAAACTGACCCCAAATTGTAATCTGCTGTTTTATTTATACAATATGAGAATACAATAGTTGTATTATGAAATGCATAGTTGCACATTTCTTAACACCTTCACTCAAATGTTGTATTCTATTTATAATTTCATCAACCAAATTTACAAAAAAAAAACATTAAACTAACATTACAAAAAAAAAAATTCAAATTTAGTTTTACAAAATCACAAAAGATATTTAATTGAATTTTCATAGCATTTGTTTGGTCTTTCTACATAACTACACTGGTGAGTTGTTTATCCTCTTTCTTACGCTCTTGATGTGCTACTTGTAGATATAAATGCAGAGCTCCAATATCTTTATAACAGCGATTATTGTTAGAAGAAGAATTATTTCCTCCTTCTCTATCGGTACGGGTTCTTGTATCACGATGTTGTTATTAACATTTCCAGTCGTATCTACGGCCTTAGTTTCTGGCCTTGATTCTGTTGATCCCATTATTTAAAATGTTGTCCACTCAAAGTTACTTGGACTACTGTTGAATTGAATTTTGTTCACGGTCGTTTATCACTTTGGACGGCAGTCCAAACGAGTGACGAAAGCACCTACTGTGCTGGAAGTCGAACGAAGTTATATTATACAGCAAGTTTCGAACTTTTTCACTTTGAGGCCGCCAGGGTCATGTTATATACCAATAGAAAGGTCTTGAAAAATAGACCTAAATAATGTATAAAAACATGAATTTCTACCAACATTGAGTGGAGATATGACCTTCTGAAAATTGCCCCAAAAAATCAGTTTTTCGCGTATAACTGCCCCAAAAAATGCCAAAATTATTTTCTAACTGGCAAATTATGATTGTAGACGTCAATACCAATACCAAACACCTCAAACATCCAAAACGGATGATTTTGACCAAAGTTATGACAATTTTAAATTTTTCTATGACGTCACCAAATAATCTTGCTTTGGTATATATGTTTGTTTGTCCGTACCTCTTTTATTTGATCTCATATTTTCAGGGGTTGTAGTACTTAAAAAACTAAGCAATTTTTGTTCTACAACTTTTTGATTTAGCCGCCATGTTGGCCGCGGCCGGCCTCTGAACGGCCATTTTTGGCCATTTTGCCACGTCCACAGTGCTGAATCTATTCGACATACCCTGGACATATGCATATCGTTGGAAAGGTATTGACGCCAGCTATCAAATAGCAAATAAAAAAATTCAAAAAATTAGGTTGGAGGGTCATTTTGGCCAAAAAACTGAAAAATGCGAAATCGGCCGGCCACATTAGGCCGAATTGCTAAAAAATGAGCCCAAGACTTTTAGTTCATATTTTCAGGATTATTAGCCACAAATCTCACCTACAATATGACATCAACCGTTTGTCCCAGAAAACTCGTATATTTTAGATATTGACCTCCATAACTTAAAAGCCACCCTAATTTTTTTGCAAAATTTTATTTTTTGGCTCATATGCTCCCTAATATCGGTCCGTTGCGGTTCATAATGATAGTTAATCAACGTATTATAATGAAACAAATATAAATACATCATATTATTATCATTGCTTAGAGAATTTTTACCAGTGACTCTTTTTTCATAACAAAAAAAAATGAAAAAACTGACAAATTGATGTCATCGAAAAAATCACCAAAAACATTGAACATTTGAGTCTCCTTGCATAAAATCGATATTTTTTTATCATTATGCTGATTTCTTTGAAAAATAGATCTAATCTCTCCTCCCATCGCATGAAGATGGAATATCAGCGAGAGGCTAGCTACCATTAACTTTTATTTCCAACTAACACACTAAAATATGTATATTTTATAGAATTGTTTAAGGAGTCAAAAATGAATGGTAGCCGCATGCAGTTAGTGACAAAACAGCAAGAAACATGCAAAAAAAATTGTTGAATTACTCAATCGATTTTCGACCAAAAACACATGCATCTGGTCTAAATTTTTACTACTCTGTAACATACACTAAAAACTAGACTACAAATGTTCAGCCGATAGCCTACGAGAACCGGGTGTGTAATAAGATCACACCCGGCATGACCTGTTTGTGGCATGTGGTAAAGGATTCTGAAATAAAATCTTAAAAGACTACAAAATGAAGATTGAAAAATTGCATGCAAAATAAAGAAATAGAATCGTCTTCCACACACTGTAAACAGTACACCAGAACGTAGGTTATCCTGCTAAACATAATAAAAAAAACTACCTACCCGAACCTAATGATGAGACCTGACCCTACTTTTCAACATAAAAAAGATAATATGTATAAGTCTTTACTATTTCGAGGCCAAGAGCATATACTTTCCAAACATAAATCGTATTGAACCATTCTTCAATAGAAACAATTTTGTTTTATTGTTTTCCATTTTTTTATTGAAACAGTTTCGTTCTATTGTTTTACGTTCTATTGTGCCTCATACACAGACGCAGGCCACTCTGGAGTGACGAATATCGAGAGAAGAAGAACGAATCATTCGCACTTCGTAACCAATGCCTTCTAAACTACTGGCCGCTTACACCAAATGATGACGACACGCTAAGTCGACGTTGTTGTTGCTTTCTCTAGTTGCTTTGTTAGTGTAAATATCCTAAAATTATTATTGCGCAGTCTCGGTATAGACTTAAATTGACGTTATGTGCGAAAAATGAGAGTAGTAAAAGGGCAGTAGTATAGAAGGCATTGTCCGTAACACACAGCCGGCAGCTGTGTGAGAGTATGCGTAATTCGTTTTTCGCGAAACGAACAACAATTAAGCTCTGAACAAAGTCTGAAACGCAGATGCCATTATTCAACAAACTACAGAAGATTGTATTGGTTACACTAACAATCTCATGTTAATTTTTTTCTTTCGCACCACTACTTATTAAACTAGTGCGCACATACGATGTGCACATATATTTTAATACAACTTTCTATGGTGTAGTTTTTTCTGTATTTGTTGCATTATCATGGCTTTATATTGTTGTTGGTTTTGGTCATTTCAATGCCGCGCGTCTGTCTATGAGGCACAATAACACGTAGCGGCAACTTGTGTGCTATCGTGTGTGTGTGTGTGAACTCAAAGTCGAAATAGAAAACGACTGACAACAATAAAACGAATCGCAATTCAATTCATTTTCAATTTGCCTTGCCAAAATCATTGATATCAAATAAAAAACCTCTTAACGAGGTAAATGTTCGAGTGACGAAAGCCGAATTCCATACACAAAATTTCTGATATCAAATTTGTGCCGAAAAAAACAATTGTATTCGATTTGTCAACGATTTTTCGGAATGTTAGTGTATTCGGCGCGTTTGTTTACATTTTTCTTTCTAGCTGCCAAAAACAACAACTTGTCAACGATTTTTCGGAATGTTAAACAACAACGCGCTGAATGCACTAACATTCCGAAAAATCGTTGACAAATCGAATACAATTGTTTTTTTCGGCACAAATTTGATATCAGAAATTTTGTGTATGGAATTCGGCTTTCGTCACTCGAACATTTACCTCGTTAAGAGGTTTTTTATTTGATATATACTACATATATTAATTTAAAATAAAAGAAATTACAAAAAACAAGAAATATTAATAATTGATTTGATTAATTTGAAATATACTCATTGTAGAGCATTACCTTCAATGAGTCCAGCATTATTTTTGCAATATCGATGTTTTTCTTTAGTGACCGCTTTTGTAAGCGAGACAGCAATCATTCGTTGTGTCAAGTTGTGTTGAAATATGCTTAACAATGATGTTGCCATTTTCAATATGTTGACGCACAAAATAATGTCGGATGTCGATGTGCTTGGTGCGAGTTCGATACCCTTCAATGTTTCCAAGCTTGATAGCACTTTCGTTGTCACAGAAAATGTTTACTGTCTTTGCTGGTTTATTTGTAATCTCGTTGTGCAGTTGTTTTAGCCAAAGTATCTCGCATGTTGTTGTTGACAGTGCGATATATTCCGCTTCAGTGCTTGACAACGCGATAATCGGTTGGCGTTTACTGCACCAACTGATAGCCCCATTAGATATCTTGATTATATATCCGGTACATGTACGTCTCGAGTCTATGTCGGAAGCCCAATCAGCATCGCTGTATCCGTCCATTTCAGTAGTGCCATTTTTATCATATCTTAATTTCGTTTCTGTAGTATCCATCAGATATCTAAATATTCTTTTGACCGCCTGCCAGTGAGAGGAGCAATGTTTAGTATTAAATCTGCTTACATCGTTAACAGCAAATGCGATGTCTGGCCTGGTTGCCCGTACTAGAAATAATAAACTGCCCACAGCCTCCTGATACGGCACTTTACCAACCAACGAATTGTCTGCAGTAACATCTTCGACAGATAATTTTATCGAAGTGTTAGTTGGCGTCCCAATCGGTTTACACTCATGCATATTGAACCTCTTCCATATTTCCTTGATATAACTGATCTGGTCAAGCTCAATGTAACCTTTTCCTTGCGTGACTTTAATTCCAAGGCAGCTTTTTGCCTCGCCCAGGTCTTTCATACGGAATGTATGGTTTAAGAAAGTCTTTAGATTCTCCAATGCTTTTATCTTTGTAAAAAATCAGAAAATCATCCACATAGATTGCTATTAGCAAATTCAGATTTTCGTTGTAGTAAATACATGGGTCGGCTCGACTTCTCTTGAGACCAAATTTCTTAAGAGCAGCATCTAATTTAATATTCCATTGTCGCCCGGCCTGTTTCAAACCATACACTGAGCGGTTCAACTTGCATACACGATTGGTCCCGTCTTCGAATGATTCCGGTTGAATCATATAAATCTCTTCATTGAGATCTCCTTGCAGGAATGCCGTAATCACGTCCATTTGGTGAATTTTCAAATTTTCTCTCACAGCCAGAGCCATGAGTCATGAATCTAATGGATGTATACCTTACGACTGGCGAGTACGTCTCTGTATAATCGACACCCATTTTTTGAGCGCAACCCATAGCCACTAGACGTGCCTTATAACGTATTATAGCACCTTTATCGTCTCTTTTGGCTTTGAAGACCCATTTGGCCTTAATCGGTTTCTTTTTTAGTGGTAAATCCATGAGAGTCCAAGTGTTGTTGACTTTGTGTGATTCTATTTCCTCCGTCATTGCTTCTCTCCACTCAGGATTTCAATGGACACTCTAGTATTAACCAAAATATTCTCAAAAAATTTAACGTCCCGACTTATGTGCAATTTTCGAGTTGCCCTGTCAATGCATCGGATACCCTTTGTGTCGTCATATCCCACGAAAATCATTTTGGCCGATTTTGAATCCCACTTCTGTCTTTTCTCTTTCGCTACATACACCATTACCCCGGACCCGAAGATTTTTAGACCAGTCAAATCTACCTGTTTTTTACTGAATGCCTCCTCTGATACTTGGCCGTGAACTGAACTGATAGTTCTATTTAGAATATGGACCGCCATGTTGGATGCCTCTGCCCAGTACGTTTTTGGCAGGTTGGCGTCAAATAGAAGACATCTCGCCTTTTCCACGATATTTCTGTTCATACGCTCCGCCTGACCGTTTTGTTGAGGAGTGTATGCGGTAGTCCTTTGGTGCTGCATTCCGTTAATCCGACAGAATTTTTGGAGTTCGTTGGAGCAGTATTCGGTCCCATTATCAGCCCTAAAAACTTTGATTTTTCTCTCGGTCTGATGCTCAATGAATACTTTGAAATCTATAAATGTGCTTAAAACTTCAGATTTTGTTTTCAAAAAATAAATAAACGTTTTTCTGGAAAAGTCATCGATGAAGGTTAAAATATACTTAGCTTTTCATATAGACATGGTCTCCATCGGACCCATTAAATCCGAGTGCACTATATCTAAGATGTTTGATGATCGTGTTTCACTTGCCTTGAACGGTAAACGCGCTTGTTTACCTTTCGCGCACGTATCACATTTTTTATTTCGCTTTCGTCATCTTTAAAGTTGATACCAATGACAGCTCCATCGCGCATTTTTTTAATGACTGGAAATTGATATGCCCTAATCGCCGATGCCATGTATATGCACTCTCTTATTTATTTTTTGCTATCATGCACATTTCTTCACTCGCGTTGAGTTTGTATACTCCATTATCAGCTATACACTTCGCAATAATATCATTTTCGTTGTTTCTGATGACACAACCGTTTTTATTAAAACATACACTGTTTCCTTTCTCAACTATTTTGTGCACCGACAACAAATTAGCGACTAAGTCGGGTACATGTAGAACATCATTTACTTGTACATTGCCTTCACTTAATTTTATCGTTGCATTTCCAACTTTATTCACACTCATTTTTGAATTGTTTGCGCTGATAATGCTCTTTGTGTTGGAATGTTTTAATTCTCTAAGTAAACCTTCATGTGGTGTCAAATGACTCGACGCTCCGCTGTCGATATACCATTCACATGCTTGTGTATTGTTGCCCAAAAATGCAACAAATGCATTTTTTGCTATACCAGTATTATCTTTCTCCTTCTTTGGTTTGTCACATTCCTTTGCTATATGTTGTGTCGAACCGCAGTTGTAGCATTTACGTTTCTTGTACCTTTTATGTTTCTTGTTCTGCTTATTTTTCGAAAACAAAACTTCACCGTTCGCACTATCACATCGCATGTCTAATAATTTTGTTATTAGAACATCAGAACGCCTATTTTGATCCAGAATTGGGAGACGAAACCACAAATTTGTGTATACGTATACGACGTATAATAACAATTTTGAATAAGTGTGCTGTCATTTGTTACGCGTATTATACGTCGTATACGTATACATAAATTTGTGGTTTCGTCTCCCAATTCTGGATCAAAATAGGTGTTCTGGAGTACAACTATTGTCAGATAGCTGTTAGAATAGATAGAAAATAGCTGTTTTCCATTCGTTGCCGATGGAGAAACCAATTCCTTCAAGCTTATTCGAACACCCATTATCTGGCCGATGTAAGCCTGCATTCAATCGCAATCTTCTAATCTAGTCGAAATCATTTTTCTGAGGATGCTTAACCCCTTATCTTCATACATTTTCGCTAGTTTTGTCAAAATCGCTTGTGCAGATTCACAGGATTAAATATACATATAAATACTCGGATCAACACTCAGAGATATCATAGCTTTACATTGGGCTAATTTATCCGCTTTTGTTTCGGTGACTGTTTCGCCAACACAATTTGATAACCCCTTCAAAGCTATTAGATTCGTAATCCCAAATTTCCAGGTATGATAATTATCATGACCCTTGAGCTTCTCGATTTCGTATTCTTTTGACATTTTGCACTACTGGTTCACACAGAAATAAAATGTACTCTCACTTAACACTTATACACAAAGGTTCAATTCACACAGAATTCTCTCAGAATTCTCTTTTTCCACGAAGGTTTAATTCACATAGAATTTATTTTTCTTTAATTCACACAGCGCATACAGGAATGCGATCAGTCACGTACACCAAAAAATATTAAAACGTAATTTGATATTTTTCATTTATTCAAAAGACGAATAAGCAAAAACAACTACGCTCTGCTACCATGATAAATGAAACGTTTTAATAAGACTGACCCCAAATTGTAATCTGCTGTTTTATTTATACAATATGAGAATACAATAGTTGTATTATGAAATGCATAGTTGCACATTTCTTAACAAATACAAACCAAATATACGGCTGTGTTGCATTTTATATGGAAAGTTGATTGTTGACTGATTAATTAAATACACGGGGGATAAATGATTAAATAAATACACCATTCATCTTAATTATACATCGGGGTAGATAAATCCGGTATATCATCGCATTGCATTCGGTACGAACAAGTTTTATCTAACTCAACGAACAACAATTTTTATCGGGTTAAGATTTCATCGAATGTATCCAGGAATTGCGGCAATCATCATGGTCATTGTCATCATTGGCGTGAATATGTTTGTGCAAACGTTAAAATTTCTCTTTGCAGCATGGCTGCTGGCATCGGTGGTTAAAGAAACCCTCAGAGTCGACGTAGAGCTAAATACCGATACAGTGTGCACCCACCGTACCAGCACGAGACCAAGCCATGAGGTTACAAAGGTTGATCAACAGACACCAACAATACGTGACAATACGCTTCTCAGTTTGCGGGTTAATAAGTGCATTGAAGTCGGAGGACATCATTTTGGGCACTTAATTTAATTAAAAGATGGTACGTGAGAGGCGTGGGGACTCATTTTAATCAAGCACCCGAAGGGAACAGAAAACTACTACGTCCACGTCGTTGGACCACCAACCAATTACATTTCTACGCAGGTAACAATTTCCCAGTTATTCAGATATTTTTAAAATAAAATACAAAAAAAATCATTTATTTGAAAGCAAATTTAATAGCATGTTCCTGGGTTACAATAATAGTAGTTTCTTGACAAGTCATTTTTTAGTAATTAAAAATTTAAGAAACTCAATTTGTTTAAGACAAATTACGAGTATTTACAATAAAAACGAGTTAATTTAAATTCAAGCGTATTGCAGAATGAATCGTATGCATATAGGTTCTCAGTAGGAGAAATCGAAAAAGTTAACATCTTAAAAAAATCCTATGAACTTTAAGCCATAGAATCCGAATCTGCAATAAAAAATAGGGTTTCCTATTTTAATTTAAAAGTTACCTCCCGCCCACCTACAAGAAGCAGCGGAGGTGTACTAATTTTAGCAGTAATGTATGGCTCACATTGTATGTGTTTTGAGTTTTGGCAAAGAAATTGGCGGATAAGCAAAATCAAAAATTTTACAATTAACACGAAAATCGTCGATTCAATAAAAGTACTATACATATATGAACAGTTAACGCATAAATCACCGTACGAAATGTAGATTTTTTAGTACAAAACATAAATCTTTTTTTTTCTGGGTAACAAAATATCTCCCATCACTAGCACATTTTCTCCGATTGTCAATTCAAAGAATTCCAAAAAATCTAAAACTTATGTTTTGAATTTCAAATATTTTACATTTGCTTATTTATTTTATTTGTGTTTAGAAATATTCGGTACATTGAATCATATTTTTTACTCTTTTATTATGTACAAACAGAATTATTTTTCGACGTACTATCGTCAGTACGAGTATATGAACATTATTTGAAAAATAAATATTTAAGCGTACAAAAATTGTCTTCACATGTTCCATATACACATTTTCTCTGGTACTGTGTACAATATTTGAGCAACGGACAAAAGGACGAAAAACAAATATCTCCGCATGTATGTTTGTATGAATGAATGTCCGAATATATTTTCTGGGAAAATATCAGATAAGAAAACACCATTCCATTTTTGTCGGTCTTATTTATTCCGAATGTAAATGACCAAAACAAATAAAATATTATCGTTTTATGTAAATTTCCATTCAATTTTTCTTTGTTCTAATGTATACAGAGACAATTTTCCAAAAGAAATGGTATAAAAGGAACACAAAGACATAATCTCTGTATATACGACGTATTGTAGTTTTTCTCAGCTTTTCTTTTCTGGTTTCTACTTCTATAACCAAAAACATAAATAAGCACAAAATTTATGTTCACAAACACACACACACAGGCACACGCATGCAATATAAAAAATAAAATAAAATAAAACACAGATCATTGATGGCCATAATAAAAAAAAATTGAATAATTTTCCGGGGCTTCATCGAAAAACTCCTATACCAAGTATGTTAACAACGTCTAACAAGAAAATACATAAATCTTACTTGGTTCTAGTGTTACATGACATACATACTTTACAGTATTTTTTTGTTTTTGTTCGTTGTTTGATTTCCTTATTGAGATTTTTACGATTGACCATCGAAGAAATCAATCTAAATATAATTTATGTTCCCAACAAAATAAAAATTTGCCTCCGAGGGATTATGGAAATATTGTATTAAATATTTTGAATTTACCGTTGAGTTTTTTTTATTTATATGAACAAAATATATTTTGGCCTTCTCTTCATATGGAAGTGACCTGTTGCGAACCGATATTCTTTAAAAAAGATGAATAAAAAATGGAAATTATTTTTTTTTTTAATTAAGAAGGAACGGCCTAATAAAACATAATAATAAAATTGAAAAATCGGATATTATTCAAACTTTCGAGGCCATAATATGTTAGAAAAGGTTAGCTCGATGGTAATAGAAATTTATGTCCACGGCCACTGTCACACGCGTACATTTCCCAGTTTTAGATAATTGATATGAAAATTAACAGGGTAGACGTTAACATGTGTCTAGAGCAACATGACATTTTAGGTTTTTTTAAATTAAAAATTAACATGTGATGTGACATTCTTTATTTCTGAAAATAAAATGTTTTAAGTTGCTATACATGGCCAATCAACTAATAATTGATGTATAATCTTCTTAGTTCGCGAATTACGTTCTACCAACAGAAATTTCCTTAGAGAGGGATTTAACAAAATTTTATTAGTAGAATTTTTATTTCACGACACTTACGTTAATTCATCAATTATGTCATTTTTTAGTTACACCATCTTTCTATGAAAATTGTTTTATTAAATCGCAATAAGTAACTCTTGAGATATCTAAGTGCGGAAAATACAGTGCGGTTGGGAATCACAAAGCTTTTGCAATCGATTTTTGGCTGAAATCGGTCCACCAGAATTGACACCTCCATGGTTTTTTCGGTTTTTCGAAACAAATGATTTGAAAAGTATATTATTTACCTCAGATGAGGCTCAGATAAGTTTTTCAAAATTTAAGCAGAAATGACGATTTTTGACAAAAAACTGTTCTTTGAAAATAATTCGACCGCTGTACTGCTTAGAAGGGTTTCTTGATCAGAATGAAACTTCACATTTAAGCTTTTACAATACATTTTGTGGTCCCAGTGATGTTTAGCCGATATCGGTCCACCGAAAAGGTCAGATTCCATAGGAGCATTTTCGTTCTTTGCAAATATTTTTAAAAGTGTATCATTTATGAGAAAAATGACTGCGCTGCGAACTAAAATATTATAAATTAATTTTGCAACAGTACCGGTCCAGATCTGTTTTTCAAAATTTAGCCGGAAATTACAAATTGTGACAAAAAAATAGTTTTGGATGAAAATTCGGCCTCACTTCATGCTTAACAACGGTCCACCGGAAGTGGCAGCTTTTACAGATGCTCACTCGTTACCTGTAAATATTTTGAGAAGTATACATAGTACTAGTAGTCCAGTTAGTTTTTAAATTTTACTCCAAATGAGGAGCTTTGATAAACAAAAAATTATTTCAGAAAAATTCGACAGTCCAAGCTGATTGACTATTCCGATTGAAGCTACTTACATTTTCTCTTAATTGGAAGATCCTGGGGAAATTTGATGGAAATCTGTGCACCGGACTTTCAAGGTAGCTTTTTAAATTTTTGCAATAATGTTAAGAATTAAAATATTCCATTAAATTTAAAGATTAAATTTTCACCAAGGGTTAATTTAGTTGGTTTTCTGAAATTTAAGGGTATATGATATTTAGAAAACAAATTTCTTCTTTATTATCTTTAAAATACCAGATATTTTAAGAGCTGGGATACTTTTCAAAACGCTTGTTTATATAAGATTCACTATTCAGATAGTAATAGAAAATGTTGAATGAAAAACAATTTTAAAAGCTCTATTCTAAATTTTAGAATAAAAAGAAGTTTGTACATAATACTGAGCTATTCGAAAATTATTGCTTCTATTATTGACAATTTTTGGTCTCTATACTGACATAGTAAAACGTTTAAAGAAACTTAAGAAAACACTTGCATTTTGGAAAGGTAACAATTATAACAACAGCTAAGTATTCAGAAAATAATGTTTATTATGTATTCTACTTTGGTACAGAAAGCGTTTCATTTGCGCGTTTACTCCATGACTAAACTATCAATACTTAGCTCATAACAATCAGTACCGAACACAACATTTTTAGAGCTCACCAAGCAGAAATTTTGTGGAGAAGCCTAATTTGACATATTCTACAGTTTAAATCTTGAGAAAATGTTCGATTACCAAACGAACCTTATCATTGGCCCATTAAAATCTTTCTTGTACTATACATGCTAGAGTTGCTATTTAACAACAACATTTAGTTAGTACTATGCACTTCCACGGATCTCTTAAAGAGACCACTCTCCCGTGCCAATTATATTAGTGATTTATAGTATAAAGAGGGATCAAAACTTAAACATAATAAATTCGACATTCAATAGAAATCTACAATCGAGGGAAATAATGTCCAGGCATGAGCTCAGGAATATATGTCAACCATTCCTTAATATTTTGCTCTTTCGCCATTGTTAAAATTGTCTGGTCGGCATTTGTGTACATTTAAGCTTTGTGTGTATACCCAAACAATTGTACGCTAGTAGACACCCGACCCACCCGGGTGGCCAAGTGTTGTTTTTCAGTTTTTCTTCCTTTAAAACAGATTTTTTGCCGACTCCGCTATGTTGTTGCATTAATTTTATAAATTTTGTATTTTGGTGTATAAAAACGAGAAAAATATATTTACAGGGTGTCCCTATAGTACCCGTACCTAAGCAAAAGTAGAAATCTAAAAGTTTTGTTTAAATTTGTTATTCTTTTTAACTAAATAGACAGAATTATTATACCTTATTTAAAAGAGAATGTTATCAACTTTTTAATGAAATTAGTACTTGAAAATAAAAATTGTATTTTCTCAAGATATTGAAGTTTCTTTGATACGAGGTGCTGTGTTGGAAGGCTCCTTTTTAACCGTCTATAACTTGATAGGGGGGCTTTAAAGTGCAAAGTGGTCGAAGTAATCTCACCTTAGCTTTGACCAAGGAATCCAAAGGTGTCTGTATCTTGTTGGGTGCTTTAGGGACACCCTGTATAAAGAGAATACCTCAGCCTCTCATTAACAACGAGCTTGCGACATTGTTATGGGCAAATATGTACTTCCAGTCCATTGTATTTCGCATGCATGGGATTGAATTGGTTTCACAAAATATCGAGATTCATAAGGTTTGACAACTAGAATAAGAATATTTATTCCATAATATGACGAACAAAGTTCACACAATACATGACACCAAAACCCGCCAGATATGGTATCAATATTTGGTGGGTTTGGGAGAGGCCTAACTCATATACCATTACCAATCAAACGTACACCGATAAGCAACCAACAGGAAGAGAAACCAACAAAGTAATTGGAGAAAAAAGGAAACACGAAATTATTCATTATTATAATAGAAATAAAACTGGCGTTGACCATATGAACAAACTTGTCTCGCACTGCACAACATTGGGAAACACATTGCGATCGCCTTTAGCTTTTTTTTACAATATAATTGATGCCGCATGTGTGGCGGCATTTAATATATGCATCGAATATAATCCTTCGATGACCAATAAGACATCGGCGGATGCCGAGAATTTTTACGAAATCTAGCATTACAGCTGGCACTCCCACACATTTCTTTTCGAGCATCTGTACACAATGTGTAACGAAATTTTAAAACTCGGTCAGGAATTGAATGCATACTTGAGAAACGACTTCCACAGTTTATACATAGCAGAGCAGTCAACAACTGGTGTAGCGCGTCCACATCTGGCGAATCCCAAGAGACGTCGGACTTTGCGACAAACATGCAGTGTGTGTAGAGAACCGGTATGCGTTGAACACGCCATTTCCGCGATAAAGTGCTCTGGGTGTAATGTTTACAGATACATCATAATCGGTTAAGAATTGATCGAGTTCCATCCCAGATGGCCATATTCTAGAAATTCTTTCAATAATAATTTAAGAATCCCATTTTCATGCAGCATACCCAATCCCATGATAATCGGCTAAGAAATGCCCAAGTCCCGTCCTAGATTAAATTCAATCGAATAGATTAAATTTGAAAACATTTGGATTTAACGGACAATCGGATTTAATGGACTGCTCAATTAGTCCGTTAAATGGATGTTTTTCTGTATATTATTTACGTTGGAATGTCACGTAATCAACTCAACAATTTAACGCAACATTTAACATAACAGTATTTAACGCAGCGTGTAACATGAATCTAAAACTAGTCCTCTAAATATTTTACCAAACATAAAACAAACAACTTAGATCAAATGATAAAAAAAAATGTGTCTTAACCTAATACTGGCATACATCAGTGAAGAGGGCAAGCTATTACTGTTTCTAGGCTGTATGGTACTGAGAAAGCAAATTTAGTTTTGTTGTCGATATTTAAATGCTCAAATAATGTGTCTAAACTGGTTTGTGTCTTTAATAAATTTGAATAACCAAATTAAGATAATTATTTTATTTATATTGTTATTATGTGGTAAATAAAATAAAACTAATTTCTTAATTTTTTTATTTTTTGCTTCTAAACATTGCATATTATAATAAATTAGGCCCTTTTCCAATTACTTACTTACGCTACACACGGTTTCATAAGACCGGCTTCACCTTCCTTTTTTTCCCCATTTACCTACAAAATCCGTTTTAACTGCGACATTAAATTTTTCGGTGAATCCGAAATGAAAAAAATAAAAATGAAAATAAAAAAATGTAAGGCATTTTTGAGATGTAGATTTTTGTTTAAATTTTATTTTCGAGAGAACAGAATAAAACTATACAAACAAATTTGGTGTTTTAATATAAAATAAGGGTTTAAATTAACAATAAAAATCTATTACGACTTAGTTTGAAACCAGAAGCTGAAATCGTGTGTAGCTTGGCTGATTTGAAACTTATTAACTTATTTGGCGCCATCTTCAATAAGGTCAAGTCATTCTAATTCATTGTGCCGTCTTATTTGTGGCGTAATAACAAAATTTCTTGACATGTTAGTCGTTGTCACTTCGATTTGAAAATAAAAACGGCATGTATGGCATTTAGTCAAAACACAATTTTGGAGACATTTCTGTGTAGACGTACTTATTCAAATAAGTCTCCTCGCAAGGTTACTTATTTGAATACACGTATACACATATAAGTAAGTAATTGGAAAAGGGCCTTAATATCACTTCACATTCATTGGCCCGTTTCACACGCGATTATTTTTGAAGTTACTTCTTTTTTCAAACTAAGTCGCAATAGATTTTTTATTGTTAATTTAAAACGTTATTTTAGATTTCAAAAATGGCTTACTTCACCGAAAAATTTTTTGTTGGAAAATGAGTTGCAATTTAAACCGGTTTCATAGGTAAACAGGTAAAGAGACGAAAAAGAAGTAACTTCAAAAGAAGTCAGTGTGGAACGTGTCATTATTTATTAATTTTCCATTGAGAGACAATAAAATTTTTCTAATTTTATTGCAATTGCGGCCTGAATAAAAAAAACCTATCGTTTGACGTAATTTTTCAATGGATTAGAATCGAAATTTTTGTTATTTTTAAACATACCACCTTTTTAGTACAAAAATACGTATTCATACTTTTTCCGTATTTCTCCAATGCGTACGAAAAATAAAAATATTGATATTTCGTAGATTTAATTGATGACTTGTCTTATTGTAACCATAAATGACATATCATCAATATTTACAATATCTGAGACAGGTATAGGACATGTCGGTTGACCCTACGAATTTATAAAAAACAAAACAAAAATGGTGTACGTGCACATTTTTAATTAGTTTACTTGCGTTTTATTTCGTAAATTTGTTTCTTACATTTTGCTGGTTCGGTCAATAAAAGTTGTTTAATAATATAATTATAAAATGTAAAATGATTATAAATATAATTATTTATAATCATTTTACTTTTTACTGTAGTTTCGAAAAGGTTATAAAATATAATAATGTCTTAATACACAGTTCGTAAGTATATTTTCTTAAATTCTAAGACCAATTTGGGTGAAATAAAGTTATTATTTTATACTTTATTATACAAATATTTGCAGGATCGACAAATGAATATTGCACACAATGCCAATTACAGCCCGACAACACCAAAACGAGGAAAGAGGCTAATAGAAGAATCATCAGTATCGCGCAACATAAACACTTTGGATCGACCAAATAGAAATAATTGAGATAATAATATTAATAAGCTTATTTAACTAAAATTGAAATATAAGCTTGTTTTATGAATATAAATTTATATCTATTTAAATAAATTCAAAATTTTTATTTTATGCATTCCCATATTCAAAGCTCAATTATTCAATAATTATTGAATAATCTAAGATAAGAAATACATTAATCACTTATGAACTGTCCTTCCATCATCACTAATGTCAAGTCACTAAATAATTGTTTGTGACTTGTCATATACTATTCATCTATGAACTGTCTTAAACTAATCATCTCAGATATGTCACGCATGAGTATATGCGTCCCACTTTCTGAAAAAATTCTTGGTCTAAAAATGGAAGGTCAATTATTCAATTTCTGCGTCATTTCTACGGCAACTTGATACAAAAATTCGCCGCGGTTTAGACAAGAAAATATTAAGAAAATTGAATTTTACGTTTCTAAGAAATGATCAATTTTTAAACCTAACCATTATAGACAACCTAAACTATATATTTAACTTGATCCTTACGTATTAAAAGTAAGTACATATAACATTATTATACATTAGTAATCATGAACAATCTTGAGCTCGATATTTTTGAAGCATGTGAAGTTATCCCAGTTTTTCATCCCAGGATTTTTTTTTATTCTTATTTACACGAAACTATTCTATTCCATCCCAGTTTTTTCCTTTTATACCTCTATAAGACGATTTCAATTATAAATACAACAACAAAATATCCCATCCCAGTTTTTTTTCGTTTATTTGTTGTTCATGTAAAACAAATACTTGGAAATAATGTATTGTGTTTGAGAAACAGTAACTCTGTATATTTGAAGTTCGAAATAATAATACGCCATATTATAAGTTTAAAATATTAAGGATAACTTATAATAAGCGCCCCAATGCAAGCCGTATGTTAGGATTGCCACAATCTTCCTGCTTCGAGATGGCCCCATATAAATTTATATGAAAATCGTCTATAACTTCCAAAACCTTCCTTTGCCGGAAATAGCGATTAATGTTTTGAGATGGTATATAATTAAGTAATTGCTGACCAAGTGGCCAGCACCAGCCGTATGTTCAAATTTGAGGAAATGGCCAAGTTCCAAAATCTCAGGTTGAGTTAAATAAAAATATATATCTCCTAAGAACTTCCTAGGCCGGAAATGATTCTACGTGTTTCGAGTTGGTAATGATAACGGCAAACTATGATGAACTCCCCAGTGCCAGCCGTATGTTAGGATTGGCACAATCTTCCTGCTTCGATATGGCCCCATATAAATTTATATGAAAATCGTCTATAACTTCCAAAATCTTCCTGGGCCGGAAATAAAGATTAATGTTTTGAGATGGTATATAATTAAGTAATTGCTGACCAAGTGGCCAGCACCAGCCGTATGTTCAAATTTGAGGAAATGGCCAAGTTCCAAAATCTCAGGTTGAGTTAAATAAAAATGTATATCTCCTAAGAACTTCCTAGGCCGGAAATGATTCTACGTGTTTCGAGTTGGTAATGATAAGGGCAAAGTATGATGAACTCCCCAGTGCCAGCCGTATGTTAGGATTAACACAATCTTCCTGCTTCGATATGGCCCCATATAAATTTATATGAAAATCGTCTATAACTTCCAAAATCTTCCTGGGCCGGAAATAGCGATTAATGTTTTGAGATGGTATATAATTAAGTAATTGCTGACCAAGTGGCCAGCACCAGCCGTATGTTCAAATTTGAGGAAATGGCCAAGTTCCAAAAACTCAGGTTGAGTTAAATAAAAATGTATATCTCCTAAGAACTTCCTAGGCCGGAAATGATTCTACGTGTTTCGAGTTGGTAATGATAAGGGCAAACTATGATGAACTCCCCAGTGCCAGCCGTATGTTAGGATTGGCACAATCTTCCTGCTTCGATATGGCCCCATATAAATTTATATGAAAATCGTCTATAACTTCCAAAATCTTCCTGGGCCGGAAATAGCGATTAATGTTTTGAGATGGTATATAATTAAGTAATTGCTGACCAAGTGGCCAGCACCAGCCGTATGTTCAAATTTGAGGAAATGGCCAAGTTCCAAAATCTCAGGTTGAGTTAAATAAAAATATATATCTCCTAAGAACTTCCTAGGCCGGAAATGATTCTACGTGTTTCGAGTTGGTAATGATAAGGGCAAACTATGATGAACTCCCCAGTGCCAGCCGTATGTTAGGATTAACACAATCTTCCTGCTTCGATATGGCCCCATATAAATTTATATGAAAATCGTCTATAACTTCCAAAATCTTCCTGGGCCGGAAATAACGATTAATGTTTTGAGATGGTATATAATTAAGTAATTGCTGACCAAGTGGCCAGCACCAGCCGTATGTTCAAATTTGAGGAAATGGCCAAGTTCCAAAATCTCAGGTTGAGTTAAATAAAAATGTATATCTCCTAAGAACTTCCTAGGCCGGAAATGATTCTACGTGTTTCGAGTTGGTAATGATAAGGGCAAACTATGATGAACTCCCCAGTGCCAGCCGTATGTTAGGATTAACACAATCTTCCTGCTTCGATATGGCCCCATATAAATTTATATGAAAATCGTCTATAACTTCCAAAACCTTCCTTTGCCGGAAATAGCGATTAATGTTTTGAGATGGTATATAATTAAGTAACTGCTGACCAAGTGGCCAGCACCAGCCGTATGTTCAAATTTGAGGAAATGGCCAAGTTCCAAAATCTCAGGTTGAGTTAAATAAAAATATATATCTCCTAAGAACTTCCTAGGCCGGAAATGATTCTATGTGTTTCGAGTTGGTAATGATAAGGGCAAACTATGATGAACTCCCCAGTGCCAGCCGTATGTTAGGATTGGCACAATCTTCCTGCTTCGATATGGCCCCATATAAATTTATATGAAAATCGTCTATAACTTCCAAAATCTTCCTGGGCCGGAAATAGCGATTAATGTTTTGAGATGGTATATAATTAAGTAATTGCTGACCAAGTGGCCAGCACCAGCCGTATGTTCAAATTTGAGGAAATGGCCAAGTTCTAAAATCTCAGGTTGAGTTAAATAAAAATGTATATCTCCTAAGAACTTCCTAGGCCGGAAATGATTTTACGTGTTTCGAGTTGGTAATGATAAGGGCAAACTGTGGTGAACTCCCCAATGCCAGCCGTATGTTAGGATTGGAACAATCTTCCTGCTTCGATATGGCCCCATATAAATTTATATGAAAATCGTCTATAACTTCCAAAATCTTTCTGGGCCGGAAATAGCGATTAATGTTTTGAGATGGTATATAATTAAGTAATTGCTGACCAAGTGGCCAGCACCAGCCGTATGTTCAAATTTGAGGAAATGGCCAAGTTCCAAAATCTCAGGTTGAGTTAAATAAAAATGTATATCTCCTAAGAACTTCCTAGGCCGGAAATGATTCTACGTGTTTCGAATTGGTAATGATAAGGGCAAACTATGGTGAACTCCCCAGTGCCAGCCGTATGTAATGATTGGCACAATCTTTCTGCTTCGATATGGCCCCATATAAATTTATATGAAAATCGTCTATAACTTCCAAAATCTTCCTGGGCCGGAAATAGCGATTAATGTTTTGAGATGGTATATAATTAAGTAATTGCTGACCAAGTGGCCAGCACCAGCCGTATGTTCAAATTTGAGGAAATGGCCAAGTTCCAAAATCTCAGGTTGAGTTAAATAAAAATATATATCTCCTAAGAACTTCCTAGGCCGGAAATGATTCTACGTGTTTCGAGTTGGTAATGATAAGGGCAAACTATGGTGAATTCCCCAATGCCAGCCGTATGTTAGGATTGGCACAATCTTCCTGCTTCGATATGGCCCCATATAAATTTATATGAAAATCGTCTATAATTTTCAAAATCTTCCTGGGCCGGAAATAGCGATTAATGTTTTGAGATGGTATAATATAATTTATTTATTATAAACATTTAAAACAAATAAAACACACTTTGTTAATTTTTATTTCACAACAATAATTGAACAAACAAATACCTTTTTTTTATACGGTTTTATACTGTTTTAAATTTTCGACTAACCACTAACTCTCTCGATATAAAATTTACTCAATAAACTACAGCTTATATAGAATAATGTATTTTTCGGTAAAAAACCGAGAGTAAACTATTTAAATCGAATTTTGAGAAATATCTTCTAGGAACTTTTCAATATGTATTGTTCGGTATCTGGCTATTTTATTTTTAATTTTACTATTTCAAATTAAATAATGTTTCGCTAGGTTCTGAACAGTTTTCATCACAATTTTTTCTGATTTTTGTCATAGTGAAATAGCATCGAAGCAATCCAGAGCTTAACTAATTCAATTATACCGACAGCATTAAATGTTATTATGGTGAAATTTTTGATATAAGGGGATTTATGAACCATTCAAAGGACTCTTAACATTATACAGCTTACTCGCAACGATAGATATGTTGGCCCATTGAGATACCACCCATTCACGCCAATCATTAACCCATTCACCTATTCACTAACATGTGTGAGTTGCAGTACAGTATAAAGTATACCACCTGCACATTGCAAGCTCCATGTCAACTTGAACAATGACGTAGAGGGTGGGTCGGCGCTGAACTCTGCACTCCATCAGGGAGTCTTAGTAGTATTTAAATTTATTAACATCAACGATCGTAATCGATGGCGAAAATTCGATTCCCCTAAAAATAGACCATTGTTCTCATTTATTAATTTGCAAATATAATTTTATGCCTCGTATAACCTAGCAATGCAGGAAAGTTATTCGTAAAACAGCAACCTTTTCGAAATGAAGATTAATGGAAAATATACATCAATCAAATATAAATACACAAATAGCTAAAAAAACGCGCCATTGACTTTTGAGCGATACTGGATAGAGGAGCAAACGATGATGATAAATTGTGTAAACGCGTTATACCGCTCACCATTTGTTTGTTTTTAACATTTGCAATCTATTCTGGTATCGAAAAACTCCCAACTCTCTGGAGGTTTGCTTTTCACGAACTTCTTGAAACAGTGGCTTAAACGACAACGAAGGCTATAGGTCTGATTAACGTAGAACTATCTGCGCATCCATGCGAGATCTTTGAACTCTGCATTCTGACAGGCAGTCATGGTTGTTTCATTACTGATCGTAATAAGCCATAATTGTATGCCAATCTTATCATAAGGCTATACTGAAAAAGTGCACCAAAGTTTTCCCTTATCATTACCAACTCGAAACACGTAGAATCATTTCCGGCCTAGGAAGTTCTTAGGAGATACACATTTTTATTTAACTCAACTTGAGATTTTGGAACTTGGCCATTTCCTCCAATTTAAACATACGGCTGGTGCTGGCCACTTGGTCAGCAATTACTTAATTATATACCATCTCAAAACATTAATCGCTATTTCCGGCCCAGGAAGATTTTGGAAGTTATAGACGATTTTCATATAAATTTATATGGGGCCATATCGAAGCAGGAAGATTGTGGCAATCCTAACATACGGCTGGCACTGGGGAGTTCATCATAGTTTGCCCTTATCATTACTAACTCGAAACACGTAGAATCATTTCCGGCCTAGGAAGTTCTTAGGAGATATACATTTTTATTTAACTCAACCTGAGATTTTGGAACTTGGCTATTTCCCCAAATTTGAAAATACGGCTGGTGCTGGCCACTTGGTCAGCAATTACTTAATTATATACCATCTCAAAACATTAATCGCTATTTCCGGCCCAGGAAGATTTTGGAAGTTATAGACGATTTTCATATAAATTTATATGGGGCCATATCGAAGCAGGAAGATTGTGCCAATCCTAACATACGGCTGGCATTGGGGAGTTCACCATAGTTTGCCCTTATCATTACCAACTCAAAACACGTAGAATCATTTCCGGCCTAGGAAGTTCTTAGGAGATACACATTTTTATTTAACTCAACTTGAGATTTTGGAACTTGGCCATTTCCTCAAATTTGAACATACGGCTGGTGCTGGCCACTTGGTCAGCAATTACTTAATTATATACCATCTCAAAACATTAATCGCTATTTCCGGCAAAGGAAGGTTTTGGAAGTTATAGACGATTTTCATATAAATTTATATGGGGCCATATCGAAGCAGGAAGATTGTGTTAATCCTAACATACGGCTGGCACTGGGGAGTTCATCATAGTTTGCCCTTATCATTACCAACTCGAAACACGTAAAATCATTTCCGGCCTAGGAAGTTCTTAGGAGATATACATTTTTATTTAACTCAACCTGAGATTTTGGAACTTGGCCATTTCCTCAAATTTGAACATACGGCTGGTGCTGGCCACTTGGTCAGCAATTACTTAATTATATACCATCTCAAAACATTAATCGCTATTTCCGGCCCAGGAAGATTTTGGAAGTTATAGACGATTTTCATATAAATTTATATGGGGCCATATCGAAGCAGGAAGATTGTGCCAATCCTAACATACGGCTGGCACTGGGGAGTTCATCATAGTTTGCCCTTATCATTACTAACTCGAAACACGTAGAATCATTTCTGGCCTAGGAAGTTCTTAGGAGATATACATTTTTATTTAACTCAACCTGAGATTTTGGAACTTGGCTATTTCCCCAAATTTGAAAATACGGCTGGTGCTGGCCACTTGGTCAGCAATTACTTAATTATATACCATCTCAAAACATTAATCGCTATTTCCGGCCCAGGAAGATTTTGGAAGTTATAGACGATTTACATATAAATTTATATGGGGCCATATCGAAGCAGAAAGATTGTGCCAATCATTACATACGGCTGGCACTGGGGAGTTCACCATAGTTTGCCCTTATCATTACCAACTCAAAACACGTAGAATCATTTCCGGCCTAGGAAGTTCTTAGGAGATACACATTTTTATTTAACTCAACTTGAGATTTTGGAACTTGGCCATTTCCTCAAATTTAAACATACGGCTGGTGCTGGCCACTTGGTCAGCAATTACTTAATTATATACCATCTCAAAACATTAATCGCTATTTCCGGCAAAGGAAGGTTTTGGAAGTTATAGACGATTTTCATATAAATTTATATGGGGCCATATCGAAGCAGGAAGATTGTGTTAATCCTAACATACGGCTGGCACTGGGGAGTTCATCGTAGTTTGCCCTTATCATTACCAACTCGAAACACGTAAAATCATTTCCGGCCTAGGAAGTTCTTAGGAGATATACATTTTTATTTAACTCAACCTGAGATTTTGGAACTTGGCCATTTCCTCAAATTTGAACATACGGCTGGTGCTGGCCACTTGGTCAGCAATTACTTAATTATATACCATCTCAAAACATTAATCGCTATTTCCGGCCCAGGAAGATTTTGGAAGTTATAGACGATTTTCATATAAATTTATATGGGGCCATATCGAAGCAGGAAGATTGTGCCAATCCTAACATACGGCTGGCATTGGGGAGTTCACCATAGTTTGCCCTTATCATTACCAACTCAAAACACGTAGAATCATTTCCGGCCTAGGAAGTTCTTAGGAGATACACATTTTTATTTAACTCAACTTGAGATTTTGGAACTTGGCCATTTCCTCAAATTTGAACATACGGCTGGTGCTGGCCACTTGGTCAGCAATTACTTAATTATATACCATCTCAAAACATTAATCGCTATTTCCGGCCCAGGAAGATTTTGGAAGTTATAGACGATTTTCATATAAATTTATATGGGGCCATATTGAAGCAGGAAGATTGTGCCAATCCTAACATACGGCTGGCACTGGGGAGTTCACCATAGTTTGCCCTTATCATTACCAACTCGAAACACGTAGAATCATTTCCGGCCTAGGAAGTTCTTAGGAGATATACATTTTTATTTAACTCAACCTGAGATTTTGGAACTTGGCCATTTCCTCAAATTTGAACATACGGCTGGTGCTGGCCACTTGGTCAGCAATTACTTAATTATATACCATCTCAAAACATTAATCGCTATTTCCGGCCCAGGAAGATTTTGGAAGTAATAGACGATTTACATATAAATTTATATGGGGCCATATCGAAGCAGAAAGATTGTGCCAATCATTACATACGGCTGGCACTGGGGAGTTCACCATAGTTTGCCCTTATCATTACCAATTCGAAACACGTAGAATAATTTCCGGCCTAGGAAGTTCTTAGGAGATATACATTTTTATTTAACTCAACCTGAGATTTTGGAACTTGGCCATTTCCTCAAATTTGAACATACGGCTGGTGCTGGCCACTTGGTCAGCAATTACTTAATTATATACCATCTCAAAACATTAATCGCTATTTCCGGCCCAGAAAGATTTTGGAAGTTATAGACGATTTTCATATAAATTTATATGGGGCCATATCGAAGCAGGAAGATTGTTCCAATCCTAACATACGGCTGGCATTGGGGAGTTCACCACAGTTTGCCCTTATCATTACCAACTCGAAACACGTAAAATCATTTCCGGCCTAGGAAGTTCTTAATAGATATACATTTTTATTTAACTCAACCTGAGATTTTGGAACTTGGCCATTTCCTCAAATTTGAACATACGGCTGGTGCTGGCCACTTGGTCAGCAATTACTTAATTATATACCATCTCAAAACATTAATCGCTATTTCCGGCAAAGGAAGGTTTTGGAAGTTATAGACGATTTTCATATAAATTTATATGGGGCCATCTCGAAGCAGGAAGATTGTGCCAATCCTAACATACGGCTTGCATTGGGGCGCTTATTATAAGTTATCCTTAATATTTTAAACTAATAATATGGCGTATTATTATTTCGAACTTTAAATATACAGAGTTACTGTTTCTCAAACACAATACATTATTTCCAAGTATTTGTTTTACATGAACAACAAATAAACGAAAAAAAACTGGGATGGGATATTTTGTTGTTGTATTTATAATTGAAATCGTCTTATAGAGGTATAAAAGGAAAAAACTGGGATGGAATAGAATAGTTTCGAGTAAATAATAATAAAAAAATCCTGGGATGAAAAAGTGGGATAACTTCACATGCTTATATTTTTGCAGATTTACTTTTCGATATATCGCTGAAGTCACAAAAGTAGTCTTGTAAAAACTGTATGTGTATGTGTGCGTATATATGTTGAACCGTGCGGACTAAATGTCGGTGGGAAATCGCTAACCAGCCACTATCTAGGTTACTACCATTTTGATGTTAGTTTGTCATTAGGATATTTTCCTTTTCAAATCAGTAGGTTCCAAAAGTGGAGGTAAGTGAGGAAGGAAACATCACAACAGCTTTAAACAAGCTATGTGGTATGATGCAATGCTTCATGGCGATGATGCAGAGAACTATGGATCTAATGATGCAGAATATGAACACGCTGATGCAGATAGTTGTTTAAAATCAAAAATAGCGATATGGGATGCAAACGGCCTAGCGCAGCATAGAGCGAAGGTTCAAGCATTTCTCATTGAGCACAATATTGACATAATCTTTATACCTGAAACACGCTTCACCAACAAGAACTACTTCAAAATTAATGGCTACTCTATTTATGATACTAAGCATCCGGATGGCAAAGCACACGGTGGCACTGCTGTATTGATTAAGGCAAGACTAAAACATTATGAACTTATGAAATATGAGAAAGATCATATCCTATCAACGAGCATCTGTCTGCATGAATGGTCTGGAAATTATCTGATACCAGCAGTGTACATATACAGTGTAGACAGTATACTGTCCTCCAAAGCACGCTATACAAAAAATTTAGGCAGTTTATTGATTATTTTGGTCAGCTGGGTAATACATTTCTTGCTGGAGGTGATTACAACGGTGACTCACAATGGGGTTCAAGACTAACAACACCTAAATGCAAACAACTTTATGTAGCTACAGAGGAACAGTTCCTGGAATTTTAATTTACCGGTCATCCTACTTACTGGCCCAAGGATAAAAAAGTATCTGATCTAATTGATTTCTGCGTCACCAAAGGCATTGCACGTGCGTATGCTAAGGCCACCGATTGCTATGATCTATCGTCCGATCATTCACCGATAATAGTAACCATGAGTACTGATGTCTTAAAAACAGAAACACCGAAACGTTTGGCAAACAAACGACTGATTTGAATCAATATAGAAGACTAGTCGAACAAAATTGTCATCCTGATATTTCACTAAAAACACCAGCAGATATTGATGTGGCTGCAGAAAAGCTAAAAGAGGCACTGAAAATGTCAGCTGAAAAGGCTTCACCAATCATCAACAATTCTGAAAAAATTAATAAATTATCACATAAGGTAGAAACTCGATTGGTTAGCAAGCAAGCAATTTGCTAGCCGAAATCCTGACTACTCAAATTTCCTTGGTGTAATTGATTGAGTAGTCAGGATTTCGGCTAGCAAAATATTTGCTTGCTAGCCGATCGAGTATCTACCCCAATATCCAGTCACTATCAGGGAAAATGAAAAATTCGACGGCAATGGTAACAAACAAAATCACCATTGTTAAAATATAAATTAAATCGAGGTATCAAAACCCTGAAATTTGCGGTGCAGGAAGAAGAAAACCAATGTGTCCAGAATTATTTAAGTGAACTCTCGGCAACAGAGAACACTCAGTATTCTTTTTGGAAGGCAACAAAAAATCTAAAAAGGCCTACAGAGTGGAATAAACCGATTAGACTACAAATTGTATATTAGGCGAGGAGCGATAAGAAAAAGCCAATGCTTTCTGTTAAGAATTATTTTAGTTTTTTTTTTATATGTATATCTATGAAGAGAGACAGATAAAGTTTTTTTTTTGTTTTTCGGTTGTCTCTTTCATGAGCGTCATCTGAAAAAAGATATGACGAAATTATTTTTATTATTACTGTTTAGTTATTCATCGAACAAAGTTGTGTTTGATTTTTGTCAAAAAAAAAAAATAAAAGTAAAAAGATACAGTCCATTTGTTTTTTTTATTAATAAGAAATTTGCAACCAATTATTGGGAAAATTAACATTTTTTGGTCATTCGAGCCAGACGATATACATAAATTGTATTGTTAAAATTTGTAAAGCCATATGTGTTCGTATTCGGAATGTAGCGAATACTTGAAAAATGGCGAATTGATACTTAAATCATCGGTTATTCTTCGAAACAAAACAAAAAATCTAATTGTGAACTAAATAATATAATATGTACTTCAAAAAATAAAAAAAAGAAAATTATCGAATCTTCGGCAAAACTACAATATTATATACCTAGTAATCATCGGTACAATCTCCATAAAAAACTCCAATAAAAAACAATAGAGAACTTGTCGAGAGTGTGTGGTCACATTAATTAAGGATAGATTGAAAGCTGAGTGAAAACATCGAATATCGGATAAGCTGTAAAGTACGTGTCACTCTAGGAGCGTAGCAGAACTATTCATCAAATTAAGGTTAAATTTCTATGTACAATATAATTTTATATAAGTAAAATTTAGTAAATAGTTTGTAGTGTAGTTAAATAGAATTAAGTTAAATACTAAAATATTGTAATCGTAAACGTAGCAATTTGGGTTTGGCATAAAATCGTGTGCATAAATTACAATGGATATCGTACAGTTGAAGCGCCAACGTAACGGTCACAAAGGTAGAATCACTTTTTTTGCAAATCAATTCGATTCAAGTCCTAATTTGTCCATCGGTGAATTGCAGTCGATACTTCACAGATTACGTATTACATATACAAAATTTGATGAAGTACAGTCTAATATAGAATGTCTTGATAATGACGAAAGTGTACAGAATGAACGGGACAAATTTGAGGAAACATATGGTAAACTTGAATCCCAGCTGTTAAACCAAATTAATAAATTACAGTACAAAACAAATTTAGAAATTAAAGCGACATCTGTTACAGTAGGAGAAAATCGTGAAAATGAGGGTGTAAAAACTACAGTCGGTATTAAATTGCCAGAGATAGTATTACCAAAATTTGATGGTTCGGAGCTAGGGTGGCTTAATTTTCGCGATATTTTCAATGATTTGATTCACAATAATATCAAATTGGATCCAACCACTAAATTCCATTATTTGATTTCCTGCCTTCGAGATGGTAAAGCCATTCATTTGATAGATGCACTACCTGTAACAACACAAAATTATGAGATTGCATGGAAAACTGTATTTGAACGTTACAATAATGAAGTGTCAATACAGAAACTACATATAAAATGTTTATACGAAATCAAAAAGCCTAATGATGGCACAGCCCATTCGCTAAAGATATTCATGGAAAATGTTCTTAAACATGTAAATGCTTTAAAAAACATGAATGTTCCTATTGATGAATGGAATTTACTTCTCATACATCATCTTTGTGATAAATTAGATTCAGCAACACAAATTCAAATTATTAAAAATACTCCTGAAAACACTATATTAAAGTTCACTGAATTTATTGATATTTTAAAAAAACGAATAAGAATTCTCGAATCAGTAAAACAATCGCCCAGTCTATCAAATCCTTCGACATCAGAGACTAAACAGAAGAAACAATATAGTTCAAGGCCAATTCGCTCTTTTCTGTCAAATGAAATTAATTGTGTACTATGTAATGGAAATCATTTACTTGATAAATGTAATAAATTTACTGAAGCAAGCTTCAGTCCACAAAAACGATTTGACTTCGTAAAACAGCATAATTTATGCACAAATTGCTTGTCTGATAAACATCGTGTTGCAGAATGCAAAGCAGTTTCTTGTGCGTTATGTGCCTTAAAACATCACATTTTGTTGCATTTTGGGAAAACAAATAGAATATTCAATTACCCTTCAACAAATAATAGCAACTCTTCAAATAGAAATTATCAAAATTCCTCTACGAACATCAATAATTTAGCTTCCTCTGAACCTATTGTCTCTAAGGCAGTAGGGGCACTCTCAAAGCTTAGTTCATCAAGTAAGTCCGGTGAAATTAGTTTATATGTTACAAGTTCTTTAACAAATAGTAGCAAAATTAATGAACCTTCAGAGTATGAAAGCCAAGTTCTATTAGCAACCGCTATAGTTTGGCTTACTGCTGCCAATGGCAATAAACTTAAATGCAGAGCTCTTCTCGACAGTGGATCTCAATCCAACTTTATAACTGAGCGTATTTGCCAAATGCTAAAAACCCAGAGAACAAATGTTTTCGTCCCAGTAACTGGCATCAATCAGGGTAAAATTAATATACGTTATCGAGTTGAATTTAATATAAAATCCCGGGTATCAGATTTTTCCAGGGATCTTCAGTTTTTTGTTCTTCCAAAAATTACGTCACATTTGCCATCTGAGTCAATTAAGTTTAAACCGGGTTCTATCCCAACTTGCATTGAATTAGCCGATCCATCGTTTTTTATTAAAGATAAAATTGACCTGCTACTCGGAGCAGAAATATATCATGATATAATAATCGGCGATAAAGTAGAAATTATAAAAGACTTCCCACCTTTTGTATCAACCGCATTCGGATATAGTGTATCCGGAAAGGTAATTAATAAAAATGCAAATATTAACAATGTCATTCAAAATTATGGTAATTTATCTTCGTATACTTGTACATGTAATTTCGATGAATTAAGTTCTAAAATAGAAAGATTTTGGAAACTCGAAGAATTCCTTCACAAAAATGATTCTTCAATAGAAGAGAAATTATGCGAAATTCACTATATAGAAAATGTCTCTCGAGATACGTCAGGCAGATACAGTGTAGCACTACCAGTTAAACCAAACATAGCACATCTGGGTGAATCAAGTTGTAATACTCTAAGACAATACAAAGCATTAGAACAGAAGTTAGCTAAGAATCCCGAGTTGTATGTAGAATATTCAAAATTTATGTCGGAGTATATCGAGTTGAATCACATGGAAGAAGTGCAAGATATCGAATATTCTGATAATCAACACAATAAGGTTTATTACGTTCCGCACCACTCAGTACTAAGAGAAAATAGTACTACGACTAAGCTTAGGGTTGTTTTTAACGCCTCGTCAAAAACTTCAACTGGTCTCTCATTAAATGAGTGCCTTATGACCGGGCCTACTATTCAACAAGACCTTTTTTGTGTAGTTCTCCGTTTTCGAAAATTCCCTGTAGCATTTACCGGGGATATTGCAAAAATGTATCGGCAGATCGGAATACATGAGAACCAAAGAGATCTACATCGAATATGGTGGCGTAACGCTTCTTCAGAGAAAATTAAATGCTATCGGTTGTGTACCGTAACTTACGGTACTGCAAGTGCGCCTTTCCTCGCAACACGCACATTAAAACAGTTGGCAGTCGACGAAGCTTTAGCTTACCCTGAAGCAGCCATTGTTTTAAATAGAGATTTCTATGTCGATGATGTGCTAACAGGAGCACAGACGATGGAAAAAGCGAAATGTCTTAAATCTGATCTAATTAACTTACTAAATTTGGGAGGATTCGAGTTAAGAAAAATTGCTTCTAATTGTCATCAATTGCTATCAAAAAACGAACAATCAGATAGTTTAGTATCTGTTCTTGGAATGCAATGGAATACTCACAGTGATACATTTGACATTTCGTTTACAAAGTACAAGTTTGGTCAGGACTGCACCAAGCGTTCAGTATTGTCCGAGATTGCACAATTTTATGATCCGTTGGGATTATGTGCACCAATGATTTTCGTGGCAAAATTGTTCATGCAATCGTTGTGGGCAACCCCAAAGTTATCGTGGGATGATATGATTCCGGTAAATATGATGATATTATGGAACCGTTTTAAGGAACAAATTTTAAAACTGCAAACAATAACTGTTCCTAGGTGTGTGAATTCTCAGTTAGTTCGATCTATAGAACTACACGCGTTTGGAGACGCCTCAGAAAAGGGATTTGGTTGTGCCCTCTATGTTCGCGTCACTGATGAATCCCATAGGGTATATGTTCGATTATTATGCGCTAAGTCACGGGTAGCCCCAATGAAGACACAGACGATTCCGCGACTTGAGCTCTGTGCAGCATTATTGGCTGCTCAAGTAACAGATAAAGTGATACGAATCTTTGATACATCCTTCGATGCTATCTATTTGTGGTCAGATTCGGAGATCACTCTCCTGCGTATAAAATCACCCCCGTCGAAATTTACAATATTTGTTGCAAACCGCGTATCACAAATCCAAGATTTATCAGCGATGAGTTCATGGAGGTATGTGCCGTCTGCAATGAATCCCGCAGACCTAGTGTCTCGAGGTATCATGCCAGAACAATTGAGCAATTGTACATTATGGTGGAATGGTCCAAAATTCTTGTATGAGGATAAAGAAAACTGGCCAGTCTCTCCAAACACTAACATAATGTTGGATTCATTAGAGCTTCGAAAAACAAACATAGTATTAACCTGTACAACGTCTGAATGGAATTTGATTCATAAATTTTCAACATATAACAAATTACTTCGAGTAACTGCCATGTGTATTCGATTTATTAACAACTGCAGGACCAATCTTAAAAATAGAAAAAATGGTCCACTTCAATGTTTTGAAATTGATGCCGCCCTGAAACAAATAATAAAATACATTCAATTACATGAATACTATGAAGAAATACATTACCTTCTAAAAACCAAAATTGTATCAGTACATAGCAAATTAAAAGCGTTAAGTCCGTTCCTAGATGAGAATGGAATTCTTCGTGTTGGAGGTAGGTTGAATCATGCTGACATTTCATATGACCACAAACATCAAATTCTATTACCTGGAGCTCATTATTTCACGAAACTTCTAGTAACTCATCAACATTTAGAGTTACTTCACGCAGGTCCTCAAGCATTACTATACCATACCAGACTCCGTTTTTGGATTATTGGAGGCAGAAATTTATGTCGTAAAATTGTACGGACTTGTGTTCGATGTGTTAAAACACGACCTGAAATTATTAATCAGATTATGGGCCAACTCCCGATTAACCGAGTTAATCCGTCAAGACCGTTTAGTTGTATCGGTATAGATTTTTGCGGTCCGTTTTATATAACTCATAAACTTCGTTCAAAAATTAACACTAAGATATATATTTCGATTTTTATTTGCTTCGCTACGAAGGCAGTACACATGGAGATTGTTGGAGATCTCTCAACTCAGTCGTTCATCGCTGCACTTCGCAGATTTGTATCTCGCCGTGGTAAATGTTCCCATATTCATTCAGATAATGCGACGAATTTTATAGGTGCGCGATCTGAATTGAGAGAGCTTCATCGATTGTTTACCTCTGAAATCCATCAACAAGAAGTTTTGAGATTTTGTTCTAATGAAGGTATAGAATGGCATACTATTCCAGCTCGATCGCCTCATTTTGGTGGTCTTTGGGAGGCGGCTGTTAAAAGTGCAAAATACCATCTCAAACGCGTCGTCGGTCAATCATGCTACACGCTAGAAGAATACGAAACTTTAGTAACTCAAGTTGAGGCATGTCTTAATTCTCGGCCGCTGACACCAATGTCAAATGATCCTACAGATATGATTCCTTTGACTCCAGGACATTTTCTGATAGGACAACCTATTAATGCAATCCCAGATCCCAATCTGCAACATTTAAGTTTTAATAAATTATCTCGGTTCCAGCGCATGCAATATTTACTGCAACAATTCTGGACCCGGTGGTCAAAAGAATACCTTTCGGAATTGCAAGGTCGACAAAAGTGGTTGAATCCAAAAAATAATATTAAACTAGGCTCCCTCGTTTTATTGCATGAAGATGGTATCCCTCCAATGAAATGGAATATGGGTAGAGTTACAAAAGTCCATCTTGGGGAGGATGGATATGCTCGTGTAGTTACTGTAAAGACCGCAAACTGTGAAATGAAGAGAGCTATTACGAGAATAAGTGTTTTGCCGGTCGAAATCGAAACTTGAATCATGTAACGAATTTGATTTAATCTTATTTTATTTATAAAATTTATTTTACTAGTTTTGTGTAACTTTAGGAAAATTTACGACTGGTCCGGTAATGGAATGAAAATTAATTTTCATTTGTCATTTTAAGTAATTCTATGCGTTGCTTAGATTGAAAAATTTTATGCCACCAACAAATTGTCAGGTCGACGATAAATTATGTACATAAATTTTAAGGATATGAATTTATATTAGATTAATTATAATTAAGAGCAAGTTTATTTAATTTATGATGTCATGTTTTTAACTTTAGGAAAAACAGTAATTATTTCAGTATAAAATTAAATTATTAATCTTATTACTATTCATTTAAGTGTATATTTATTATATAGTAATTCTTTCTATTATATTATCCATGGTTATTTTGAATAAGCAAAGAAGTTTGTGTTTGAAATAATAACATTTATTTCAATGGCGGGAGTATGTTAAGAATTATTTTAGTTTTTTTTTTATATGTATATCTATGAAGAGAGACAGATAAAGTTTTTTTTTTGTTTTTCGGTTGTCTCTTTCATGAGCGTCATCTGAAAAAAGATATGACGAAATTATTTTTATTATTACTGTTTAGTTATTCATCGAACAAAGTTGTGTTTGATTTTTGTCAAAAAAAAAAATAAAAGTAAAAAGATACAGTCCATTTGTTTTTTTTATTAATAAGAAATTTGCAACCAATTATTGGGAAAATTAACATTTTTCGCTGATTATCTAAAGACGGTGTTTTTACCACAAGAAGGAACTATTTAATAATATCGTGCTGCTTCATCAGATGGATGATGATCCATCCATTAAGTTTGAATGGAAGAAAGTTAAGAGCACAATCAAAACTTGCATTAGTCTGAAAAAGGTGTCAGGATTTGACCTTATTACTGGAAAAATGATAAGGAAATTACCAGACAAATGCGCATAAAACTAATAACCTACATTTT
This sequence comes from Nephrotoma flavescens, assembly GCA_932526605.1. Classification (NCBI taxonomy): domain Eukaryota; kingdom Metazoa; phylum Arthropoda; class Insecta; order Diptera; family Tipulidae; genus Nephrotoma; species Nephrotoma flavescens. The sequence goes on along the minus strand of OW052221.1, from coordinate 130,749,040 downwards.
TAATGCGATCATGCGAACTAGTCATATTCCTCAAACGTGGAACATTTCTTTGATCACAATGATACATAAGTCTGGGAAAAACTAAACTCAAACCTCGTCTCGTCCAATAATTATGCTTCCCACAATCTCAAAGCTGTTTGAAAAAATGTTAATAACAAAACTGAAACCAGTATTAGAAGGAAGAAAAATCATTCCAGACCATCAATTTAAATTCCGAAACCAACATGGTACCACAGAGCAGGTGCCTAGAATTGTAAATGCAATCAAACAGACCTTTGAGGAAAAGCAATACTGTTCTGCTGTCTTCATGGATTTAGCGCAAGCATTTAACAAAGTTTGGCACGGTGCACTAATATACAAACTTAAAGTCCTCCGCTGAACAGTACAATTAAACGGTGAATATATCCTAGGCTTACATCTGCATAACCGGCTAACGTGGAAAGAACACATTGAAGCAATGCGCAACTAAATAAAAATAAAATTTTCCAAAATGTATTTCCTGTGGTACTATTCTGGCTTTCCCTGGGAATAGGGAATTGGGAAAAATATTTTTATAACATTTTTGTCTAAATTGAATTTTTCTGGCATACTGAAGAAAAAAGTTTAGTGTAAACATTTTTAAAACAAAGTTAATTTGGAAACTTTTGTTCCACAAAATTTTTATAGGGAAAAATATTTTCACATTTACCTTTGTTTTCAAAATATTTACACCAAACTTGTTTCCTCAGTAGGCCAGAACAATACAAGGTTCAAACAGAATAACCGCTCCGGTCCGTTCATTTCGTTTCCGCTCGGCCCGTTTGATTTCCTAAAACACAACATATCCGTTCCGCTTGTCAAAAATAGATATTAATTATATATTATATTTTGGAAATTTTAATTTGTGGAAGATTATTAGAAGAGATTAATAGAATTAATACAATTTAGTACGTCTTTTATTGCAAAAACTTCTCGTTTAAGATTTTTTTCTGATATGTCAAATACTCTATGTGAGGTTATGTCGACCGCAAAAATTTTAAATTCGGTTTAGTGTCCGCCCCGTTTTTTTCTCCTCCGTTCATTGTATTCTTATTTTCGTTTTTTCATTCTGTTTGAACCTTTAGTCAAAAATGCTATGAAAATATTTTTCCCAATTCCCCTTTCCCAGGGAAAACCCGAATAGGGCCACTGATAGAAAGAAAATCCAAGTTCTCATTAGACAATAAGGTCTTACTATACAAAGCGTTAATCAAGCCAATATGGACATATGGTATTCAGTTATGGGGATCCACCATTGCATCAAATAGAGAACTCCTGCGACGAACTCAAGCGAAAATACTCCGATGTATATTGCTAATGCTCCATGGTATATCCGAAATACTAACATACACGACGACCTTGGTCTTAAAATAGTTAAAGAAACAATCAAGGAGTACAGCCGCGATTTAAATGACTGAGAAGAGAAGATCCACTCAGACTAATGAACCCGTAAAATCATCAAATGTGTAGATTACGCTTATAAGTAGGATCTAACTTATATTGTGATTACTAACATTAAGTATTAACATTGGTTGAAAAAATGTGATTAGCTTAAGATTTGAACGATTCTTGTTAGTTTCTTTTGTAGAAAGATTCAAGAATAAAGCCATCTATAAAAAAATAAATAAATCATTAGTAACGTATCTCAGGTGGCAGGTTATAACATCATATTTTCGATCGAAGTTTATTTCTTGCTCCTTTAGAATAAAATTTGACACTTTTTCAAATTTTATACCATTTACCACTTTGCTAGATTGAAAAATTGTGATATTTCTACTCTATTTTAATCACCACATAATTTGTTTTCGATAGTTGATCGAAATTAAGCAGACACCATTTTTACACGTTTTCTACACGCATGTGTTATATGATGAAATTTGTTTTTTTTTTCGTTAAGTATTTGCCGGAGAAATCCTATATCCTTTCATCCTGACGTCAAATATATTAGCTTCAAAAAAGAAATGGTTGCCTTTATGCTCCGGTTTTGTCTAGTGCAAGAATCGGAATACATATTGACGTGGTTTTTCAACAGCGTATATGTTTTTAAGTGCCTAACAAGACATACTGCAATGTCTTGAGGATCTTTTCCACCTTCAGTTTCGGCCAGACATTCATGTTTTTTGTATTATTATTAAAGCAAGTATTCCCAGATTGTATAAACAAAGTTTTTTTATAGTATGCCATTGAGGTAGTTATTTTTGGTTAGGCTAAAGCTTTCTGCATAACAAAAGCTATGTATTCACCTTAGCTTCATCAACTTTGTGGCATCAATCTGAAGGGTTTTTCTTGATGAAAGCGCTTTTCGTTGAAGAAGTTCTCTATCGACTTCAAACTCCCTCTTAACTTTTTATGTCAACAGAAGTCTTAGATCTTGTCGCTGTGCTTTAAAATGGAGATTAAACTTAATATATTTTAATATAATTCTTTAATTTCTTAGATTCAGTCATTTCAATTTCGCATGCTTTTATAAAGATCGCACATATTACGGAGAGTTAGCCCACACTGAGAAAAATTTTGGTTTGTAAAATTAAAAAACGAAGTTTTTAATTTCTTATTTCTTTAAAGTTATAAATTTTTTTGAATTTAAAAAGTATTTTTTTGAATTTTTTTGGCTATTTTAGACAAAGTATTATTTACAAATACAATGACATTTACTTTTCCAGAAGTTTTAATTTGGGATATAATTCGCCAAATCGATATGCCCTTGTGTTGTTCTAAAGGTATGAAGGTGTGAAATTTTGCAGTTTGTTCGTTTCGTTGCAACCTGATGAGTAGACTGACTTTTTATCAGTACGAAACCAAACCGCCAAGAAAGAACTTGAGGAGGTTCTCATTATATTTTTTAAGGGTTATGTGTATTTTACACAATGTCCCTGGTGGTTAAAATTTGGGAAGGGGGAGTCAATTTTCTGTTTTTTGTGGTAGATAGACATATTCTGTCATGAGTATATGACCTCTTTGTTTATACTGACTTACAACAGTCAGTAAAGTGTTTCAAAGATTACTTTGATTTAATAAAATTGTGTGACATTTGTTAAAAAATAATTATTTAAAAATTAAAATAAATCTTTTAGAATTTGCCAATAGTTTTTTATTCTTAAAAAACAATCTCCTAAAATTTAAAAAAACTATTTGACATAAGCAAGGAAAGTATTTTTGAAAATAAAATCAATTTTTTTATTTTTATAAACAAAATTGGCAAAAAAAATTTATTTTAAAAATAAAAAGATTATCCTTTCGATTTTAAAAACGAGACTTTTTGCCTAAAAAATATATGTATATTTTTTTGATTTTATATGTATATTTTTTATGTTTACTGTTTTTTTTTCTCAGTGCAGGATTTAAAATTTTTTTGGACGGATTATTTTTCCGTATATAATTAATTGCTTTGGTATGCAGGAAAGCTTTGAATGTGGGCAACGATATCGATTTCGCATAACAAGTTATCCGGAACTAGTTGTAACACGTTTACTTTTAGATTGAAACACATCATCTGTCAAAAGGCACCGCTATACCGCTATTCCACACTTTGATTCTTTCGTCGTGATCTTTCCTCGTTTCTTGCCCCTTTAGTTTGTTACTAAAAACAGTTTGTTGGTAAAGGTGAAAGAAATGAGAAAATAATCAAAGTGTGGAACCGCGGATAGAACTCCATCACTACCTTGAAATGTCCTCAGAAAGTATTTTTAGACACCTTCTGTTTCTTGATACCAGTCTTTACGAAATACTTAAATGACACTTTTTTCCAGCACGTGGCCGATCTATTAAGCATTTTCTGTTAACTGTTGTTTTTTGCACTAATGCATAAAGGTATGAATTCTGCAAATTGAAGTATGCTAAATTCCAGAATGAGTCAAATTATCTCTCATTATCTGTTAATAACGTAATACATTTTCAGGACACCCACAGTCAACATTTTCGATTTTTTTCCTTTTACGCAATAACTTTTTTTTTATAAACTGCCCAATTTCCTTTGTTGAGTTACCTTTTTCTTAATCTAAATAGTTACAATATAATAATTTATAATATATTATTACAATATAATAATTACAACACAATAGTTACAATATAATAATTTATAATAAAATTATAATTTTCAATTCACATTGTCATTATTGCTTGTATCTTGCATTGTAGCAAGTGTACTTGAACATTTTTATTTTGTCAACAATATTTTGAGGTTAGGAAAACAATGAATTTATATAAGCTTAACAGAATCAGTACAATTTTCTTCGGAAGTTGGCTGATATGCAGACCAAAAATCATTAAAATCTTCTGTATCCATCAAAATAAGCTATAAAACACTCTAGATATTTTTTATAAACACAGGGTGGGCCATCTGTTAGTCCGTTTTTCATTTGTAAATAAAACATACATTTTGGGATAAAAAGTAAAAATTTTTTATTGGTGAAGAAGGGTGGTTCTATGCCATTTATGTATGAAAAACAATATCGTCCATATGCCCACGACGGCTTCGTCTACAGGCCTGCATCCTAACAAATTTCCTATAACTTTTTCCAATAAAAATAATGACCTCCATTTCAGCTCGAATGTTGTTTTCAATTTGTTGAATTGTTGGTGGCTAAAACCCGGCTTCTTAGTAGCCAAGGAACTTCACAATTTTTTGATATTATGCGATCAGCAAATTTTGTTGACAGTTTATGGATTGTTGCATAATTGTCGTTCCGTTTTGTTGAAACCAAAGGTCGTTGACACGCAATTCATTCAATTTGAGCCGCAAAAACCAGTTAAAATATTGCGATAACGTACCCCACTGTAACGGCATTTTCCTAATCATTTTAAAAGAAAAACGGCCTAATGACGCCATAAGCCCATAAACCACCCCAAACAGTGACTCTTAGAGGTTGAGTTTCCTCTTCGCTCCGAACATGAGAATTCTCCACTCCCCAAACTCGACAATTTTGCTTATTGACGTACCCATTAAGATGAAAATAAGTTTCATTGCTAAAGGAAATTTTTGACGAAAACCTCCATTTCGTTCAACCATCCAATTAACAAAACGACGACGATTGAAATGGTCTGGTGGCTTCAATTTTTGAGTTAGTTAAATTTTGTATTGATACAAATGAAGGTCAACGCCGGACAAATGGTGCAGTGGTTAAAGCTTCAACACTTGAACTGGGAGGTACTGGATTCGAACCCCAGCACTGGCAAGATGTAAAGCGAATTTTCGTCATCGATTACGATCGGTAATGTTAATAAATACAACTAAGACCCTCTGTTGTACTAAAGAATTCACCGCCGACCCACCGTCCATGTCAGTGTACAGGTTGACATGGAGCTTGCAATGTGCAGGTGGTATACTGAAATTGTGTGAATTGGTCGTGTATGCGTGAATGAAAAGGGGGTATTAATTGACCTTCAAGGGACATTAAATCCTCTGGACAATTTAATACTTTCGTTAAAAAAAAAATGTTTAGTTCTTGTGAATGATGCCTGGTTGGTGTGCTTGGTTCATTACGAACACTTTCACTAACAGCTGCCACTGCATCAGGAGTACGAACTGGATGAACATGTTGATACGATCTACGACCTTCCAATGAACCAATTTCTTCAAAACGATCAGTAATTTTGCCAATTGCACGCTCAGTAGGATGTCCATGTCGACCAAAACTCTCACGTTATTTACGAAATGTTATTGTTTTTGAACGATTATTTTCATAATAAATTTGAACAAAACAAAATGCGTTGTTGTGTTGTTAGCGACTCCATGATGATACATGGCATATTTTTGACTTTTCTTATGTCAAAGATTTTTTTAGAACCTATAACATTAAGTACAAAAATTCATGGATTGGAAAAAGGCACACCACCACGTGTCAAACATTGATTACAATAAAAATGAATTAAATCGAAGCTTTCTTCACTATAAAAATGACTTGTGACTTACCTCACTTTTTTATGTAGCAGTTTCAGTTCCCTGAGCACGAAAGTAACGCCATCCGTAGGATTATAGTGCATTGAGATATGACCAAATGTGATACACCACTTTTACAGTGAACGACACAATATATCGTGCTTAATGTCGATCCAAAAATGAAGGAAACATTTAAACTTTTCTACGTAGGACCATTTAATTGCAAAGCACATGTCGTCTAGGATGTAAGTAAATATTGGTTCAAGTTATGATTTATTCAACAAATTGTTATTCTATATATTTTATGTATACGTATATATACTCGTATGTATTTTTCAACGTATACTCACAAATATATTGATATAAATTATTAGCTTGAACATCGTACGAGTATAATAAAATGGCAATTGAATTCATATACCAGCCATTCGCAGAAAACTTGTACATTTTCAAAAATTCATCTTCAAAACAAAGAGACCAATATTATTATGATGTGCTTGTTATCTTGTTATAAAAATATTTTATATTATATTTGAATAATATTATTATTTATTAAGAATAGCTTTTTGGTAAACAAAAAACTTCAATAAGTGACTTTTATTTCACAGTGAACCCGAATCACACCAAAAAAACTCTTTAAAGCAAACAAAAAAATTCTGTAGGTATTTTCCCCCAAATTATGTAAGCTTACTCATACAGCAAATTACATTATTGCTATTCTTGTCAAATCAATTCCATTCGGAAAATATCTCGGGCTTCCTATTCTTTTGATTTGGCACAGCGATGACGCTCAACATTTTTCGCATAAGAATGGTGTACAGAGATGATAAAGGGAAACCATTTTCTACGATGTAATATACATTTACCAATGTAGACATTTTGTATATGGATATGGTTATTACGAGTAGCAACAAAAATATTGTTAATTTGAGATATGATTGTATATCATATAAGAACATGAAGACGATAACGATATTCTTTTGTTGTTGTTCTGTGGGTTTATGACAAATGTATGTACATATCCGGATATATTATTGAACATTCATTTTCAATAATGATGCAATATATAAACATATTTTGCAAAATTTCCAGAAAAAAGGCAACACACTTTGAAATATATTTTTACATTTATATAACAAATTGTAAAGGGAATTATTATGTGTGGAAAAAACGTATTTCCCAGCCAGGCGCATCCATGGAATATGAATTTCATTTGTTTCATTTATTTTATATTCACATTTACAAATTTCACAGACGTAATTCAAAAGTACGAGCATATAAAATATGTTGATAAATGATTGATAATGTGTGTGTTAATGGAAATGCACGGACGCAAGCATTTAAGTTTTATGTTTCAATACAAAATGCATCATTAGCAAAGTCATATATTCTGTTTATGATTTCAAACCATGAATATTGAACAGTAATATTTATGATCCGTTGAGAATTCAATTTCAAATAATTCACAACTAAATTTATATTAAAAATTGATATCTTTTAGATTACTGTCAATTACCTCTAAATCATCAACGGCAACGGGGGCTCCCTGAATTAAAAAGGTTGACTTAAAAATGATGTTTTTATATGAAAAAATGGGACCTTTTTTAAGTCATGTCAATTTGCAAATTTAAGTTTGTTTCATATTTTGATTAATGAAATCATTAGTTGCAATAATTGAATGGTTTGGACTTACATGTCCAATAGAGAGTACCATTAGTAAATTTTAAAATTAAAAAAAAAAAACAATTTAATGAAAACGCTATTTTTAAGTCACCCTTTTTTAATTTGGGGAGCCATCAACGGGTGTATATAAATTATGTCTGTGATACGCAACTCTCTGTTTATTAGTCTATTTTCGGCCACTGGTCGTGTATTCGACCAGCAACTTTGTAATTTTTTTAAGTAGCCAAAATTATTTTGTTTTCCAAATGTTTCTTTATGAAATTTAAAAAATAATATTCTTTCGGCTCTTAAATAAAAACAGATTCTTAAAAACTAACGGTACTTTATATCACAGTATTGATATAAAAAAACAAACACTTTTTGGAGCTCTTTTCAAACGCACAAAAAACTAAATATATTAAAGTTGTGTAAAAGAAAAAATTAAAACACCGGTTTATTCAAATAAAAAGGAAAACCACAAAGTAACTGAAAAAAATAATGGTTGAAACATAAACCATTGTCAAAATGGATTGGCGCCGTTATCTCACGATGAATCAGATTCAAAAAATTATTGGTCCAACAACTACTGCTAGTACATTGGACTCTTGTTCATCTACTTACGTAGTTGACAAAGTGTATAAAATAATTGTTGATTTAGAAAATCCGAAATATATATCAGAGTAGCACATTATGAGCCACTTATTCAGCCCTCATTCATTGTTCAATGAGCAAATGGTTCAATATTTTGGACGGCACTCCTACAAAATGTTTATAAAAGGCAAACCAATCAGGTTTGGATTTAAATTATGGTGCCTGTGTTCCTCTGATAGTTACTTTTTGAATTTATTCCATTATGTTGGTCCATGCCACAATGAGCAAATTAAGTAGTTTTGCGGCTACTTGATGTCGAGGACCATTATATACACGATGTGTACTTCGATAATTTGTTTACGTTTTATTATCTGAAAGTAGACACTTCTAAGCATGAGGTCCTAGCAACAGGTGCTGTTGCTTCAAATCGTTTAAGAAGAGCCTTAATGAAATGAAGAAAGATTTTTGATACCACTAACCACATTTTATTTGTAGGTTGAAGTGATAATAAAATAGTTACGTGTTGGTTCAGAAATCATACTGCAGATCTTAGGGTTTTGGGTCGTGGGGAAGTTGAGGCTTGCATACTCCTGGCCTGCACCGTGGAATAACAGAACAAACAAATAAAAGTAAAACTGGAAACTAACGAACACCAAAATTACGTCGTCCGAAATTTGAGGAAAGTAAATAAAATAAAAATAATTAGAACCGAAGAGCATTCCCACCCAGGGGCCCTATTATGAAACATTATACGCTTTCGAAAAATGCGATATCTCAAGTACGCTTCGAATATTGCTATTATGAAACAAAGCGAATCGTTCATTTGTTGTGGACCTGTCAAATCAATTTTATATATTATTAAAATAACTACATACGTTATTTGTAGTAAATTATTTTACATCTTAGTAAATATACCTATTGATATTTAAAAACAATAATTATAATTGTCTTAATTAAAAAATATAAAAATACACAACCGATTTTATTTACACGATAAAACAAATTATTATTTTAAAACATTGACACAATACGACATTCGCCATCTAAAGACCAGTAGGATTTTGACGTCACATTTTCATTTAATTCAGATTATTTTCGTAAATACGATATTCGTTTCAACTATAGAGCAGTCGAATTTTGACATTTATTTTCGTAAAATTCGATTTCGATTTTTTTTTTGGTTCATAATAGGGCGGATTATACGATTTTCGAATTTTACGAAAGCAAATAAATTTCATAATACGAATTTTCGCGGCGGATCGAATTTTACGAAATCGAGAAAATTTCATAATAGGCTCCTTGGCGAATTTGTTGATTTCGAATTATTCAATAGACAAAAAAAAATGAAAAAAAATACTAAAATACGCCGCGAATCGAATTTTACGAAATCGAATAAGTTTCATAATAGACCCCAGGAACAACCGAGCTCACCGGACGATAGGTACTGAGTCTGTTGAAAAAAACCCCGAATGAACCATCGACCCCTAGAGGCCGATGCCCAGCCACAACGAAGCAGCATAAGTGTTTCTCTTCATCCAAAAAAAACCTGTAGTGGATCTCACACAATTCACTTTTCGTCCCTGAATGGACAACACATATACTACACTCACCACTCCGACCCTGTGGATGACCTACCTAGGGAATGGGTGGGAGTAGCAGGCCCAGCCTGTAGACGTGGAACCGACACGATGAAACTCTCCCCCTCCCAACAAACCTACCCGACAAAATTCAATAATTCATTTTATACAATGCTTTCTATGGAAGACTGAATCAAATAATCAGAGCCAAAGGAGGTCATATCGAGCAGTAACATGTTTTTCGTAAAATGTAATATGTTTTCAACATATTCCACAAAATTTCAATAAAAAATAATCAAAATTAAAAAAATTACAGCGTTTTCATTTGGTAACACTTGGTCTCAGCCCACTGTATATAAAGAAGAAAAGTATATGTAACTATGTTTGTTCCACAAAAACTTTTGATCCACTCGAGCGATTGTCCCCAAATTTTGCAAGAATATTTATTACCAGCCGAGAAAATACATAAGGGATTAGTGATCAAACAATGTAATCTCTTCCCCATGCACACCTGTAAGCAGGATTTTAAAATGGGTCAAAACTTTTGATCCACTCAAGCAATTGTTCCCAAATTTTACACGAATACTTTTTAGCAGCCGAGAAAAAAATAGGGGGGTTAGTGATCAAAAAATGTTACCCCTTCCCCATGCTCACCTGTAAGGAGGAATTTACAATATATGAAAACTATTGATTCGCTCGAGCGATTGTTCTGAAATTTTGCATGAATACTTTTTAGCAGTCGAGAAAAAACCTAGGGGTTAGTGATCAAAAAATGCTACTCCTTCTCTATGGTCACCTGTAAACAGGAATTTACAATGTATGAAAACTTTGAATCCACTAGAGGATTGCTCCCAAATTTTGCACGAATACTTTTAAGCAGCCGAGAAAAACATAGGGGGCTAGTGATATTCTAAATCAGCGTTTGAAAACCTCAAGACCTAAAAGAGATGCTTTAGGCCGAATTACTGTCGTAGGGGATTGTATTGTCTGCAAAAACTCAGTACCAAAGAGAAAACGGAAAACTCGAAAACGTTGTGCAATATGTATTCTTCCCATTTGTGACGAATGTTGCGTTGTTACTACGAAATATGTGTCTTGTACCAAATAAGTCTATTTTTATTAATTCTATTCAAAGTTTATGTTATTTTGATTTTTGAAATACGTAAAATGATTTATAATTGACTTTTATAAACTGATTTTCAATATGATTCGGAACGGAACCTTTGATTTCTCAAATTTGGCTGAAGGTTACCGGGGTAACCCAATATTGATATAAGATACAGTTTTTAAATCGATGGAAATTCAAAGTACCGTTATAGAAACAGTTGTTTATGATAACAGAATGTGTGCCCATTTCAATGATTTTGGCATTCCTATAGCCAAATTTTCAATGATAAATTAGAAATTTTGTTTATTGAAAACGAAAAGGTTACCCGGGTAACTCACCATAGACATAAGGAAAGAGCATTTGGGTTTTAAATTTGAGGCACCATCAACGTATCAGAGCGGGAACTTTTCAGGCGATGAAATATGTTACTGGTTGAATTTTGATTGTTTTTATAAAATTTTCTTATGGGAACTAATCATACTAAATAAAAATACTTTGCAATTTCTAATACTAATAAAAATTTCATGTTATTTTCTGGTGCTAATTGAATTTTTTTGTTGAGTTATATAATATTTTCCCCGAAATTAAAAACTCTTCTTCTGTACTATTATATGCTCGGAAATTATATGTAAATTAAACCTAAATAACTCCATTCCACACCAATAATTTATGCATTAACCGTTTCTACAGGTATTGGATGAATTTTTTATATTTAGATTCCTCAAATTTCCCCAAGCACAAATGAATTTTATTTGTGACGCATTAAATTATAGTCAATTTCAAAACGGATACTGCGCAGACTCACAAACAGAAAGTATGTATCAATAACCTACCCCAATCAAGAAAATCATGACACTTGTGCAATAATCATGAATACTTCGGCCGTCAGGAGAATCCTCATCATCATTTTCGGTTCGAAAAAAAGCAAAACGTTTCGTATCGAATCGGAAATTTTTTTCCCCATTTATTATTTTTGTTCTATTATCTTAGGTCCTTTTTCATTTTCTTTTCTTATTTTCTGTACTACGATGATGATGCTCTAAAACGTACACTCGTGTGGATATAGAAGATATTATTATGATGATGTACACACATGAAGCAAAACCTAACCAAATATACAAACAGCCAAAAAACAACAACAACAACATTCTATAATTCCCATTTAAATTATTCCTTTTCAGTTCTAATAAAGACTTCGGGACGAAACGTTTTGTACAAGTTTTTTTTCGGTTTGTCGGAAAACCTGAGTAAAGAGGAAAACAATATTATTGTATTTCGTGTATGCTTATTAATTCCGGAATTCAATTATGAATTTGAATATTAAATAAATAAAAATGTTACTGTTATAGTAATTAATAACTTTTTTATTTGAACCGTAAATAAAAATGGTTGGTGCAATAAAAACAATTTTTTATAAAAATATTATAATTAGTTATAAAAAAAAATTGTTGTGAATTTTAAGTGATTATTTAAGTGTTACGCTATGTCGTGTATATGTGTGGGTGTACTTAAAATTTAAGAAAATTTATAATAATAATATTTTGTGGTTAAATTTATTGCAAAAATATAAAATTAAGTGTTGTTCTGTGAATAATTTATGTGAATTATTAATCATTACTTTACGATATAATAATAATCAATAATAATTATAATAATTTGATTAATTATTCAATTTTATTTATGCGCGAGAATATGAATTATTAATATTCATGGTTTATGCTTTATTTAAAATAATAAAAATTAAATATTTAAAATGTAGGTTTATATATTTTTTTTATATAATACTCTATATACATAAATATTTTAATACACATAAAATTTTTTATAAATAATTAATGTGGCACACAATGAAGGAAGGAAAATTAAATATTTTTCTTCTATAAAATATTTTCATATTCGTATTCCCCGTTTTCATTGTCGTCTTCTTATACGCACTTGTTATGTTTTCTCGGTTAATGATGATATATTTGCCAATGAATTTTAATTAATTTCGATATAATTACTAATTCATTATAATACTCGCATAAGAGAATTTTTTGTTGTTAAAATATTGGTTAAAAATGTGTTTTATTATGGCTGTTCTGTTGCGTAACATTGAATCAAAAATGTAATATATTTTAATCAAGAATGGCGTACACGAGTAGTAGATGAGGTAAGAGAAGATGTTTTGTTAACCCGGCTTTTTAAAACCATACAAAAATTAATTTGAGATGGTTTCGGATTATGATTTAGGTTAATATGATTAATGTTGTGTTCGCATTATTATTCATAGGCAGATGAAGTTTTGCGCAATCATTCTGCGCATTTTTGGGTTTTTTTTCACAGTAATCATTAACATCATACGTTATTATTATTATGTATTATTATTATGTATTATTTTTGATCAACTCAACTTAATTCACTATCAGAACGTTCGGGCGTTAGAATTGCATTTCTCTGCACTTAAACTAAGCTCTATTTAAACGTAGTCGGTTTTAGCATAAACATGGAGATTAAAACAACTGTGCTCTCTGAACGTAAGTAAGGTTGAACCAAAATTATGTAACACTACAAGAACCACATATCGGATTTTTATGTGTAGAAAACATTTAGGCGAATTTCTATTCTAAAAATTAATGTGAAATAAATAAATTGACCAACAAAATAAAATTTAAAAAGTTTCAGAAATGTTTTCTTTTTTCATGTTCCAATACAAATCCAATTGGAATATGGCAAATTAATGTTTTTAAAGTTTTTCTATGTAGTTGTATGAAAAAATGAATCATTGCACCTAGATACTAATGGCCTCATTGCTTTAAAAATTTTGCTATATGACGTCATTTTATGTCAACGATTTCAATCTTTGGTATGGCATTAAAGTCAAATAAATGATCCGAGTTTTTTATATTTGGTAAAAAATAATTTACATATTATATTATTATCAAAATATGCATTAAACATTTCGTTAAACCCTTAAATGTTATGTATTTATTTAGACATAAATTTGATGACGTAACAAGTAGTATTGCCTTGTCTTCTAGGTGCATTGAATGAATGTACACTTTTATGATTTTTAATATGAGAAATTGATGCAAAGTAAAATATAACTCTTAAACTTATTTTTCTATGATATAACTTTTGAATTAGCGAAAAATTAAATTAACCGAACTTTTGATGACAACTTTATCACAATATATTCAAAAATCATTATTACAGTTTAAATTTTCGACATCCGACGAAACCCTTGTTGATAATTTATTATTTATTTAAATCATTTGATTCTTTGTCGACTTTGGTAAATGATAAACTTTTCAATTCCATTGAAATAATTAAAAAAAAAAAAATTAAAAAAATTGGAAAAACCACACATTCAGCACACGGATTTCTACCAAATTTAAGCATAAAATTAATTTCTAACAGCCAATCCAATCCGAATTAACTGTAGATATTCCGAATTTTGGTGAATTTTTTTTTTTTAAATAAAATAATTTACAATCTTTTTGTTTTTATTTTACTACGTAAAAGAAACGAATGTTGTATCCGACTCCAGATTTTTGCAAATTTACCATTCGGTATATCGCCGAAGTAAAAACAAAATAACTTTTAAAAAATCTTTGCGAGTGTATATGTGTTTGTGTGTGTGTTTGTTCGTGTATTCTTGTGATTTTTTCGGTTTTGAAAATTTTCAGACCCAGTTTCTGTTTACCTCGTGCTGTTTCAGCCCCTAGCACTTTTTTGTCAATGTTTTTTATTTTTAATTCGTAGGAAATCACTCAAAATACCACCATTCACCTCGATATTGGTTTAGTTTTTTCCTATATACAGGAAACCATCAAGAATTAATTCGTTCCGTGTTCAGCTTAATCCGTTCCGTGTTCTGTAAAATCGCATTGTTTGAGACTACAAAAGAAAAATAAATAAAACGTTACGTTCAAATTTTTTTTGTTATGGTATATAAAAACAAAAGAGAATAACGAAAACCGTGTTGTTTGAAACCGTGTAATTTGACGGAATGAGTATCCGTATTCTTCAAAATCGTGTTCTTCGAATACTGTGTTCTTGGAAGGTCCCCTGTACTCGTGTAGCATATAATTTTTCTGATGAAGCATGATGTTCAAAACAATCGTTTTAGCGCTGGAAGTCGTTACAATTTTTCTCTTTTACATAAAATCATGTTGCACGTCATTTGAAAGGTCTTGTAAAAGCAAAAAAATTGTTATGAAGAATGTTATTAATTTAGCTGAATCACATAAGTACTCCGAATCACCATTGTGGCGCTGATTACATACATTTTTCATGCCCTAATGCTGCACAAGCACTTGTAGCTCAATCGAATGAAAATAATACTAAAATTTTTTGCAAATTATTTACAATAATTAGCATTGCTCAGCCCCTGAAAACTTAAGGGATGCAACCCTGTAAAACCATATTTTTTGTCAAAACACGCTTTTCGCATAATATTTAATAGTACAAGGGGACCGCTCAGTAAAAAACAGGTTTTTTAATCACTTTCTCAAAACAACTTTAATTTCATTTTATTTTATTCGGCTGAGACATAAAAGTCGATGTTGCCCAGGTAACCGTCGTCGCTGTCACTATCAAAACTTAATAGAAGTTTCATTAAGGAGCGTTCAATGCTTCTTTCCTGTTGTGTGGAAAGACGTGCCACGTTCCTTTTCATGCGGTAACAGAACTGTCAAGCTATTTTGTCGTTTAACACGGGAAAATTCTACGTACAACATACCGTGATTAAAGACAGGTGTACGAAGGTCGACACCAACAAATTCGAGCGTTTGCCTTTGAAATTTATGCACGGTCATCGCAAACGCTGGTGGAAGCGAAAATTGATGTAATTGTATTGTAGAGCTAAGTTGACCTTTACTGGAGCCGAGCGTAACTCGTGGAATGTGAACTTCTTGTCTAGCCTTTTCCCCAGTAATTGTTTTTGATTTAACTACGTTGTTACATAATTCAGTAACAATCCGGTGTGCCCATTGCACATGCCCTCCGAATTATTTAAATTACGCATTTGTAAAGTTTTCTTTATTTTAAATTTAAGTTTTTTATCACGATTTTTATTACTTGGCAAATTATTATTTATTTTTATTTCACAAAAGTTATTATTTTTGGTTGTTGATGAATAATTTCGCATGAAAAACAAAATGTCAAATTTGGCGAAAAAATATTTTGCCTTCATGCTTTTTTATAATAAAACTTTAATTTTAATATGATATTGATTTTCATAAATGCAAGATTTTGAGCAGCTTTCGGAGACCAACAATTTTGATCTGCGGAGAATAATTCCAAAGTCGTGACCTATCTAGATCGTTTTTCACACCAGAAAATGGTAGTATGCCAATTTTCAGAAAAAATTGTAGTACCGTTTTCGATAAAAAATTTACAGATAAATAGATATAATTAAAGATCGTTTAATAAGATAGATATCATACTGGAGGTGGTACTGGAAGTTTTTTATAATTTAATTAGAAAATATTAGAATATTTCAACCTCCAAAAGGTCACCCATAAGGGGTGCAACTATTTAAAAATCATATTTTTCTTTGGACCACGTTTTTCGGATTTGGCCTAATAATTACTTTATGGTTCTGGCGGAGGTACTGGAGTTTTTCTTATAAATTAATTACAATATATTGTTGGCACTAGGTTAAACCGTCAGAAAATTATCACAAAGGAAACAACCGTTTAAAATCATTGCATCGTACTAGGGCGATACTAGATGATTTGACAAAATAATTACAAAACGAGTATATTGGACTTAATAAACACATTTTATTAAACACTTGTGTTTTTATTACGCAAAGATTTTTGCGAAATAAAAAAACCAGCGTTTAGTAAAATGTGTTTATTAAGTGTAAGTGTGTTTCGCCAAGTGCCTATGGCTAATAGTGTAAAGAGTGAAACTCTTTATAAATCGTATTTATCTCGTTAGGCTGTAGAATTGCTGTAAATGTAACCTTTTACTCTCAAATTTGATGAAAGAGCTTATTATGAAAATTGGGGACTTCTGAACAATACCCTACATCCGCAAAATTCGTTCATTATGCACCGAATTATTAGCAAGGAGAAACTGTGCTCTGATGTAGGTTGAACAAATTTTAGTATCATTTTCATTGGATTAAGCTACCAGTGTTGGTGCAGCATTAGGGTCATTTTTCATTCTGATATGATTCTTTGGTATATAGTTTTAAAGGTTTTAGACGAGGGACATTTTTTTTAGGATTTAATCTTTCCAGTTGGTACTAGGGCCCAAGCCCTTCCAACTTTTCGCGATTCGCTTTTCACGTCCCACCATATGCAGTTGCCTGCCAAATCAAGGACTTACGGCTATATGTCCGATTTACGTAGAACCAACTGCACATTGCATAGCTCCATGCCAGCCTATAGAAAAAATTACCGTTCGCTATATCGCCGAAGTAAAAAAAAAAAAAAAAAAAAAATTAAAAAAATTGGTGTGTGTTGTGTGTCTATGTGTATGTGGTGCCGTATCCACTAAATGTCTGTAGATTCTGTACAGCCCAGAAGTATTGACTGATCTAGATGAAATTTAATTATTAAGCGTTCCTCATAAATTGGGGGGCTCTCCCAGTGGCAGCTTCCATAGACACTTTTTCATTTTAATAAATATTTTGAAAATACGAGAAAACGGCTGTAAACTAAAATATTCTAAATTATTTTTGAAAAAAATCGCCCCAGATCAGTTTTTCAAAATCCAAAACACGTTTTTCAACAAAAAAAACGGCCAAGATGTGATAATTGATCGTGATGAAACTTCAGATCTAAGCTTTCTGCTCAAATTGGGGAATCGCACTGAATTTTGAATTTAGAGCCTTTTCGTTTTTTGCAAATATTTTGAAAAGTATTCCATTTATGAGAAACACAAAACTCCGTCCCTGTACAGCCCATGCGGCCTAATTGATCGGCATGAAACTTCATTCTTAAGCTTTTATAAATTTGGAGATCCCATTGATTTTTGTTTAATATACAGTCAAACATGTTTTTGTGCGGTCTCGTTTTGTGCAATTTTTTTATGCGGCATGAAACAAATTTATTCAGTACAATGTACCTGAGTCTATTCAAAATTTCAATCAAATTAGAACATAATGGAATGTGATTAATCTAATTAGATAATTGGCGTTTTAACTTTTGATATTTCATCACATTGCGTAAGTATTGCGTCATGTTGCGTACTGTTTTGAGTTAGTTTCTACGTAAGACTTTTTTTATGCGGTCCCTATTCACCGCATACAAAAAACTTTTTAATTGTGTTGCAAAAAATATTTTTTATAAAATCTCGTGAAGTTTTGGAAGATTTTTGATGTGTAAACATCTTTACTCGCGCCTACCAAATTTTTTTGTATTAGAGTAAACTTGTAAATGAAACGAACGGAAATGACGTACCTACTTCGTTAAAAAAAACAACAAACCCAATAAAAACAATTTTGAACTATACATGGCATGCTTGTATGTAATGTATAATAGTAAGGAAAAAAAATTTAAAAAAAAATACGATACAAATTATTCTAAAAATTAAAAAAAAAATTACGATACGAAATACGAATTATGATTACGAAATTACATACTCTTACGATTAAAAACAAAGTCAACAACTTGTGTATGATGCTTTATCACGAGTTACAAGCCTCTAGGAGCTGTTCATCACGTCGACTATCAATCATCATGTGTTCTACTAAATGGGGTTATAATGACGTTCCGTTTTTAACATTGAACTGTCACAGTCTCAGGTCACTCAATGTTCAATTCATTTGCTTTCCGAGATCTGGCTGCGCAATGACGAGCATGTTAATTTTCCTACATTTGTCCTTTGCAATTTTGCGTTCAGTTCAAGAGAGATGGTCAGTGGGCTGTCGGAGCATCAATTCTGTCAAACGATCCATAAAATGAGCATAGTGGACACAAATAATTTGCCGTACGAACTTCCACTTGTCATAGGTCGGCCTTACTTTCTCAAAACCAATATTGATGTAACAGATGGACTGGCGAAAGGAACTATGGGCTGTCTGAGGTCTATCGAATGCAACCATCCTGACCGGGACAACGAGAACGATGAAAATGTTAACAGTAAAAATGTCAAACGTCTCTGGATGGGTTTCAATACAAATTCACAAATTGGCAAGAAGGTCAGACAGCTTTAAGCTGGATGGGCGCAGGAAACGCACAATCATCGTTGGACAAACAACACAACCCGTTGATGATATATACACGGCTGAACTTCAGCTTCTCAATGGGAATAAGATGCTTTCTGTAGTTGCATTCACCTCGCCAAATAAATCCGTCGAAGAAGAAAAAATGAAGTTCATACATTTCGTCCTTGCATCATATTCTAAAAGAATTTCAAAAATTCTCCAAGGAGATTATTATCTTTTGTCGATGATTATGAGCGGGGCCGGGGATTTCATTATTAATTTTACTTTTCCTCAAGCTGAAACACTTATAAACTTCCTGCGAGACGAATTCGATTTGCACATGAACTCAGATCGTAATATATCTACTACGACATATGAAACGACCATTGTGCAGTTTTTCAATGAAAATTATAAAAGTTAGAGTCGACAGTATATGTATCTCATTTTAGCTACCATAATCCAATTGCGTCGATTATACCGAAAAAGTAATAGACCAATTTAACGATAATAAACAAATGAAAAACTCTAGTTAGTAAAATTCCATTCCATCTTCCGTCAAAGTAAACTGTACACACGCACTATACACACGCCATGTTTACACATCTCCTTGAGAGTACTAATGGACTCACTCTTTTTTTTTTATCTATTTGGCACCAGCTTCAAAAATTTGGTGCCATATGGCCCTTTTCGGGGTGCTAGTTGACAGCCTCCATGTAGCGCATCCTGGGAAATGTACTGCAGATCGAACGGTTGTGGTATCCAATCCCTACGTAGTAGAGAAACAGTATAGCAGATAGTCAACAAAAAGATGAGATGTCGGGTATAAACAATAACATACTCCAGGTGGGTCAGAACTTAGATTCTAAATCCCACCCCGATTTATCGTGCTGCTCCACGGATTCTGGAGGGAGCAACGCAACATTGCAAAGGAAATTGTCGGTAGGCAACCAGGCTGATCCTTTTCCTAGTACTACTGGAAGCACGGAATAAGCGATAAATGAGTGGCCCTTTGGTAGAAGAAGTACGGCACTTCAAAGAACATCACCAACCACTCCAACGCCAGAGATCACCACACCAGCTGAACTTAACAATGAGAAGGAAAATACCTCTTTTATGAAGCATAAGCCAATAGCTATCAAACCAACTTCTAAAACCATGCCCTGTGCACAAACAGTTGTAATAAACAACACGGAGTTAATAAATAAATTTGAAAAAATGGAGAAATTAACTGCGCAGCTGAACAAGCAAGTTGCCGTGCTAAAGAAATAAAACTTTATGCTAAAGGAAACAGTAAATAAAAATAACAACGCAGGAAACTTAGTATTAACCAACCAACCGATAGCATTAAGCAACAACCAATTTCAAGTAATCACAGATCAAATCGAATATCACACTGATGAATATGAGCTTGAAAGGGAAAACAATTGGATACTACAGAAATCCAAGAGAGCAAACAAGAAACCAAGAAAAGAAACCAAAATGAGCAAGAGGAAAGCTGAATCATCACCAGAAGTTGAGCCAATTCAAACTCACACTAAAACTGCCAATGCAACTAATGCATTAAAAGTGCATGAGCCAGAAAAAAAGAAACAGGCTCCACCCCGATCAATATTCTAGGAATTTCAAATCACGGTAGTATTCAGAAACTGAAGAAAGAAGTAAGTAGTACGAAATGTCTACAAGATAATATCGCTCAGTAGTAATATTTGGAATAGAAACACAGCAGAGCCTGAAGATTGCAAAGCTCTAGCTAACAAATTAAATTCTGATGGTCACCAGTGGTATACTTACGAGGATAAAACTGACCGACCAATTAAAGTAATGGCAAGAGGTCTTCATCCAACTTGTTCAAAAGATGAAATTATTGAGGACCTGCAAAACAAACGCCTCAAAATAATCGATGTAGTCAACATCATCAGAAAAGAGAGACAGTTCCCCGAGTTACAACACCGAAGTGTATCAACTGTAATGGCCAGCATCCAGCTAACTACAGAGAATGTGAAGTAGCAGTAGAACTACAAAAAATGAGAAATAAATCATGCAAACTACACAGTTGAAAATTTTTCTGATATGCGATGCTATTAGCATCGCATATGCGTCCGACATTTGCTTGTATCGAATTTCGATGTAACCGATACATCGAAAATAATTTGAATATAATTTGCTTCGAAATGAAAAATAAAATGCATCGATTTTTTTTATGCGTTTGACTGTGTGCGTTTGACTGTATTATTAGGATTAGGTTAAATTAGGCGATTAGGTTAAATTGTCTTCAAATAAAGGTAGTTTAATTTGTGAGTGTAAACTATTTAAATTACGATTTTGAAGAACGATTTTCATCGTTTTGGAAAAATACGAAATTATGTGTTACAAATGGCATTTTCAACATCAACAACCGTTAGGGTAAAGATGCCTGCGAGCTATAGCTGAAGTACCAACTTTTATTTGCTTTTCCCTTACTTCACTAAACAAAAAATATGTCAAATGGTACACAACAGGATAAACAAACTATAATATATCTATCTCGAATATTTAACAAAACATAACCTAAGTCAAAATAACAAGGATTTTAATTATCAATCACAAACTATTGACAACTTAATTCAATATTAAACGAATCTATTCCCATACAAGTACAACGTGTTAATGATGCAATAAAAATTGTTATCAACAACATTTTTTTTCTGATAATAGAGCTTTTAACCTTACCGATCTAGAAAAGTTTATAATATTTTTTTTTTGTACATGCGGTCAAAATAATGGGAAACGTCCTGTACCTTAACTCTTGTTGTAACATCATGTTTAGTTATTAACCTTTACGATTTTACACTTTACCCTTTATGTACCCAACAAAAAAAAAGTTTTGGTTTTGGTATATTTATATTAACTCAGTTTGGTAAATTGGAGGGTTCAACAGGTTTGAAAACCAAAAAATAATAATAATTAATTTTTCGCTGATTTTATTATATATAGTGGGAGGTAAAAGTAAATGGGTAGGTGATATACTCGAAATAAAAAATACTGTTCGTGTGTAGATGTGCAATGCTAATAAACGGTAACCAGAACACAGTTCAAAAATTTTAGTTAATAATATTCTTAATATTTGGTTTTGTTGGGCCCCTGTTTTGGGTAAAAAATGGAAACACGATTTCAGTTTTGAGTAATTTCTGACCACAATTATTTAAATACAACAAATATTGAAAACAGGTAATTTCGAAAAAAATGTATGTTAAAACCCATATGATTTATAACTTTCGTTATCTGTTTTCTTTATTTACTGATAAGAGAAGGAACAATCGCTCCATAGTACAGTTCGGTGATAAATTGCAGTAAACTGCAGTATACTTAAATAAAAACGGAAGAGCACGTTACCGGTCTTTGTTTCATTATACCGTTAAAGAACATACTAATATTCTTTTCGATGGCAAAATAAAAAATCTAAAATCTGGCATATCTATAAACAGGCACCAACACAAATCTAACTTCATATTGTCTTTAGTTGCTGATTAAACTTTTCAATGTAGTCCCCTTAATAATTTGTGGAAAACAGTGTTCTAATCAATAATTCTTTAAATTGTCTAATGCTAAGCGTAATAAGCCACGGTTATAGTCGATTAAGATTTCACAATCAGCTTCGAGGATCTAAACAATTTCTCTCTGATAGGTATCATATTTTCTACACCCACTATGAAGATAATGAAAATGAAGTGAATCACACTGGTTCATTATTGTTGGAATTAAACATCGAGGTACGCCGAACAACTCTTATGATTATATTGATCCATAATAAGACTATGAATAATATTCTAATTACACTTTAAGGCAATAAGGATCTCATGTAGTAAACATGATAAAGTAAGTTCAAGACCCAGTCGGAATTTTTCCCTTAGTAGACGGAAAACTTATGTTTCTTAATTTAAAAAAAGAAAAGGCATTTAGAAAAATGATTAAAGTAGCCGGCAAAGAATTCGAAAAATATAGAGAATTTCAAGGCAAATTGTATTCCGATTGGGGAAATTTCCACCGATTTTTAGGCTATGGCCCCCGGTTATCTATTTCAGAAACGTAAGATTTGTACAATGCCGGGATAAAATTACTTTAGAATATTAGTCCAGCGAGCGAAAAAAATTATACGATAATGTAACTGTCAAGGAACACTGTATCTTGAAGGAAACTTAAACCCACTTCTCTGAATGAATTTTTTTTGGTCGTTACACCTAATAAAGGAATAAAAAAACTACAATACCGTTATTTCATACAAATTTAATTTTATAAAAGTGTTTGGGCTTACTCCATTACAGCAATTTGCTAGTATTTTTCTTATGCCAAGTTTTAGAGCAAATCTTATTATTATAGGCGCCATGGTTTCAAAAGTTCCATAAGCAACTAAATCCCTGAATAAACCTCTATACATGATTGAGATAGATGTCAAGAAGTGAAATAATGAGATAGGCAAGATGTTGGTTATATGAATGAGAGTAAAGGGCTACAAAATTACCTAGAAACCATCAACTGGCAAATAACTCTCAATTCCAATGATATAAACGAAAATATGGACAAATTTAATGACCTATGTGCCGTAAACCACATAATTCTCATCCACAGTGGTCCGATGATAGACTAGTTAATTTAAAAAATCGGAAGTCGAAAGCGTACGCCAAAATATTAAAAAGCGGGTTAGAAGCAGACAAAACTATGTTTTTACAATATAGTAACGAATTTGAAATTTATTTCAAATCTATATGTCGTATCTCGATCAAATTCAAGAAAAAATTCAAGTAAACCCAAAACAATTTTGGAAATACTTTAGGAATAAATGCGAAATTGAAGGATACACTGCTAATATGACCTACAATAATACTAGCTCTTCAAACGCCAAAGATATAGCTGACATGTTCGCGTCATTTTTTCAATCAGTCTATAGACCAAGCATTACTAGTGGATTGTATGAACAACCCAGCAATAACAACGTATCAATAACTCATCCAGTTATCTTTGAGGATAACATTTTATCGGTCTTAAAGGATAGGTTGTGGAGATTGTTGTGGTCTTGACAATATACCTCGCTTCTATTCTGAAGGGGTCGCTGATATTTTAGCAATTCCATTATGTTACCTATTCAATCACTTCTTAAACACCGGTGTGTTTCCCGGAAAATGGAAAATTTCAAAGATTACAACAATTTTTAAATCGGGTAAATGAAAGGATGTTACATGCTACAGCGGAATATCAACTACATCATCAATTCCAAAATTGTTTGAATTAGTATTATGCAACAACTTTAAATTCACAATTGCAAGCCATATCAATAAACCAGCATGGGTTTATGTCTGGCCGATCCACATCACTTAATCTGGTTGAATTCACCAGTAAAATAATTAACGACATGGAAAAAACCATCAAGTAGATGTAGCGTGCACGAATTTCAGTAAAGCGTTTGATTCCATCTGTCATCAAAAAGCAGTCACGAGTTTATTCAAATTTGGGTTTTCACTCCTTTACATAAATTGGTTCAAGTCTTATCTGTCATACTTTTTACGCTATTTGCCGTAGGCACTTGGCGAAACACACTAATACTTAATAAACACATTTTATGAAACACATGTTTTTTATTTGGCAAAATAAAATTTTTTGAATATTTTAATTAAAAAATTTGTTCAAAAAAGTTTAAAAATGACCTAACAAGTCGAAACCGACCGAGTGAATTTTTAAACTTTATTGAACAAATTTTTTAATTAAAATATCCAAAAAATCTAATTTTGCGAAATAAAAAGTAAGTGTTATGTGTTTATTAAGTCTTATCTGTCAAACCGGCGACAATTTGTAATAATGGGAAATTTGAAATCAAACGATATTAAAGTTGCGTCTGGGGTTCCCCAAGGAGCTCACATCGGGCCTTGGATATTTATTGTTTTCATAGATCGATTAACCGAGATAATCAAAAACTCAAACGTGCTCATATTTGCTGATGACGTGAAAATTTTTCGTACTGTTAAGGGAATGCAAGCTACGAAGAAACTTCAAGAAGACATCGATAGATTAAGTGAGTGGTGGGATCGAAACTCGCTTTACTTAAATATTAAGAAATTCAAAATCATATCTTTCCATCGTAAAAGCAATCCGTTAATTATGTACTTCATACAAAGTCAAGAACGAAGTATTGCAGTAAGTATATTAGACTTAGGTGTTACATTTGTCGAAAAAGCCAGTTTCAATAGGCTTATTGAAAATTGTATTGCGAAAACGAATGCCATGTTTGGATTTGTTAAAAGATAGACATGTTTTAAATTCACATGTATTCAAACCTTATGTTCATTCAATTTCGCTTACGTTCGATCTCAACTGGAATACGCTGTAACGATCTGGTATCCATACAATGCTGTGCACATTAAAAGAATTGAAAGCATCCAAAAGAAATTTCTGATTTTCTTGTTAAAGAAAAGTGATAACTTCTTGTTAAAGAAAAGTGATAACAATCACAACTTACCATTCCATGAAAATGTGGTTCGGTTACGTCCTTACTCAACAAGATGCACGACGATTTCTCTTGGGCTCGTATTTTATTGGGAACGTTTTGCTTGGTCACACTGATTCAGCTTACATCTTGGGAAACATATCAATTCATGTGCCATGCAGAACATTTCGAGACCATGAGTTTTTAGCACTAGAACACCATTTTTTGGCACCTAGAGAAAACCTCATTAATAAGATGTCTAAATCATTTAACATCACCGATGGAGGAATAATATACCAAATAATATACCAGCATTTTTACTATATTTTTTGATTTTCTACGGCCGTATAAGTTCTTTTCAGATTTTGGCCAATACCTCAAAAACTCCAATACCTATACCTTCTCTTGTTTTTCTATTATATTAGGTCATTTTGATGCTACATGGGAAATTTGGAAAAAATTTGTGTCGTGGAATTTTCACTATAATTTTTTGATTTTCTCCGACAGTATAACTTTTTTTAGTTTTTAGCCAATATCTCTAAAACTCCCAACCAATCGGTTGTTTTTCTAATAGCTTAAGTCATACTGAGACTACGTGGCAAATTTAGTGAAAAATTATTGGTTAAAATTTTCACAATAATTTTTTGATTTTTTGCTGCTAATATTGATGGGATTTTGTAGTGAAAACATTATAGTGTTGAAATATTTCTGTTTATTAGAAATTTTCAAATTTTAATATGAAAGTTAAATTTTGAGTGATTTTTTTATTTAAAAGTATTTTTAGAATACAGTATTTATTTTGTTATTTTGGAATCAACTCCACTCCGATTTAACACTTATGAATATTTTGACTGATACACAGATTTCGAAGCTAACTAAATCTTGCACATTGATATCATTAGTTGATGTCGCCGCCGCGCGTGGTAACTATATGCTCTAGAATCGCACTGTGAGGCACGTAGCGCCGTCCTGTTGGAACCACATGTTGTCGATATCCATATCATCTAGTTTAGATCACAAGAAGCCGTTGACTGCTTTGGGGTTTCCCGTGCGCTCTCATGCACAGCAGCGATGTTTTGAGTGTTGGAAGTGTGTGAAGTTATCTCAGTTTTTCATCCCAGGAACAATAAAAATGTTCGTCATGTAACACTAATTTCATCCCATCCCAGGTGTTTTAAAATCATCCCATCTCAGGATTTTTAAATCATACAATTATTTAATTATTAATATATGTTAAATCGAAATTACATATATGAGTATAAGCTGTAATATATGAATTTGAAGAAAATACTCAATAAAAAAATTAATAATTCTCTCAAACCTAAATATAACATTCTTAAATAATTGTATGATTTAACAATCCTGGGATGGGATGATTTTAAAAATCCTGGGATGAGATGAAAGTATTGTTACCTGATGAACATTTTTATTTTTCCTGGGATGAAAAACTGGGATAACTTCACACACTTGAGTGTTGGCTGAATATTTATCGAACCGGTTGACTCGATCGAATAAAAATCGAGTAATGCGCGGAACGTTTCTCGAACGGAGTACTGGGGCCTAACTATTGAATTTGAACGCTATCGTTTATAGCAGACATAAGAAGAAAAAAGAAAAATGTATGAAATTTTTACTATTCGTTTCTCTTTTATTTCCACGCTTGCTATAGGAAAACGACAGCCGTCGAAAATAAACGTCGAATTCAATAGTTAGGCCCCTGATTTTGAAACTACAATTTGATGATTCGCACACTATATTCAACGCTATAACCTTCCATGGTGATTTGTTATACACTCCTAAACAAGTTACAACCAATTTGACAGATGTTGCCTTAACAATTTTATAATTTGGCTCTAATTCAAAGACGAATGAATATTTTTCAAAGCGGTTTATTTTATTTGAAAGAGTATACAAGCAAAAAAAAATCATTCAAATGATTTCTGTCAACCCAATTTTTCAGAAAATATTCGATTGTATGGGCCCCTATCTCAACAATGGCAACTATGATTTGATGTTTCAAGTCTTGTATAGTCTCTGGATGGTTAGCACTTATCCTTAACGGCTCGTCACGAAAAAAAATCCAACGGAGTCAAGTCACTGCTGCGTGGTGGCCAATTGACATCTGCGTTACGGCCCTACGAAGACAGTGTGCAAAAGCCCGATGTTGCGTTTCCTGTATGGCAAATTACGCCGTCCTGTTGAAACCAATTGTCGCGTGTGTCCTCTTCTTAGATTCTGGGTAATAAAATCTCGTTTATCAACGGTAAGGGTGGCTTGTTCCTCATTTTCGAAAAAAAGGACCCATGATGCCGCCGTCCAAAATCTACACCAAACAGTCACCCGTTGTTGATACCTTGGCTTCTCGAACGTTACGTGCGGATTTTCTGAACCTTAATTGCAAAAATTTGACATAACCTCCGAGGTAAAAATTTCGTCTGAAAAGATGAATTTTCGGTAAAAATGCTCATTTTCTTTCAAGCGTTCTACAACCCTATTAGCGAACCGAAAACGTAGGGAATATGGTAATTTTGCTTCAGCTCCTGCACTAATTAAACCTTGTACGCCTTTATACGAAGTACTTATGCAAAATTCTCATCACAGAACTGCGTGAAATGTTCAATTGGTGTTCACGTTGATGAATGACACATTCTGAGCAACAACTGCAATATTTTCGGCTGACTCGAACAGTTATAACTTGGTCAAGGACTTGGTCAATGTTCAATATTTTCTTTTTTTAGAACAATTAAGCCAATAACCCCAAAACATGAATTGTTTAGCTAATTGCAAACGACGGGGGCGATTAAGTATAAGTGTCCCCACGGAGGGATCGTTTTATTGCACGCATGGTGCGATACATATATATATATATATATATATATATATATATATATATATATATATATATATAAGTTAACACGTGACACAACTGGGTTCACACGGTTACAAAAATATCAGGTTGCCTTAGTTGCAATATTATCATAAGCGCATGTTAACACCATTTCCGCAATAATGCTGAACGCGCATATTGTAATAAGTTAGTTTGTAAGTTATTGGCAACAGTAAAGTCAGTTGTAATCTAGATTCTAAAATATTAAGTTGTTAAAATTATAAGTAACATTGTATTCTAAAATATTAAGTTGTTAAAATTATAAGTAACATTGTGTATTAAAAGTTCTAAATAATTAAATTAAATAAATAAATAAAAAGAAAAGAAATAAAAATCAAAAATTGATTTTTTTTATAATTTAATACAACAAAAATATTAAGTGGCGCCGAAACAGGGACCCCGCCATGTGTCAATAATATACCATTTATAATAATCTAACCAGTGATTATAATCGAAAGTGAAATTGATTTTAGTTAACCATACTAAAACAAAAATTTGAATCTAACCAGTGATCATAATCGAAAGTGAAATTGATTTTAGTTAACCATACTAAAACAAAAATTTGAATGTGAACACACCACACACATTCAACCACAGTTAAAGAAGCAGAATTAGGAAACGAAGCGCCTAAGTACTCCTAACCAAGGAAAAACAGGAGTTGAAGTAAGACGACGGACACCAAGCCGAACCACTATAATTCTTCAACAGCGGCCTAATCACCTTTAACGACACATGAGCAGGGGGCAAAGATTACAACTCCAAATGTTAATCATACATTTGCTTATTAGTATGTAAGTCTATATTTTACTTATATTAAAGAAATTTTCTATGAATAAAAAAAAACGAAATAGTATAAAATTGAAGAAAATTTAAAATTAGCTAAAATTATTAAACCCAATTTCTATAAAGTTATTAGAAAATTCTAAAAGTTTGGAAGCTAAATATATAAAGTAACAAAAAATAAAGAAAGTGTAACAAAATCACGTAGACTTATTATTAAAGTTTTAGAAAAAATCTAACATAAAGTAGAATCTCAAAAGTAAAGAAATTTTAATAAATAATTAAAAGTTGATTAAATACATAATATAAATGAAATGTGGAATTATCCGAAATATTTAAAATAGTGAAATAATATACTAGAAACACACGATTTTGTTATAAAAATTACACAAACAAAATCATTAATACGATTTTATTTTATATTAAGTTATATTATATTTTGTTAAGAATATTGATATAAATTTTTAAACCACCGTATATCTCTTATACCTATTTAAAACCATATCTACAAAACAAAATTTCACACGAATTCAATATATTGTACATAATTCTGTATCATAAAGTTCGATTAGTTAAATCTTTATTAATTGAAATCACAATCGCTCGTGCGCCTTAATACATTATAATCGAATTTAAACACCAAAATAATAGCATATTTAATATTAGCCAATTTTCTCTCATTCTCAAAATGGTTAATGAAACAAAACCCTCGACCTCGACATCAACAGCTAACACAAATACAAAAACAGAAAATACATTTGACCTTGCTAAATTGACAGAAATCATCACAGAAATCGTAAACGAACAGAGCCAGGCTCACAATAATCTTAGACATGACATAGACCAAACAATAGAAGACAGGTATAAAGGGAATCTTACAGATCTAGACAAAATACCAGACTTAGTGAAATGTTTAAGGGAATTCTCCGGTTTGCCAGGAGAATTTAGTTCGTGGAAAAAGAGCGTAGATAGAGTCCTACTCGTGTATGAGCACTTGCAAGGCACTCCTAAATACTATGGCATATTGAACGTCATACGCAATAAAATTGTAGGTCACGCGGACGTGGCACTAGAATCATATAATACCCCTCTCAATTGGCAAAAAATTGCTAAGTGCTTAACTCTGCATTATGCAGACAAAAGGGATCTAGGCACCCTTGAATATCAAATGATGACCCTAATACAGGGCAATCTAACAATACCAGAATTTTATCAAAAGGTCTACCAGCATTTGTCTCTAATATTAAATAAATTGTCCTGCATAGATATGGGGCAAGAATCCCTAAATAACCTAACTGAAACATACCGAGATAAAGCACTCGATACTTTTGTTAGAGGCTTGAAGGGAGATTTACCACGACTATTAAGTATTCGTGAGCCTAGCGATCTACCCCAAGCGTTACAGCTATGACTAAAATTACAAAATATGGACTATCGAGCGCAATATGCTAATCACAGTGCGCAAAACGTTCAACGCAAGCCACCGGTTCCCCCACCTCCTTTCATTCGAAAGAATCAAATGTCTATGTGCGTTAACAGACCACAACAATTTTTCCCACAGCTCCTTCACAACCCTCAAACCTCGTTCGAAAGAACAAAAATATTTCAACCTAGTCGACCACAATTTGGGTATCAAAGCCCACCATTCCCAAGACAACAAAATCAACTTTTCAGACCACAATTTGGATACCAAAATTATCCACCAGCATATCCACCGAAGCCACAACCAAAACCGACACCTATGTCAGTAGACGGCAGTGGTCAATCAAGGCAGGTTAATTACATGAATAGGCCACAAGACAACCGATACCCCATGAAAAGACCCTATGTCCATCAAACTAACCAATCACAACAAATCCATAGACCGAATAAATTCCAAAGAGTTTATCATACAGAACAGGTTCACGACTAACCAAATGTTCAACAATATGAAGAACAAATATCAAAATATGATGCACAATATGAACAGACTCTTTTAGAATACACAGATACACAAGACATTCCAGAATTAACTAATGACGAAAATATCGGCGGATACCCCGAAGAAGAGGGCGAAATTGAGCAATTAGATGACATCAATTTTTTAGACTAAGGAGCTCTTCTCTACCTTATATAGAACACGTGGGGAGGAGCGGGAGAATATTTAAATTTCTAATAGATACAGGGTCGAATAAAAATTATATTCAACCACGGTACGTACGAAATCCTCTACAAAATATTAAACCTTTCACAGCAAACTCCGTAGCAGGTAGCATCAAAGTCACACACCATGCCCTGATAGACCTATTTGGTCCGGAGAAAAAACTAAAATTCTTTCTATTACCCAGCCTCAAGTCATTTGATGGCATCATCGGGAACGACAGTTTGAAACAATTCGGTGCGACAATACACACCAAGGAAGGGTTTATGACAATTGATCCAAATTTAGAAATACCACTAAAACAACATATCTCTGATTCTGTAAACAACATAAGCCTTAGAGTTAGCCACTTAAATTCCGACCAAAGATATAAACTAGATAAAATCATAAATAACTGCCCAAATCTGTTCTCAGATCCGGATGAGAAGTTAACTTTCGTAACATCCGTAAAGGGAGAAATCCGTACGAATAGCTCGGAACCAATCTACTCCCGACCATATCCATATCCCATATGCCTCAAAGAAGAGGTAGAGAAACAAATCGGACAATTACTTTCGGATGGCATCATCAGGCCTTCCAAATCTCCCTACAATTCTCCGGTATGGATTGTGCCAAAAAAAGAAGATGCGTCAGGAGAAAAAAAATATAGACTGGTTATAGATTATCGAAAGCTAAACACAGTTACAATAGCGGACAAATACCCAATACCCGAGATAAGCGACATCCTAATGAACTTAGGTGAAAATAGGTTCTTCACAATTGTCGATCTCAAAAGTGGATTTCATCAAATTCCACTAAAAGAATCAGATATTGAAAAGACTGCTTTTTCCGTCAATCATGGAAAGTACGAATTCACTCGTTTTCCTTTCGGGCTCAAAAACGCTCCGTCTATATTCCAACGTACTCTTGATGATATTTTAAGAGAACACATAGGGAAGTGTTGTTTTGTTTATATTGATGATATTATTATATTCGGAAAAACCGAAAAAGAACATTTTGAGAATCTCGAGTTAATATTCAGAACTTTGGAAATTTCTAATCTAAAAATTCAGCTAGACAAATGCGAATTTTTGAAAGATGAAGTAGAATTCTTGGGATTCACTATATCCAAAGACGGCATAAAGACAAACCAAAAGAAAACAAGGGCAATAATGGACTTCCCAGTACCTAAAACAGTAAAAGAACTAAGATCCTTCCTCGGAATGGCCGGTTTCTACCGACGATTCATTCGAGATTACGCCAAATTAGCGAAGCCTCTGACCTCGCTTTTAAGAGGGGAGGATGGACATGTGTCCAAAATAATTTCAAAGACAAAGGCAGTTACGTTAAACAATGAAGCAATAACGGCACTCGAAAAAATTAAAAATTCACTTACCTCTAACGAAGTTATGCTTCAGTTCCCAGACTTCAAAAAAGAATTCGAGTTAACTACCGATGCATCTAACTTCGCACTATGTGCAGTATTGGCCCAAGATGGCAAACCAATTACATTTCTCTCAAGAACTCTCGACAAAACGGAAGAAAATTACGCGGCAAATGAAAAAGAAATGCTCGCGATAATTTGGGCATTAACTACGCTACGAAATTTCCTGTACGGACCAAGAAAACTGAAAATATATACAGACCATCAACCTTTAACTTATGCCCTTAGTAATAAAAACAACAACTCGAAGATGAAACGATGGAAAGCCATCCTTGAAGAGTACGATCACGAATTAAAATATAAACCAGGAAAAATGAACATTGTAGCGGATGCGTTATCCCGAAACCCCGCGCCTGAAATAAATGTGCTATCAACAGCGCATAGTGATGATAGCTCATCACACAACTTAATCGCAACAGTTGATGCTCCAGTGAACGTTTTCAGGAATCAACTTATCCTAAAAATTGGTGAAGAGAATTCATACCAACTAATAAATCCATTCAATGGCTATTCGAGACACGTAATCATTAAACCTCACTTCGCTGAGCCAGACATCATAAATATTTTCAAACGGTACTTAAATCCTAACACCATCAACGGACTAAAAACGACCGAACCAATAATGGGAAAAATCCAAGAAATATTTCCGATACATTTTCGAGATTATAAAGTACGATTCTCACGAAGGTTAGTGCAAGACATAACGGATGAGAATGCACAAGAAGAAAAGATTCTATCCGTTCACCACCGTGCCCATCGTAACGCGGAAGAAAACAGAAACCATATTATAGAAAACTTTTACTTCCCAAAGATGAGTAAGAAAATTAGAGTTTTGGTTAGACGATGCCCTGTATGTAAAGAAAACAAGTATGATAGGCACCCCAACAAACAAATAATAAACCCCACACCGATTCCAAACTACCCAGGACATACGTTGCACATTGATATCTACTCTACAGACTTTATAGACAGAATACGTACGATACTAAATGAAGAAATTACAAGCGAACATTCCCTAAACCCCTACTTGAATTACGAACTTTCACAACTACAGACATTGTCTAACAATATAAAGACGCACAAGAGTAAACGATCACTAGATTTCATTGGAAGTACCTGGAAATGGATTGCGGGAAACCCCGATCATGAAGATTTCGAAGTGATTAAAAGCAAAATCAATAATGTACTAGAAAACAATAACAAACAGGTCATAATAAACCAGCTATACAATGAACGAATTAACAATATCACGAAAATGGCTAATATGATCACTAATATGATCCGCAAGGAAAATAAATTATCTGATCAATTAGCACTCAATATCCAATACAAGTTAAGATTAATAAAAGAAGAAATAATAAATATTAAATATGCTATTCATTGGGCTAAGGCCGGTATCATAAATTCTCTTATTCTATCAAATTCCGAAATCAAACTAGCTATAAAAACAATAGAAAAACAAAATTTACCATACTCTACTCCAGAGGAAGCATTAGATTTTGCTAATATTAAAATTATCAGTAATAAACTTTGCTTATTGTATATTGTCTATATTCCTTTAACTACTTTAGAATTATATGATGAAATATTACTAAAACCTGTTAAGAAAAATAATAGAATTACAGAAATAGAATATAAAAAAATTATTAAAAATCAAGATAAAGTCTATAGTATCGTTAACAATTGTAAAACAGTTAACTATTTGTCAATCTGTAATCGCAAAAGTATTTTAGATATAAGTAATTCCCCTTGCCTACCAAACCTGCTAAAAAGCCGACCCGCAAAATGTCATCAAACCAACAATCAACATATAGCAACAGTGGATGAAATATCTGACGGTCTAATATTGCTCAACCAATTCGACGGTGACATAACCATAAACAACGAAACGCAGTATCTCAATGGCACATATTTAGTAAAATTCAGCAACACTACAATATCTATTGGAAATAAATTATTCATCGCAAGGGAAAAATCAACAGTACAAGTACTTCCAGCGATTCTACAACCAACACCACAGGAAAACGATTATAAAGAAGTCCTTTCATTACAAATGATGAAAGCCATACATATTAACAACACAAATAATATCGAACTTCTGAAAGAAGAAAAGTTCATCGAACAAATCTCAAGCTACAGTATTTTTTCGTTGATAATTATTGTCCTTGTTGTTTTCATAGTTATAAAAGGAAGACAAAGTAAAACACTGCGAATCATCAATACAACAACAAATGTCACAAGTTCAGACGCGAAAGAACAAAATCCAGACAAAGATATGACCGAAACTAAAGAACATACGGGAAAACCTGAGAGCCAGAATAAAGTACAATTTGGAGAATTAGTAAATCCAGTGCCACTACATTCAAAAAGAAAATTCTACGAAACTCCATTTTTTTGATCAGTTGAGACACCTGATTTTAAGGGGGAAGAGTTAACACGTGACACAACTGGGTTCACACGGTTACAAAAATATCAGGTTGCCTTAGTTGCAATATTATCATAAGCGCATGTTAACACCATTTTCGCAATAATGCTGAACGCGCATATTGTAATAAGTTAGTTTGTAAGTTATTGGCAACAGTAAAGTCAGTTGTAATCTAGATTCTAAAATATTAAGTTGTTAAAATTATAAGTAACATTGTATTCTAAAATATTAAGTTGTTAAAATTATAAGTAACATTGTGTATTAAAAGTTCTAAATAATTAAATTAAATAAATAAATAAAAAGAAAAGAAATAAAAATCAAAAATTGATTTTTTTTATAATTTAATACAACAAAAATATTAAGTTATATATATATATATATATATATATATAACGGGTGATTTTTTAAGAGCTTGAGAACTTTTTTTTTAAAAAAAACGCATAAAATTTGCAAAATCTCATCGGTTCTTTATTTGAAACGTTAGATTGGTCCATGACATTTACTTTTTGAAGATAATTTCATTTAAATGTTGACCGCGGCTGCGTCTTAGGTGGTCCATTCTGAAAGTCCAATTTTGGGCAACTTTTTCGAGCATTTCGGCCGGAATAGCCCGAATTTCTTCGGAAATGTTGTCTTCCAAAACTGGAATAGTTGCTGGCTTATTTCTGTAGACTTGCTGACGAATTTTTTTTTTTTTTTTTTTTTTTTTTAAGAAATCTTTATTTCTGTATAATATTACAACTAATCATATAGATTATCTAGTAACTGTTTTATTATTTTTGTAGTCTATTCGTATGGAATGAGACCTATTGCTTCATCCCAGCTCTGCTAGTCCTTTGATTTAAGCGGCTCAAGGAACCACTAATTCTAAAGGCTTTGTTCTTTTTAGGCGCTTTGGTCCATTGGCGCGATCCAGTAGGTTCCGCAGCTCCTCGTTGTCATGCTGCTGCAGTCGCAGTACATGACTCCTTGCAAATTTTTTTATTTCATCGTTGACGTATTCCATGTTTAGGTCTCGATGGAGATTGTCATTTCTAATGTACCAAGGAGCATTCACAATGCTACGTAGTACTTTGTTTTGAAATGTTTGAATGATCTTTACTGTAGTTTTTCTTGCGCAGCCCCAAAGCTGAATACCATACGTCCAGATAGGTTTTAGGATTTGTTTATATAGCAGCAGTTTGTTGTGCGTTGTAAGTTCGGAGTTTCTTCCAATAAGCCAGTGCATTTTTCTGAATTTTAAATTCAGTTCTTGCCTTTTCTTTTTAACATGCGCTTTCCACCTGAGTTTAGAGTCTAGCGTCATGCCGAGATACTTAGCATTATCAGAATATGGAATTGGTTGTGAATTCAGACTAATCGGAATATATTCTAATTTCCTATTTGTAAAGGTGATGTGTTGATTTCGATTCGTTAAGTGTTATCCTCCATCGTTTTGTCCAGCTATCCACTATATTAATAGCATTTTGTAGTTTCCTGGTGGACTCAACGATACTAGCATCGGTGGTCATAACAGCTGTGTCATCAGCAAACGTTCCTATTCTAGCTTCTTGTCTGGTAGATCATTCGTATACAGGAGGTATAATACGGGGCCTAGAACACTGCCTTGTGGAACCCCTGCCAATATTTTCTTCAGTTTAGAGTATTCTCCGTCCTGTCTCACCCGGAAGTAACGGTCGTTGATGTAAGACTTTAGCAATTCAAAATGTTGTTTTGGCAGATCTCGTTGGAGCTTAAATTCTAGACCGCGGTGTCAAACCTTATCAAATGCTTGGGCTACGTCTAAGAATATTGCTGAACATACTTCCTTTTTTTCCAGCGCCTCCTCAATAGTATCAGTAATCCTATGTACCTGTTCTATCGTTGAGTGCCTTTCTCGAAACCCAAATTGATGTTCTGGTATAAGATTTCTGCTCTCTATAATTGGCTTTAATCTCTTGAGAAACAGTCTCTCGAAAATTTTTGATGTTGTTGTTAACAAAGAAATAGGCCTATACGACGTTTTGTCGTTTAGTGATTTATTGGGCTTTGGAATCATTATGATTTCCGCTACTTTCCACTGTCTCGGAACATAACATAGTCTAAAGATAGCATTGATTATGTGCTGTAGTTTCCTTAGGGCTTTCTCTGGTAAAGCTTTGATTATTCGCCCCGTTATCAAGTCGTATCCAGGGGCTTTTTTATCTTTGAGGTTTTTTACTTCTTGTTTGATTTCTTTCAGAGTAACTGGTAGCACAGATGCCTCGTCTACTTTGCTTATAGGTGTTAGCTGACGAAATAGGAAAATTATTGAATAAAGAGTTCAGTGTACAGAAAGTTGGATTTTTCGGTTTCGACGGCGGCACAATACTGTTTTGTGTAAAATTTCGAGCACGAATCAGCAAATGTTCAGCCAGGTGCATTTGATGAGTGGATAGCTTCTGTGTGGCCAAAGATACAAGTGGGGTACACGTCAAGTGAAATTTATTATATCGATGAAACGGGGTTGTTTTATAAAATGACTCCAGAAAAAACATTTAAGTTTAGATGTGAAAAGTGTATACTAGTCAAATTGTCTAAGAATCACTTGGTTGGTGGAAGCTAACATGGACGGTAGTGACAAAAAAACTGCTTGTTATATCAAAAAGTAAGCACCCAGATTTTTTAAAAATATTAAAGCGTTACCTGTCAAATATACAGGTAATACAAAGGCTTCGATGACGTCTGAGATTTATGAGGGTTATTTACGAAAATGGGACGCCGAGCTGATTAAAAAGAAACGAAGATTTTTATTGCTATAGTCGACAATTGCCCTTCACACTCTCACATTAAAAACTTAAAAGCAATTTAGTTAATTTTTTACCGCCAAACAAATCATCCGTTTTACAGCCGATGGACCAAGGTTTTATAAAAAGCCTTAAAGGTCATTACAGACGTAATCTTTTGTTAAAATTGGTCAGAAATTTCGATAGCGTTAGTAGTCAAACTGTAGCTAATTGCTTTAGACATGCCGGATTATTTTTAGAGGGTATCCTGATATCGAGTCTGATTTATACGACGAAAAAGATGAAATTCCACTTAGTGAATTAATCCAATTGTCTCTTTTCATAGCAGCACATGTACATGATACAGAGAGTTGGAATGATTTTGTGACAGTAGATAATTTAATAATAACCGATGAAGAAGCAACATTAGGAGATATTGTAGGCGGGGTTATTGATACGTTCGTATATGACACACAAGGAAAATGATAGCACTGATGATAGTACAGAGTTTACTCCCCCCCTCAATTACAGAAACATGCGAAGCTCTATATTCACTATCAAACGTTGGCAAAGTATGCTTTTCTGCTAGAATATGTACTTCTCGTATGTCGTTGACGCTGGAAGCAATTAATATTCTCTAATATCTTTTAAAAGGTTTTGAAAAAAAAAATCGTTTTAGGCATCAGTTTAATTCACAAATCCACTTCATTTGGGACTAGTGAAAAACAATTTGATTAGTAATGAATATATGCGTGCCATGTCGAATTTATCGAATATGTGCGTGCAAAGTATTCGTGTTATATTTGGCCTTAAATTCCTAATCCACGTCTTTAGACAACATGGTACATAAAAAATATATCTGATCCAATTTTCTTGAAATTTGTCCCTAAATCAACCCGAAAAAATAAACGGAATCAGAGAAGGATAATCAACATATTTTTCTTAGTTGCTTTGTGACCAAGCTTTTTGGTAGAAATTCTTGGTTTTCTCTAATCATTCGTCACTTTTTCAGTTAAGTGCATTGTTTATTTTAGCTCCGATTTAATATCATAGGGTTTCTACCAGACCTGCCGATCTCATTCTATTAGAGGTTATTGATTAAGATCCTCTGTTCTGGTTTAGTATTTTTTACTTCGCTGCGGGTTTTACACCAGTGATATTATTGTTATGGCGTATCTTACCCATATCCAGGGTCTAGAACTTTACCCCCGCATACTATCCATTTGGTCAATAACCACCGCCATTACCATACATTAGCCTCCTGGCCATTAAGCCAGATACCATCTGGTGATTATTCCTATCGTCGAATATTACCTTCCGGTCGTCAAACCCGAAAATTTCTGCAGAACATTACATCTCCCTCCCCTTATTACATTCTCCCCCAAGTGATTTGATCGGTTAAGAAATAAACTACTAAGTTCGGTTGATGAAAATTCAGTAACAAGCACTTCACCGAAAAAATGTTATTTTATTCGCAGGGTAATGTGCTGTTTCACAACCTTTCGTTTGTCTATTGTTTATACCATAGATACCTGAATATTGTTGTGAACTTCTACGTGTGTTTCCATATGTGACAGCTTTGTAACAGCATTGATTTTACACAGGCATTGAACATTCGAAGCTTTGAGTTTCTCAACCAGATGGATGCATTCCAAATTTTATGGATCATATTAAATGTGTTTCCAGTTTTGCTTATACGTTGCCTGATGTCTTCTACTGTTACACTAATTCTCGCTGCAATGTGACGAAGGTTTACGAACTTGTCGATATCTTCGATGGTTGATGTATAGGTATTGGTGAGTGAATGTTCATGTTGTCTCATTACCTATGTCGTTCTGATGTTAATATTGAGACTGTCTTTCTGTGCCGTATCTGATAACTTTAGAATTTTCTGAACCTTATCGTGTTATGGCATTTACTTCTTTCTTTCCGTTCTGTTGAACTCTTTTTGGTCGCACGGTCTAAATGGCACAGTGGTTAAAGCTTTGGCGTGGAATTTTATGGTGAGTATTTTGCTATCTGTGGTGATGTAGTGGTTCAACGCTTGGTTACTACACCATAAACAGCTACAAACAACACCTCTGAAGTTTTCAGTCTAGTGGTGGGGCGTTCCCAGTATGGCTGACGGAAGTACAAACACCTTTACGGAAGTGAGCAAACCTTTTTAATTAAAAAGAGGTAAGATCGCCTATAAAACCGCCTGCCGCAAGTACCGTTAAACGATCAATTTCAACTTCAATGTTGAATATGAAGCCACAAGTGGTAGATGATCCGATGAAAAAACTCCACGAAAAGCATAGTAGCAATACAAACCTTAAAGAGAGCATTAAACGTAATGTTTATATGACACAAACTGGTATCGATCGCTATATTACGCTAAGTAAGAAATCGAACGTCGAAAAATTCAAAATACCGCTAAAAACCGATTTGAAACGTTTACCGGAAAGGATGCGGAAGAGAGCCAAACTGTAAATGCAAATACTCAAGAATAGGCTAATCGAAAATATAAGCCACCTCCAATCTACTTGCACAAACCCGATACGCACAAGTTGGTGCAAGAACTCAAATCAAGCGTGTTAACAAATGGAAAAACATTTTACGTATAACAAATTTACTTCGAGGCAAAATACACGAAGTGAAAATTCAAACACATGGGGTCAACGACTATAAGTCATTAATTATTACGATGCTCACGACAGAAACTATTATACATACCGATTGAAGTCTTTAAAGGGTCTTTCTGTCCATGTTGAAAAAACCGAAATCCAGACTGCGCTTATTGAAGATGGATTTAAGATACAGAATGTATATAGGATCATGAACCGCTGAGAGCAACCACAACGAATGGTCAAAGTTGAACTGGATCCAACTGAAAGCATTTTGAAAAAGGGGAGAGGTTCATTCAATATATAAATTAAAGTACCTCAAACGCAGACGCATATATGTTGAAGAAACAATGAAAGAACCGCACCAATACAGTGTTTAAACTAAATATGGTCACTCAAGGACATATTGCAAGCTGATATCAGTGTGCGGGGAACTACACCAAACCAACAGTTGCCCAAAACCAAAGAACTCTTTAATTAAAAAGAAATGCAACAATTGTGGTGGAAACCACACTGCAAACTACCTTGTCCAGTCTACAGAAATATCAATTGTAGGAAGCAGTATAAAACTATACCAAATGACTCTCGTTCGCCCAGAACACCAACCAGCAAACCAACATACGCAAACATTCTTCTTCTTCTATACCCTGAATAACATGCAACTGATGATGCAACTAAACTATTATCATCCAGACACTAGATGTCTCTAGAATGGATCGCAAATGGTATAGGTAGAAATAGATTCTGCTCCCGCCGATTTACATAATAACCTTAGTTATTAAGATTTGAAACTTATTGTTATTTTCAGTGTTTGATTTACTGAATATAAATAAAATTTTTAAAAAAGAAATATTTTGCTATCTCTATAAAATGGTCATTTTAAACAGATCTAAGCCGCCCTTTACTTTGGATGCACCACAATTATTTTTATTTATTAAAGGTGAACCACAATAAAATAATTCACCAATAACACAAAAAATTTATTTTATTTTATTATTTATACATTTATTTTTATTTTATTATTTTAAAACATTTAACAATACACCACATATTAAAAACATACATATTCGCGATTAAAAAAACATCGAAATTTAGAAATATTTCTTATAATAATAAAAAATAAAAGATATATATATATATATATATATATATATATATATATATATATATATATATATATATATATATATATATATATATATATATATATATATATATATATATATATAACGGGTGATTTTTTTGTGGTTAGGATTTTCATGCATTAGTATTTGACAGATCACGCGGGATTTCAGACAAGGTGTCAAAGAGAAAGATGCTCAGTATGCTTTGACATTTCATAATGAATAGACTTAGTAACGAGCAACGCTTGCAAATAATTGAATTATATTACAAAAATCAGTGTTCGGTTCGAAAAGTGTTTCGCGATTTACGTCCGATTTATGGTCTACATAATCGACCAAGTGAGCAAACAATTAATGCGATTGTGACCAAGTTTCGCACTCAGTTTACTTTATTGGACATTAAACCAACCACACGAATGCGTACAGTGCGTACAGAAGAGAATATTGCGTCTGTTTCTGAGAGTGTTGCTGAAGACCGTGAAATGTCGATTCGTCGCCGTTCGCAGCAATTGGGTTTGTGTTATTCGACGACATGGAAGATTTTACGCAAAGATCTTGGTGTAAAACCGTATAAAATACAGCTCCTGCAAGAACTGAAGCCGAACGATCTGCCACAACGTCGAATTTTCAGTGAATGGGCCCTAGAAAAGTTGGCAGAAAATCCGCTTTTTTATCGACAAATTTTGTTCAGCGATGAGGGTCATTTCTGGTTGAATGGCTACGTAAATAAGCAAAATTGCCGCATTTGGAGTGAAGAGCAACCAGAAGCCGTTCAAGAACTGCCCATGCATCCCGAAAAATGCACTGTTTGGTGTGGTTTGTACGCTGGTGGAATCATTGGACCGTATTTTTTCAAAGATGCTGTTGGACGCAACGTTACGGTGAATGGCGATCGCTATCGTTCGATGCTAACAAACTTTTTGTTGCCAAAAATGGAAGAACTGAACTTAGTTGACATGTGGTTTCAACAAGATGGCGCTACATGCCACACAGCTCGCGATTCTATGGCCATTTTGAGGGAAAACTTCGGAGAACAATTCATCTCAAGAAATGGCCCGGTAAGTTGGCCACCAAGATCATGCGATTTGACGCCTTTAGACTATTTTTTGTGGGGCTACGTCAAGTCTAAAGTCTACAGAAATAAGCCAGCAACTATTCCAGTTTTGGAAGACAACATTTCCGAAGAAATTCGGGCTATTCCGGCCGAAATGCTCGAAAAAGTTGCCCAAAATTGGACTTTCCGAATGGACCACCTAAGACGCAGCCGCGGTCAACATTTAAATGAAATTATCTTCAAAAAGTAAATGTCATGGACCAATTTAACGTTTCAAATAAAGAACCGATGAGATTTTGCAAATTTTATGCGTTTTTTTTAAAAAAAAGTTCTCAAGCTCTTAAAAAATCACCCTTTATATATATATATATATATATATATATATATATATATATATATATATATATATATATATATATATATATATATATATATATATATATATATATATATATATATATATATATATATATATATATATATATATATATATATATATATATATATATATATATATATATATATATATATATATATATATATATATATATATATATATATATATATATATATATATATATATATATATATATATATATATATATATATATATATATATATAATATATATATATATATATATATATATATATATATATATATATATATATATATATATATATATATATATATATATATATATATATATATATATATATATATATATATATTATATATATATATATATATATATATATATATATATATATTTATATATATATATATATATATATATATATATATATATATATATATATATATTATATATATATATATATTATATATATATATATATATATATATATATATATATATATATATATATATATATATATATATATATATATATATATATATATATATATATATATATATATATATATATATATATATATATATGTATATACAATATATATATATATATATATATATATATAATATATATATATATATATATATATATATATATATATATATATATATATATATATATATATATATATATATATATATATAATATATATATATATATATATATATATATAATATATATATATATATATATATATATATATATATATATATATATATATATATATATATATATATATAATATATATATATATATATATATATATATATATATATAATATATATATATATATATATATATTATATATATATATATATATATATATATATATATATATATATAATATATATATATATATATATATATATATATATATATATAACTATATATATATATATATATATATATATATATATATATATATATAAATATATATATATATATATATATATATATATATATATATATATATATATATATATATATATATATATATATATATATATATATATATATATATATATATATATATATATATATATATATATATATATATATATATATATATATATAATATATATATATATATATATATATATATATATATATATATATATATATATATATATATATATATATATATATATATATATATACTATATATATATATATATATATATATATATATATATATATATATATATATATATATATATATATATATATATATATATATATATATATATATATATATATATATATATATATAATATATATATATATATATATATATATATAATATATATATATATATATATATATATATATATATATATATATATATATATATATATATATATATATATATATATATATATATATATATATGTATATATATATATATATATATATCAAATTCACCTTTATTCAAAACATATTCATCCTGTTCCAAATCAAATTCACCTTTGTTCAAATCAAATTCACCTTTATCCAAATCATATTCATCCTTTTCCAAATCAATTTCAACTGGCTACGATATAAAACTATCATAACCTATTTAATTTAATAAATTTATTGTATTTAGATTTTAATTTAATTCTAATGAAAAAAAAGTTTTCATTTTCATTATTTCACGGAACGCGAATTGACTCCTTGGAGCCCAAGCGCTCGTAACTCTTTCGCGGTTCACTATTCACGTCCTACCTTAAACAGTACACTGGCCACCCAAAATTCTACTGTTACCAAAAATCGCTGAGTACATTTTCATTACTTTGAAACTATAGTAATTGCACTCAGAATT
Source organism: Nephrotoma flavescens (assembly GCA_932526605.1). NCBI lineage: Eukaryota > Metazoa > Arthropoda > Insecta > Diptera > Tipulidae > Nephrotoma > Nephrotoma flavescens. Next base: position 130,704,193 of record OW052221.1, on the reverse strand, counting down.
ACTATGAAATTTTTGGTTTTCTAGGCGATAGGCGGATACCACCTTCACATCCAGGTGAGGTTATCAAGACGCTGCTACTTTGAATGAAACATCAAACATTTTGGTTACAGGACGTGAAAATTGATTCGCGAGAAATTGGGGGTGCTTTGAACCGAGAACAGATTGGAAAGATTAAAAAACAAAATACTTGTTATTTTGAATTTAGAATTTAAATACAATAAGTTTATTAAATTAAATAGGTTCTGTTGGTTTTATTTCGTCGCCAGTTGAATTTGATTTGGAAAAGGATGAATATGATTTGAACAAAGGTTAATTTGATTTGAACAAAGGTGAATTTGATTTGGAAAAGTATGAATATGTTTTGAATAAAGGTGAATTTGATTTGGATAAAGTTGAATTTGATTTGTAAAAGGATGAAAGTCTTTTGGAAAATGATGAATTTTATTTGGAAATTGATGAACATGAGGGACTTTCGATTGACTGAATTAACAGAATTGCAATTGAGTTACTAAGATAATTGAGTTACTATTCACTTAATTGAGCTACTGAAGTGATTTGGTTGTTCGAATCGCACCTCTTCATTTCAGGTAAAAGTTAAAAACCATTTTAAATTTGGCTTTTGTTGATTGTAGTGCGATAATATTAATATTACTTAAATCAATTTGATTAATTTTAATCATACAGTAGTAATTTAATTCTTTTTTATTGAAATTTGTTTAATTTTAATTAGAAAAAAACACTAACACACTTTAAAAAAACACAGAATGAACGCAAAACCAATAAATGTCAAAAATACAACATAAACAACCTATCTGATTTAACTGCACGCAGGGCCGGCGCTAGGCCTTTTGGCGCCCGTGCACTTTTCAAAAATGCCGCCCTAAAGAAATATTTTTCTTAAATAATCCATTTCCACATCACCCGTGAGGTAGGACTTGCAATGCATTTTTTTAACGAGGTGTCCACGTATGTATAGTCCTCAAAAATATATATTTAAAAAATAAATAAAAAGGTTAAATATTACTATCGTACTAAATCAGCGTACGAATACACAACAAAATATATGCAAAATATCTATAACAAAAAATAAACTAAAAATATTTGTACAAAAAGCACTAAAATTCACGGGTGCATTTAAATACATAAATAAAACAAATATTTTGGAAAAATAGATTAATTAATTAATTAAAGTTTACTTTCCGTGCTTTAAGTTTAGCAAAATCGTCTATCAAGTCAGTATTAAAAATAAAAATTATATTATAAATACAACATTTTAAAAATGCAATGTACCACTAAAAAAATTTGCAGCACAGAATTTTAACACTGTTCATAGTTCACATGCAAAGAAAAAATATCAATAAAAATGCCCCACCATTCCTTATATAAAAACAACTCGCTCATGAACAGTATTTTTATTCTGTGCATTGTGCAAACGGAAACTGTAAACACAAAATTGAGAGAAACCGATGTGGAAAAAATGACTTGCTGTTTTTTTCTATTCCCCTTTTTCTATATTGAATCAATGCCTTCTATACTACTGGCCTTTTACTACTCTCGTTTTTCGCACATGACGTCAATTTAAGTCTATACCGAGACTGCGCAATAATAATTTTAGGATATTTACACTAACAAAGCAACTAGAGAAAGCAACAACAACGTCGACTTAGCGTGTCGTCATCATTTGGTGTAAGCGGCCAGTAGTTTAGAAGGCACTGATTGAATACTCTTTATTCGCTCTCCATTATTAGGCATATTATTTTTTAATTATCTATGTATGCGTAAAATTATGTTCATTCAAAATCCACGCAAGTGTATAAATATAAGCCGTTGCATTTGCGCACACAAAACCAACAGCAATATAAATATAATTGTTGTTGGTTTTGGCGCACAGAATAAAAATACTGTTCATGAGCGAGATGCATTTATATAAGGAATGGTGGGGAATTTTTATTGATATTTTTTCTTACATATGAACTATGAACAACGTTAAAATTCTGTGCTGAAAATGAAAATATTCTTGTGTATATGGTAATGTAATGACTTTAAAGTTATTCTGCAAATTTTAATAGAGTTGTGCAGTATAGTAAAATGTAATTTAAAATTAAACATTTTCTAATAAATAATTTTTTTTCAAATATATTGGCGCCCTGAAATGTTTGCGCCCCGGCAAGCTGTTCATACTGTTCTATGGGAGGGCCGGCCCTGACTGCACGAGCAAAATATCTCTTCAGTTAATTCAGTAGCTCAATTTTTTAACTGAAGTGAAGAAGTGCGAATCGAACGCGCAATTCACTTCAGTTGATTCAGTTAATTCAGATAATTTTGTTAATTCAGGTCAATCGAAAGTCCCTACGATTTGTAAAAGGATGAATTTGGAGTGCAAAACCACATAAAAATACATTTTTGTTTTACTAAGCCTACTTGGTAAAAAACTGATGTAAAAATTTATTTTCATAGTGCAAAAATGTCTGTGAAAAAATATTGGGCTAGACCTGAACCTAAGTTCGGTTTTTTTTATTAACTGCTCTTTCGAAATTTATAACTGATTTACAAATGCGCGTGCGTTGACGTAAGTACGTCTTACCTTTTGCCGAGTTTATTGGTGAAAATTTTGTGTTTATGCAGGATAATGCGAGAACACATAAGGCTGGTGTAGTATACCAGTACCTTCAAGAGGTGGATGTGCCTGTTATGGAGTGGCCAGCTCGAAGAATCCCATCGAACATTTATGGAACGAGTTGAAAAGAAGGGTTCGAGCCAAAGATGTGCTCCAACAAGTCTCCAGGAGCTGCAACAGGTGATAGTAGAGGAATGGGAGGCGATACCTCAAGATTTTGTGAAAACTTTGGTGAAATGAATGCAGCATTGAATGGAAGCTGTCATTCGGGTTAGGGGAGGGAATACTTCTTATTAATTAAACTGTTTTTTCTGTTTATTTCCATGCTTTGATTTTTACCCCTAATTTTCATGCTGACAAATTCAGAAAAACGTGTACCTTAGATGTTTACGCCAAAAATCAGTTTGATGGCACGTATAAAGGTAAAATTGGAACCACTGGATAGGTATTGAAATAGACTTTGAATCTGCATTACAAAAATTAAACAAATATTGGATTTTTTTTTGATATTTTTGAACTTTTGTGGAAAATTGAGCAATGCGAGCAGTGCGATTTTTTTGCACCCAAGTGTAGTGTATGAGCGGTTAATTATCAACTGCTAATTTAAAGCTGTTTTAAAACATGACGCGTATATTAATGAACAAAAAGTGTTGATTAATTTACAAATATTTGACCATTGTTAATAATCAATTGAAGCACCAATGAACATATAATTGTCATTCAGTTTTGTTTCATAATTTGTGTATTAAATATTAATATACAAACGAACATTTCGACTTTTTTACTGTTGTAAGCCTTTAATTTTTAATCTAAGCAACCAACCGCCTATACCAACCGCCTATTGTATCGATATATAGCTTTTGTTAGCTACTCTTCGTATATGCTGTAAGGTCATAAAAAGCTTTTAAGTTTTGTATAAAATTTGCGTTATATACGAAACATACGAGTCAAAACAACATTGTACACAAACGAGAATGATATAACTTTGATAAAATTGGATATACGAGTATTAGATCGAAATTTATTTATTACTACAATTTCATAAAGTCAAATAACCAATCAATCAAACTAATAAAAAGCACATTGATATATACAATACGAGTATTTATCATTATAAAAGCACACGAATCAAATGAAGTTTATAATACTTGATTTGTTTTGTATCGAAATTGTTACATTATATGAAAATGTTTATTTATATAATATTGTATTATTACCAGCTTGACTTTGTTGCTATATTCAATTTTATTTTATTTGTATCGTTGCGCAATTTAATTTCGATCAATTTCCCAGAACATTCAATAAATAAAAACGTAAATAAATTTATTATTATTTAAAAAAAATCATGAACGTATATAATAATTAAGTTTGGTGTATATGAAATGAAAATTTGTCTGAATAAATGTTTTATTTGACAAGACGTTTACCAAAAATATAAATTGCGTTAGCAAGATTCTTCTTGAAAACGAATGTACGCATAGGATGGATATACACTGTGGTTCACTTGATTATAGGCGCACTTGAACCAAGAATATATTTTTATTGAGAAGAGGGAGAAATTTGTACACAGAAAAACACTAAGATTAACAATTTAAACATATCAATTTTACTGCACTTTTCTTTGTTTTTTGGGCCCCAGTTTATATTAAACGCATTGGTTCACTTGAATAGACGCATTGTAGAACTATTTGTGTATTTGTGAGTAAATTTCGGTGTAAGGTACGAAAATATTTTCAAGATTTTCAAACTGAATACTTAAGTAGTTGATCAAAAATTAAAATTGTAAGAAATAATATTTTAAATACTGCAAAAAGTGTACAAATCGATGTCTACCACTTGGTGGGATTTTCTAACCGCACTATCGGAGTAAAGTTTATACCAAAATAACAAAATATACAATGTCCTCTAAGCACTTAGAATTAAAAAAATACTCAAAAATTAATATTATTTGAATTTTTTTACAAAACACAAATATTTTTGCATTATGAGTAGCAAACATTTAATTTTTGTGAAAAGTTTTGAGTGAATTTTATAAAATGAATTTTTGTACAACAAAACGCACTACGAATCGCACGGAAATGATCGAAGTGGTTCTGAACTAATAATTGATGTAAGAAACAAATCTTATTTATCCACATGCTCGGAAATCTCTGAGATTTTTGTTATTCGAGACAGAACATCATTGAGTGTTACATCAATTATTAGGTCATAACCACTTCGATCATCTCTGTGCAATCCGTAGGGGCCGAGATAAATAATCTCAAATGTTTAAGAATTTTCGTATTACACTCAGTGATGTTCTCTCTCAAATATCGAAAATCTCAGAAATTTCCGAGCATGTGGATAAATAAGATTCGAGTCAAAACGCGAGTCAAAACTTTGAGTTAAAAGTAGAAAATTGTTGACATTAAGATTTTTTCAGATTTACAAAATTGATTTTTAGAGTTATGTGGCGAGAAACAACGGATATATACGGGTGTTTGGCGCTTGGACCTCCAATATTTTTTGGCAGATTTGGGAGGAGGGGGTCATTTGAAAGCTTTCATCCCATAAAACTGATATCCTAAGTGCCACGGTAACTGGAGATATGATATTTTAGATTTTTTTTAAATTACCCAAAATCGTGCATTTAATCTTGCAAATGGTCATAACTTTTTTGTTTGTAGTCGTAAAGGTACAGAATAACTTATTGTATTCAACGAAGTGATTTTATTCTAAATAAATCATTATTTAATAAAAATGGTTTAAGAAAAATCACTTATGGACTTCCAAATTCTAAAAAATGTGTAAAAGTATGAAAAATATTGCCTAAATCCATATTAAAACAAAACTACAGGTTATTTTGAAATTAGCCTTGTATTAAAAAATTCTCTGGTACATGCACTTTCCATAGAAGTCACTCACTTTGTGGCTAAAATAAGAAATACTATTTTGAAGAGGGCAGGGTTAAGAAAATACCTTTTAAGTTAAGCGCATAAGCCATTTTTCTTTTATAAAATATAAATCATATTGCAAATAGGGGGGGGGGGGGGGTAAGGGGTATCGGTCTAGAAGGTCAATACACCAGCCCAAATGTCAACCTTACCTGCACGTGGTGCTCCCTGCTAATTAACCAACGAGGCGCTGGCGACCGAGAAACGGTGGGATAACCGAACACCGAGAACCTAGGAAATGATGTTCTCTCCGCTGACCCACTGCCAATTTCACTGGTTAGATTGGTAGCTGCTTCAATAACCAGTCCTTTTAATGCAATGAGTTTTCAACAAAAAGGAATTTTTACTCCAGGTGGTACACCAACTGCTCAGTTGGCTAATCCACCCTCTAACGAGGCCGGCTCAAAGGATTCTGGGGTGAGCCAACCATTGCTATTCCCATTCGATCGAAGTTCAAAATTAGCTAGGTCACCACCTAGACAAATAGAGTTCGCAACTCAGCAGGAAATCGAAAATGCTGAACTACGCAGAAGACTGAGTGAAATAGAAAAAGTCGCATCGCAGCTTAGCAATGAAATCGCTAAGTTAAAGAAAGAAAACGAGGAGCTTAAGAAGCCCAATCTGATAGAGGTTGTGGAAACTCCTCTTACTTGTTATAACGAAACCAGTATCCTTGCCCGTACTGACGCTGAGTTTCACACAGATGAGGAGGAACTTGCAAGAGAAACTGACTAGATACACAAACAGAAGAAAATACCAAGGAAAAAACGAAGAGCAGAATTCTCGCCAGAAGTTGAGGAGCTCTCGAAAGCAAAAGTTAATGAAACTGTCAATCCAGTGCCTGTACCCCAACATCATCAGCGACAAGAACAACGAAAGGTTGCAATGAAGACCAAAGCACCACCGCCAATTAATGTGATAGCCAATACTGAGTTTGCGAATATCCAAGCTCTAATGAAATCAGTGTCCACAAACGACTATAGAGTAGTTGCACTAAACAATAATGTTTGGAAGATAAACACAAGAAATCCCGATGCATACAGAGCTTTAGCCATAAAGCTCACTGAAGAAGGTAAAGAGTGGTATACATATGAAGACAAAATAACCGAAACATCAAGGTTATGGCCAGAGGTCTACATCCCACCTGCAGGAAGGAGGATATAATAGAGATCTCAAAATGAAAGAACTGCAAATTGAAGACGCAGTCAATATCCTTAAACGAGAGAAAGTTGAAAATAGTCAAGGAACCAAGATCGTTAAAAGGGGGCTCCCGCTATTCATCCTCACATTCAACAAAAGCGAAAAAATTGAAAATATATTTAATATCAAAGCAATACTTAATATGAGGGTTAAAATAGAACCACTGAAAAAGAACACGAGATTAATACCTCAATAAAAGAAATGCCAAGCTTATAACCACACCCAAAGATATTGCGGGAGAGATGTTAGGTGCGTAAAATGTGCCGGCAGACACAACACGAAAGACTGTTCTCTTAGTCGAACCGAACCTGCAAGGTGTATAAACTGTAAAAGACAACACCCAGCCAACTATAGAGGATGCGAAGTAGCGGTACAACTGCAAAGGTTAAGAAATAAAACACGCCAATCGACTCAAAACAGTAATGTTAGAAGAGAAAGGATTCCAACTACAACTAGAGCGCCGGCACAACCAGAGCCCATAGGGCCAGAGAGGAGATCCTACTCTCAGATAACGCAACAGAATACTATTGAAGAAAATCCACTAGAAAGGATATTTCGAAGTATAGAAACGATAAATGCACGCCTAGCAAAACAAGAACGTGGTCTAGAAGCTATATATAAGCGGCTGGATAGACAAGAAGCTACCAATGAGCTTACATCAATGCTATACTAATCAAATGAATAGATCATTTAGAATTGTTATTTGGAACGCGAATGGATTACCACAGCATGTTCCAGAACTAGAAATTTTTCTAAAATTAGAAAAAATAGATATATGTCTTGTCTCGGAAACTCATTTAACAGAAACTTCATTTATTAAAACTAGCGGGCCTGTGACTGAATAATCAGTCACGTGATTACATTTTATTAAATTTTTGGTTAAGAAATGATTAAGAAGATTTATTAAGATGTAAATTTGGTGCACTTTTATCAAAAATAATTAAATTCATATACGCTATTAAATATTTAATAAGAAATGTACAAAAGGATAATAAAATATGAATTTACATGCGTAGAATCTCTACAAAACAACATTCTTTGTTGTAATGCGCCCGTCCCGATCAGCTGATTGATCGCTTGTCTCAACCATAAACACTTTGAGTCCGTCAAATGAGCGGCATCGTGAAAAGGCCACAAATACGGGGGCCGGAAAGTACACTTCTACCTTCTTCAAGCTTTGGCCCTAACTCTTGTTGATGGTTATGGCGAACGCGAGCTGGACGGGAAATTGGAGGCGAGACATTTTAAATGAGAAGGTGCCTTCCGAGGGTGAGAGCTTCATATGTGGCAAGAGAACGCGCTCGCCTTTTGAGAAGCCCGTCAGCAAATCACGTTCCAGACTGTAACGGTTTATTTTTGCGACTCGCATGCGTGTTCCATTGATAAGACCCTTGCTAGTGTTTAAATTCCTCATCAAAAGAACGATGGCGTTTACCTTTAGCGGGATAACATGGCGCGGATGTCCGGATCCTTCAATCTTGTTGAGAAACACGACATGTAGGCGGAGTTCCTCATTCATGTCGTCACTCTCAACTTTATCAACACTAAGTTTGACTTCTTGTCCGCCGGGCAGGAGGTCAAGCACCTGCTGATTGATTGGCGCACAATCATCATTCTTGGGTGCAAGGGTGGCGTGCTCCTCGATGGTGCCCTCTGCTAGTGTTGTGTTGATGTCACCATACACGAAATCGATTACACGTCTGTCTTCGATTATGAGCGCGACCCCTGGCATGATGCTGGCCTCATCTATCATGATGAGTCGCGCGCTTCTCAACTTGGTAGTTTGAGAGAAGTTTGGCTTCATTGATGAACCGGCAGTTTGAAAATGTTGGAAATATTGGAAAAATATTGGAACCGGCAGTTTGAAAATGTTGTGTAGCGTACGTCCACCTTCCATCAAGCTCGTGGCGAATCCAGTGAAGACGGAGCAAATGGACTCCAAGCCACGCCCCTTGGCAAATGCAATGAGTGATTGCAATACAAATGTCTTGCCACACCCATCGGGAGCGTCAACGTAAAAAACCTTTGCTGACAGGTCTTCATTTGCACTCGCATACATGTTGTCGAAAGCACCATTGCTAAATATTAAAATCTCAAAAGGAAAAAGCACACAATTGCCGTAGCGCGCAACTTTAATCTAAATATTTAATAAGAAATGTACAAAAGGACCGCTGTATTTGTGTGTTATTTTCATTTGTATATGAATAATTGTGACGTACTAAACTAATGTACTTATGTAGATTATATAGTCGATAGTCGATTAACCACCACACAAAAAGCAGAAACACTTCACGCTACTTCAAGCATGAAATTAAGAGCTTGATAAATTATCCGGTTACGAAATATACTTTGGACACAAATCAACCGCATATCGGGACGAAACTTCCCGCTTAACCTTTTCGCAAAAATTAAGAGATCCAATGACTTTTGCCTGAAATCGGACGAAAATGATTATTCCAAACTTTCCATAGATATTATGTTTGTGTAAGTACTATGGTCAATCTTCACTCGCAAAATTTTGTCATGACGATAGAGTGCCATGACAAAATTGTCTTTTTACACTGCCAGAACACCAAAATGTTTGTATGTATGTAGAATCATTTTATGTTTTCTGTTTTGTTCTGTATTGTCACGGTGTAATGACGGTTCAATACAAACATATTTTGTCATGGCATTCTGGCGTCCTGATTAATTTATAAGAGGTACAGTATAGGAAAAACGTTTCTTGGCTTTTACACCTATTTCCCGTTCACGTACCTTAATAAAACATATATTCTGCACATCTATGAAAAAATACCTTTCACCTGATATATGATTCATTAAGATACGCGCACGGGAAATAGGTTAAAAAGGGTGTACAAACTAAAAATTAAGCGTATTAATATATAAGATACGTAACTATCAATGCTACTATGCTATTCATCGAGAAGGAAACGCTAGAGGCGGGTCTACCGTAATTGTTAAAAATAATATTAAACATTACGAAGTGCTCGGCATTGAGGAAGAAATTATGCAGGTTAAAACCATAATAGTTGAATCAATATATAATAGGGAACTCAGTATCTCCTCTATTTACTGTCCCCCACGCCATCAATTAAAAAAAGAAGACTACAGTCGACTTTTCAAATCACTAGGATCAAATTTTATCATAGGCGGTGATTTTAATGCATAGAACACCTATTGGGGATCTAGACTTACAACCTCTAAAGGGAAAGAGTTATTTAATGCAGCTCGCGAGAACAACTGTGAATTCTTCTCTGGCGATAAACCAACATATTGGCCTGCTGACATACATAAAATTCCAGATCTTCTTGACTTCTTTGTAACAAAAGGAGTTTTAGAGGACTACACATGCATTGAAAATAGTGAAGGACTATCATCTGACCACTCACCTGTGATCATGACGCTGAGTACAATGATAATAAAAAAAGATAATTCACCTAAGTTAACAAACAATAAAACCAATTTGGATCTATTCAAGAAATTAGTAGAAGATCGAACAAATCTCGGCGAACCAATTAGAACGAAGGTGCAGCTGGAAGATGAACTAGAAATATTTAATAACAATATCCAACAAGCGGCTTGGGAAAGTTCACCGATTTCTCATACCAACTCTACAATGAAACATAACTATATTCTTGAAGTCAGAGAGCTACTCAAAGAGAAACGAAACGCTCGCAAAATCTGGCAGCACTCTCGTGCACCGCAACACAAAACTATTCTAATTTTTTTGTTTAAGCGACTACGAGGTTTTTCTGAACTAAGGATGACTATTACTCGCTTTGGAAAGCAACGAAGGGGCTAAAAAGATCCGTAATGCATGTGCCGCCTATCAAATGCGATGACGGATCGTGGGCTAAAAGTGACAAACAGAAAGTCTCTCTATTTGCTGCTTATTAAGAAGAGACTTTTCAACCGTTGCCGAGACAAAGAGCAAATGAAAATACAACAGTCGTAAACAAAGCAGATGATCTTGACATAAGGCATGTGACTATATTGGAGCTTAAAACTGAAATCAATAGTAACTTAAGTATCAAAAAAGCTCCAGGTTATGATTTAATAACTGGGCAAATTGTGAAAGCCATTCCCGAGAAAGGTTTGCGTAAATTAAATCAAATAATTAATGCAGCTTTCAGATTGAAATATGTTCCACGATAATGGAAGGTGGCCGAAGTAATAATGATTCCTAAACCAGGCAAACCACAAGCGTACTTGGACCTATTCTGTTTATTCTTTATACGAGAGACTTACCGAATATTGAAGGTACCACAGTAGCAACATTTGCAGACGATACAGCTATTCTAGCAGTTGGAAAAGATATTTCGGAAGCAACAAGCAAACTTCAAAGTGCAGTTAACACGGTGAGCAACTGGACTAAAAAATGGCGCATCTCATTAAATGAAGCCAAATCAGTACACGTCAACTTTACAAATCAAATTATACACTGTATTCCCGTGGTTCTGAACTCAAACCAAATTCCATATGCAAATACAGCTAAATACCTTGGCATGACCCTCGATGCTAAGCTAAGATGGAAAGAACACATCAAGAAGAAAAAAGAAGAGTTAAACATCAAATATAGAAAAATGTATTGGCTCATGGGTAGAAACTCTGAGCTCTCAATACACAACAAATTGCTTCTATACAGGCAAATGCTAAAACCAATATGGACCTATGGTATCCAGCTTTGGGGTTGTGCCAAGAAAACCAATGTACAAATGATACAATGCTTCCAAAATAAAGTGCTACGACGGATTGTGAACGCCCCATGATACATTAGGAATGACAACATCCATAGAGACTTGAAGATGGAATACGTCACCGATGAAATAAAGAATCATGCAAGGAAACACGTACTGCGCTTATCTCTACACGAAAATGCAGATATCCGTCGTATGTTGGACACCACTAACGGCGTGAGGAGACTCCAAAGGCAGAAACCTCTGGAGCTGGGCAGTTTGTTTTAGAAGAAAGTATTATAAAATGAGTAACCAATAGGTTACTCATCTTAACCCGAGAAATTACTAGATGATCTCTGAATCAGTTGTAATATTGTATAAATAAATAAATAAATTTATTAAATAAGTAAAAAAAAAAAAAAAAAAAAAAAAAAAATATTGTAAAAAAATACAATAACAGTAATTTCGTGGATTTACGACTACAAACAAAAAGGTTAAAAATTTAAAACTATCACATCTCAGTTACAGCGGGAGTACAGGGATGCTGGTGGAAGGGTTCGTTCTTTGAAATGAAAGCTTCTAAATGACTCCCTCCTCCCAATTTGCCAAACAATTTTGTCGGTCCACGCGCTCTCTTGTTTACAAGAGCTTACGATCCTAGGAAATGTATTTTTTGATTTAGAGATCAATTATATCTGGGTTATAAATTAGTGCTTTGCCTCTTTCACATAAATACTTATGTATTTGATTATTATTTATTATTGCGTTAGATTATTATTTATTATTGCCAATTTGTATAAATATTTATAAGCTCAATTTTATAATAGTATTTAAAATATTATTGAAGTTTACGTTAATATGCTCGCATTCCGAGTTCAATTTTAAGGTTATGCGTCATTTCGAAATTTTTGATATTTTCTTTCGAATATATTTTTTGTTTTGTTTTTTATTATTAACTTATGAATGCAAACATTTTATAGTTTCATTTTTAATGCTGCTCCTGTTTAAACCTTACACTACTAGTGATAATATACACTAGTCTGCGCATATAATATGTTTATGAGCGAATATTATAACGCCGTTTTTCTGATTGTTTAAAAGTTTTGGAAGTTACATTTTCGATTTTTGTCTCAATAGCTCTTGGCTGAACCTTTATTCTTATATTTGAATTTATAAAAGCTGGTGGTCCTTTTTTCTTTTCATTTTATTATTCCTTTGTTCAAAGTGCGTTATTTAAATGATTGTTCACCATTTGGAATATCATTCACTCATCAAGCAATTCCACTGAATTTGACCGATTTAGCAGAATTACAAAATGTCAGTTTCAATTCAATTTTAATTTCAATTTCGATGACTCACTCTGAAAGCAACGAAGATTCTAAAACGAACCAAAATGCATATGTCACCTATCAAAAATGATGACGAATTATGGGCTAAGAGTGAGCGAGAAACGGAATGTTTATCTATTTGTTGCTTATTCGAAAAGAAACTTTTCAACCGTTGCTGAGACTAACAGCATATGAAAATATAACGGTCGTAAATAAACTAGACGATCTTAACATTAGAAATGTAACCTTATTTGAACTTAAAACTGAAATGAATATTTAATTACTTAAGTATCAAAAAAGCTCCAGGTTATGACTTAATTATTTGGCAAATTGTGAATGCCTTTTCAGAGAAAAGTTTGCGTAAATTAGTTCAAATAATTAATGCAGCCTTCAGATTAAATTATGTTCCACGTCAATGGAAGGTGAATGACTCCTAAATAAAGTAAACTAGCAAACGATAAAAAATCTTACCTACCGACATCACAACTTCCGGTCATAGCAAAACTATTTGAGCATCTGTTTTACCGAAGAGATGGAGCCTATAATAGAAGAGAGATGTTAAATTCTGCCACACCAACTACTTGTTCGGATGAATAGAATAATGGATGTCATTGAGGATGTACTTGAGAATAAGAAGATATGCTCCAGTATTTTCTTAGATACAGCTAACGCTTTCGACAAAGTTTGGCACCAAAGGCTTAAATTTAAGCAGCATCGAGACCTGCCTAAGCAATTCTATCAAATTCTTTGAGTCAAATTTGAAAACAAGTACTCTGAACTAAACAGAATATCAGCAGGTATATACCACAACTTGGAGCTATTCTCTTCAGTATTTATAGGAGATTTACCAAATATTCAAGGGGCTACACTAGCAACATTTGCAGATGACACAGCTATCCTAGCAGTTGGAAGAGATATTAAGGAAGCAAAAAGCAAATTACAAAAGTTGCAGTTAACACGGTGAGCAACTAGACTAAAAAATTGCGCATCTTATTAAATGAAGCCAAATCAGTGTATGTCAACTTCACAAACAAAAATGTAAACTATATTCCCGTGGATCACAACTCAAACCAAATTCCACATACAAATACAGCTAAATACGTCGGCACGACTCTCGATGCTAAGCTAAGATAGAAAGAACACATCTTGAAGAAAAAAGAAGAGTTAAAAATAAAATATAGAAAAATGTACTGGCTCTTGAGCATAGAAATTGTCAACTCTCAATATAGAACAAACTGCTTCTGTACAGGCAAATACTAAAACCAGTATGGACCTATGATATTCAACTTTGTGGTTGTGGTAAGACCGATGATGAAATGATACAAAGCTTCCAAAATAAAATGTCGTGAATGATTGTGAACGCCCTATAGTACATTAGAAACGCTCAATTTCATAGAGGGATTTGAAGATGAAATATATTTGAAGATGGAATTAGCGTTGCTTTGAGTGGCGTTAGTGACGCTGCTATAGGTCTGAAATAATTGCTTCTTCAATGTTGCTTATTGAATAATAATCAGCTACCTTTATAGGTCCATAAACTCATCAATGTTTTAAATCTTTCCAGCATTAGCATTGGGCTATACTCCATCTGGTTTTTTTTGATGACTTTACCGAAATCGATTTTTACATATTTCGTAGAACGACATTTTTTGTTGGAACTCTCTTAAAAAGTAGAACAATATTCCTCACTTTTCTTGTTATTGACCCATATTCTTCATTTGAGTTTCTCAACTACAAAATAGTCTCCCGTTCCTCATTATCACTATTTTAAGAATCATCGGTTTCTTGATATTCCGCAGATTTTTTTTTTATTTCTTGAAATAATTGACCTGAGGCACTATTCTGGTAATTCCCTGGGAATAGGGAATTGAGGAAAGATTTTATATGTAAATTTAGTTCAAATATTTTTTTTCCGGCCTACTAAGGAGAAAAGTTTGATGTAAATATTTATAAATTGGGAATAATTTTTCCATATCTAAATTGGCAGGGAAAATTATTCCCAATTTTATATTGTTTTCAAAAAAATTACCACTAGATTTTTACCTCAGTATGCCAGAAAAAAAATTCTAAAATAGAAATTACATATAAAATCTTTCCCCGATTCCCTATTCCCAGGGAATTACCAAAATAGTGCCACTGGCATATTATATTTGGCGTTTGGGGAACTATGTATTTGTTTGAATATACAGTGTTTTTCCGGCTGTTATTAACCATGATATCACTTGTTTTCTATTTCCGTAACGGAAAGGTGGATTTTCTCAGATCGCGAATTCGAAAAATATCGAAAAGAAGATTAGTTTTCAAAAACTTCATTTCCGAAAACCAGTATTTCATCAAAAATCGGCACTGTGCATACATTTTGGAAATCTGTGGTGAACCGATGATGTTGTAAAACGTATGTAGGATCTTTGGTTCATAATCGTTTTTTTTTAAATTGATATATGTGTTAAATTTTTTAGACCTCCCAATTCATGGAAATGCTTAAGTATGAAGTTACACCTTTTTATCACATCTATATAAAAAATAAAAATGCCAGATATTAGTCACAACATATGTACTTCTTCATTTTTTGCTAGTGAACAACAACCACTTTAAACAAATGTCGGTTATATAGAAAATTATTTAAAACAGTAAACAATTATTTTTTAAACCAACTGGCACTACACTGATTTTCAGGGCTGAGGTCATCTGGCCCGCTTCGTTTTCAATTTAATTAAACTGTTCTGTCATTGATATTAATATGGCGTTTGATTGGTTTAAAACACCGTGCTAGTTGAGTTGTTCTTTTCTTCTTACCCTTCAGCTCTTAATTTCCTATTAGCAGTTGTACTTCTAAACTCTAGCACTAACTGCTTGTACACTAATCCAGAATTGGTTCCTTTTGGAGAAACACTTTTTGTGCCTTCGAAAGATGGTCGGCTACAACAAAACCTCTTGGACAGGCATCCCTCGGTGTTCTATGGTTTCCTGATCCTGGAAGATCTGAAGAAAAACACCAGCACTTTAAGGCTTCTTGAACTAACGATTGTCGTGGACAAAAATATTTACAGAATACGATTCAAAAATAGAAGGGTAAAAATAATTTGAAAAATTAACCCTTTTTACATCCCAACTACTACAAAATGGAATTTTTGTTTGTTATTATAACTTTTTAAAATAAGAGAATTTTGTCATTATTTTATTTTTCGAAGAATTACACGTTAGGTGCCGGAGCTCTAAAGTTTTAATGGGGACTGCATCCAAGTATAATTATATTATGATACGAGTGCAGTGCAGTGTAGGCAAATAAAAACAATTTTCAACATAATATGGGACCCGTTACTTGTATTAGCATACGTTTGATCAAAAACGTAAGGTTTAACGTCTTATGGTTATTGGGTGGTTTTATTGCAAATAAATCCTCTACGAGTATACCCCATCTAGAGACATGCACATTTTATAATTTTGATTAATTTTTATTAGGTTATCATGTTTTTGTGATCATTGAACGCTTGATTGATGATTTTTTAATGTAACTTTATCTTATTCAGCAAGACAGTTTTTTTTTATTTTTTAACAAAAATAAGTGATTAAGATTATTGTCATTTTGGATGTACGACACTAAGTGATAAATTGACACAACATTATTATATTTTCAATTCTATTTTAAATTTATTCAATGATACGAAGAAGGACATTCCATGGTCACTCAAAATGCGTGATGTTGTTATTGTTGGTGTCGTTTGAGGCGTGGGTGGTAACTAATTTTATGTTTACACCGTGATTATAATCCATAATGTATTTACGCCTAGATCTCTTTGGAATTCTAGGTGCTTGGATATATAATTGATAAATAATTATGTTATGAAATTTTTTTATTTATTTTATTATGGGCGTGATAGAACCACGTGATATATAATTTATTTTCCGACATTGAAAATGTGTGTAGTCACGATTCTATAAAATTGTACAAAATATCAATTTTTACAACATGTAACGTATAATTTTTAATGGCAATCAATTAAGGAACGATTGGCAACGCACCTTTTTTTGTGCAAAAGTTAATAAAATTTAGCACTTATCCGATATACTTATATAGAAAATTCGAAAAATAATTGGCAATCAAATATCTTCTATATGCTATTTAGAAACCAATCGTAAGTATGTATAATACACAGTTATACACAAGTGGTTCATGAATTAACAATTTTTCACCGTTTATAAGCGTTGGATGTTGCGGGTGCAAACGTAATTTTCATTCGAAGCACCAGCCAAAGGAAATCAATCATGTAAACAGCTAATCGAAAATTAAAACAGAAAAATCTTATTGAATTCTGCCCCACTCGAATTATTCATGTTGTTATCGATTTTATCCATATATAACGTTCCGTATGTATGTTGGCTGTCAGTTTGAATCGAACTATATGTACAACAGTTAATCTATAAGCTCGTAAGGTTTGGATACGTATCTATATGTAATATAGACACTCCAGCAACAAAAAATCAAACAATACATCATCAATCATGTAATAACATTATCATAAATAAAATAATGTAAAATTTCACCTCATCAGTTTATGAGGGTGGGAGATGAGTGTTGTGATGTATATAGGCGGGAAAACTTTTTTGTGTTATAAAAAGAAAACATAAAGTAAAATTTTATTTTTATTTTCCCCCGTTAAGATGGTATTCTCATGAGAATGACCTTTTGTTGTATATAGAAGCAAAACTTTCCCTCTAGTTTCTATTTCACTTTACATATATACTTGTGAAGGAATTTACGATCTCATATTTATTTATTCGTGTATATAGTAAATACAGCCTTTTTCATTTAGATTTTTTTAACGGCTTAACGGGTCATAATAAAAGTGAAAATACTCGTAATTTATGCATACATAAAAAATCTCTAATCATTTGGGCGAGCGGAAGGGAATTTGATTTTTTTTTTTTGGGTAACAATTTTGAATATTTTAGGTTGACCTACATTTTTGTATAAGTTTATCGTGCCACTAAATTTACCACTTTATTGTTGCACGCAAATTGGGCTGGGTTTCGTGTGCGGGTGAACGAATAAAATCTGGTTTTTACAACTTATATAATTAAATTTGGATTCATCAGCGATTTTAAACGTATATGCGATATTCAATGGCGAATACATTAAGTTTATTCGCCGAAAATCGTTTAACTAAAATATTTCAGAAATTATTCATAACTCTTAAGGTTAATGGTCAACCCCCAATAATTAAGCTGCTGATGTGCACAAAATTCTCGTAGATTTAGCAACATCAAATATCCACATAAATGTATATCAAATATACGAGTATATGGTATGGTAACGTAATTAAACAAGGAACGGAAAAAATCAGCAAAAAAGCGACGGAAAATGTTTTACAAAAGGTCATATACACCGGAAAAAAAAATTAATTTGTATAAAGGTCACGTAATATTTCATTTCAGGATTTTAAATCGCACGAACGAAATTCACTCTCGTAAAAATTACATATACTCGTTCGTACATATATTATATATATAAAAATTAACATTTCAATTCTATTCTTAGCATTTAAAATATTATCTTGTACGTTTTTGCCCCGCGGCATTGTTATGTACCTAGCGCCACTCCGTTCCAGTATGACAACTTCAAATGCCTAAAACATATTGAAGATAATCGAAATTCGAGTTCACACACCAAAGTAATATTCAATTTACCCTTACTCTCGTAGTGTGGTATTTTCATAAAAATAGGTTCGAACGGGCGATCCTTTAACCATGATTTAATCCAGTGGTCGAGTGAATAAGGTATGCACTGATAAGTATTATCATCCCAACGGTCGAAGATTTTAGCCCAGCATTGGCAATATGCCGTGGCATTAATATTTTGCTCAAATGATGGTGGTTCAGTGTGGTGTAGATTGTGGGAACCGTCATCGACCTCAAGACCATCAGAGATGACACCAGCTATCTGAAATATATGACAGAAAGTCCGGACGTCCGAAGAGCAGACAACATCTGTGATGAAACCAGAGCGGTGGATAAAAAAAAACAATTAGCGGAGCAATAGTGGTTGGTTTGTCGAATTGGACCAGAAACTTCAACCGATTCCATAAAAAGTACAATATAAATGAGGTACACTACCGTCCGACTGCCTAATTATCTATTTTTCCGAAAGTAATAAAATACATCGTCAACTTTTACATTACAGACAGAGATCTTAATGCAGAAAATTCGCTCTTCCAATGAACTCATGACTTTCCTGAAGCATATTGTCGGAAGCGGTATATTGAAAATTTTGGACGTAGAATTTACATGCATGAATGAGAAAACAATTGTTGAACAATCTGAGAAATTTTAGTATTTTCAATTTGTTCACTTCCAGTTCGCATCAGGAGCAAGTAATGTACTTAACGGGCCCCCAATTCCCTCAAGCTGTGAAGAGGACATACTGTGCTGTTCAATAAATTACCGCCCCCCAATCAAAAGAAGCAAAAGTGTGTGTGTGTGTGTGTGAGAGATAGTAATAAATTGTAAATAAAGAAAGAAAGAGTATTTAGTACTGAACGCAATAGCAGAAAGCAAAAATCGCAGGCATCAAGATAACTATGTTTTTGTTTTGTTTTGAAAAATGATCTCAGGATAAACGAAAAATTGAAAGATTATGGGCTAATTATATAGACGAAAACGAAACGGACCGAAACGAAACGAACGAATTAAATACATGAAAACACCCCAGCAAACAAACGCTGATAGCAGAACGAAACAGATGGAAACATTTGCACACGTTGAAGCGAAAAAACAAATAAATTTACTTTGGTTTCTTCTATGCACTGCATTTTTACCCCCACCTAATCTCTTGTTTATCAATTTCATTTCAAAAATTGTTATTTCGTTTCTATCAGTCTCCAGATTTCAGCTGAAGGTAATAGATGTGCGTTGATTTGAAACATATTCAGTGCATACGTATGACGATGTTTGTAAATGTTTTTCAGATGGAAATAGAGATAACATATAAAATAAGTATACAAAATTAAAAAAATTTGTAATTGGATCTGAATGATAATGCACATTTGGTACATACAACCAAAACAAAACACAATCAATAATACATGATTGTGTTTGGTTTTGATACAAGAAAATACATTAAAAAAATATTATTTTCTGGTAAGCCAACGGTTAACAGTTACTTATTATACTCAAATCGAAATGAAAGAGAGATAAATTAATTTTTAGGGGAAACAAAGCCGAGTTTTCGGTCGACAACAATACGAATAGCATGGAATTAGGTACATCAATTTGAAATAAAAATTGAGCGCTCTAATTATATGCTGTTTATGCGCTCTTTGTGCGCTTATTTGTACTACTGGGACACTAAAATAATTATATATAGAAGAAACGAAACGAAAACGGACGGAGAAATTGATTCAATTCAATTTGCTTTCATTTCGTCTTTGCGGTTTGGTTTTTTTTTCACTATCGGTTATGATTTTTTTTTTTTTTTATAAGTTGATGATTGTGTTAAGTAAGTATGAATCATCATAGTCGTTGTCAAACAGATTTGACGCCAAATGGAAGAATTTCCTACGATTGTGTATTTAATTTGAGATATACTGAAATAGACCAATGTACGGAACAATCACAACAAAACCATTACAATAAAACAACAATAACGTAAAATATAAAAGTAATTCGTACACAACGAAAAGTTAATTGGTAAAAATGAAGTATAGATGAAGAACATGAAAGAATCGAATTCTATAGTAAAATATGTAAAACATCAACGTCAGTCGCCGCGGCCTGATGAGATGACTGATTTTTTCAAATCAATAATCTAATTAAGTTCGAAACTGATGTTGCGATTCTTGCAAATCTTCCATCTATAATTCAAATTAAAATTTTAATGATTTTTTTGTTATCCTTACAAGCACATGTAAAATTGTCGAAATATTTTATATTTTAAATTAAATTGGATTCAAACGTAGTGTACCTATTGAGTTTACTAAAAATAAAATGGATTTTCCGAGTTAGTTTTCATACACACGAGAAATAAACTTCAAATAATATAAAATTAGAAACAAATATGAAAATGTCAAAACCGTTTTCACTAATTCGTCTATATGACCATGCCTCTCTCGTCTTTTCGTTTCAGTCCGTTTCGTTTGCGTTTATATAACTAGCCCTTTAGCCTCCAATTCGTCTCTTCTCGTGTCAAAAATTTACTATTTTCGGCGCTTTTTAACGCCAGGTTGTTGCATACGACAAGCCAAGCTGTTGAAAACGGCGCCGAATCGATTCATCTCGATGATCGCGTACACTCTCACCTACGTGCTAGATGTGGTCTATTTGATCGCGTATTATCCAATAATGCAAATTGAGTTTCAAATTTTTCGATGGTGTAGCGATTTGTGTGTTCGGTTGGCCAATTATGTGGACCATAAGTTGCTCTAAGCGCACGACACACATTTCTCGTAGAACACTGATTTCCGTAATACTGCTGAATAATTTGTAGACACTGTGCCGACCTTAGTCTTTCCATGATGAAATGTCAAACAATACTGAACAAAAATACCATAACTGTTTAACACGACTCACACGTGATCTGTGATAAAATCCCTACTGAAAAAAGTACCTCTAAGTGAATCGCACCCATTATTATAAGAAAAAAAAATGGTATTCATTGTTTTTGCATGGGATTATTCGACAAACATATAACGTTGCACAATTATCTTATTAAAATGCCTTCAACTTAAGATTAACATGTGGGCTACATATTCATTAATTTTTTAATCAAGCGAATATAGTTTTTCCTAGTTTAAATAGTTTTAATTTTATAAACAGCGTTAACATTATATAAATGTGTTGGATTAGAATGATCATATTATGTCGGTTTGAAACAACACGTGGTGGTGCTAAAAAGAACTGGTACCTTGCCAATGAGGTTCAAACATCCAAGCCTAGAAGATAGATATAGTTGGTGTATTTGAAACATTCTATAAAAGAGTCTGCCAACCGAGTTTATTTTTGTCGCACTCGATAGCATAGTAAGTAGAGCGCTTGCTATGTAATTCGGGGGCTCCGGGTTCGATTCCTGGCGGTGACAAAAAGTTACGACTGAGCGTTGTTAATGTGTTATGTGTTACATTGTTCATTGTCTTATATATCTGAAGCCATAGATACCGGTTTTTCTCCATAAAATATTTTTTTTTTATTGTTTATTATTTCTAATGTAGTAATTCAGTAGTTTTGAGTGTTGTTAACAGTTTAAGAAATAAACATCTAAATAAAACTCTTACCATATAAGTTCAATAGAACCTAACCAGTTATTTAAGAGTGCTTTAACAACATAGAGTTACGATATTTTTTATCGGTTTATAGTTTTGAATGATCACTAACATGTTGATCCAAGCAAGAATTTAGTAACAGAATGAGTAAACAATCCGCGTTATTATCATTTTTGAATAATATTTAAATATTTATTATGGATGAGATCGTGCTACTAAACCTTTTATCATCAACACTTCATATGCATTCCTTCAGATATTCCAACTAAATGGTGAGGATCAAAATTAAATGTGCGAGTTTCTAAGAGATCAGTGTTAAACCTTCTGGTATTTTTACTGAAATCTAATGCCATTGCTGTCTCCATTGAAAAGTTGATAAATAAATTAAATCTGTATAGGGAAATCTATTCTGGTCGAAAGTATGTTAGAACGTTGTCCCCAGTCCCCACTACATATAATAATTCTAAATGTTAAGTATTACAACAAACTATAGCAATTACAAAGCACAAGTAAAATAAAATGTAAATTATATTATCTACTTTTTTGCTGGTGGTATAATCGTAAATCAGATTTAAGCCATAATAAATTTTATATTCCATTTCCATATAACATGATAAGCATACCACATAATTTTTTATTGTTCCAATTTATTATTCAGTTTATAATTATTCAATTTTCTAAACTATTTTATTAATGATAAAAATAAAACATATTTAGTTTTTTATTCTTTATAAAATAATACGTAATGCACATAAATAAAATTAATTGTATTTTTATAGTGCATAACTAAAAATAATTTACATTTGTGATTTTAATTCTGTTTTTTTTATTTATTTCTCGTTGCAGACAAATTAAGCTGTAAATAAATATAATAATTAATTTTCGTGTATAAATTAAAATTTTTTTAAATAAAAATTCTAATTTTTTTAGTAAAATAAATTATAATAATATTATATAACACAAAAATGTTATGTGGCAGGTCGTTTATAACAATGGAATACAGTTTAATATTATTAACAACATTTTGGTTTATATTATGTGGTAAGTTAAAATTATTGTTAAATATATTTTCATAATTAAATTAATTGGGAAAAACTAATATAAGGATTAACGAAAATTTTTAATCGATTAATAATTTTTGTAATATACGTAGTTAAATTGTTTGCATAATTTTACTGTACACAGTGGGATAAACAATACTGTTTTGACAACAGGAACGATCCGTCGTGGAATTGTGCAAACAAAAACGATTAACGGCCCGCTTGTTTATATAAGTTTGTTACGGTATTGCACAATCAGTTAAAATCGGCACTTTATTATAAAAATTTATAATATTCCATGCGATCACTTTGAATCAACTCACTTTATTAATTAAATATTTCTGGTGGTCGAAACAGTTTAGACTTTTATATGAATTGTTTGTTTAGGTATATACATAAGTTACAGTTTTATTTCACTACGCAAATATTTATTAGTTTAAATTACAAATACCTAAATTTAATTATACGCTAGCTGAACTACCACGGCATTGTACGGGAGAAATTATAAATTGAATGCTGCGCTAACTTTAAATCACTAAATCTTTCTTTTGATCTCTAGAAGAAGACATTCTACTTCGATCGTTTTCTTGTTTATCTATGTTTACTTTTCTCAGTAGCTCTAGAAGAAGATGTTCTTTTCGACGAATCGATTCAATTGATTGAAAACGCAATTCGTTTCCTAAAATATTTCAGAGACAACAGTATTATTTTATGATCGCTGGGGTGATTCTATTCCCAATTATAGAAATCTTTGCCAAACAATTTTATGAAGCCATTTAAACCCAGAGGGCCAACCCTTTCGAAAATGATACGAAAACCTGCTAATCTGGGTATGAAATTCCTTTCTAAAATTTGAATCCGATTTAATGAATCGTGTGGAAACTTATTAGAAAAGTCCCCCTGATCCATGGGATGAACCCCTCGAATTCAATCGGACCACTAGTTTAATATATCCCCTTTCCTAAATTCGATCCCGTGGAGATATTTAAAAAAATAACCACTTCAAAAATATCGTTCAAAGTTATTACAAAATCTGCTCGTTTTGGTATTATATATTCCTATGCAACATTAGAATCCAATTTATGTTGAAACTTATAATAACTATTTGACCCATGTAACTCCTTTCCTAAACTTATTCCCGTACAAAACAAAAAACAAAAAATTAAAATTTAACAAAAAAACTGTAGAGAGGCCCCTACAACCCTGGGTTGAACTAACTCAGAAACCGCCGCGCGCGCAATCGGATTGACGGTACAGGAACGATTACACACATAGACACGTTCATTTTTATTCATAAATATAATATTACTCAAATGCGGCTCGTATCAAGATTATGAATACAACTATAAAATTTGACGGTTACAACAAAAAATCTCATAATTCACACCAATTTCGGAATATCGTCAAAAATACCGGAAATAATCTTGGAAAAATTTCCTAATACTATTTACTTAACCCTTTTTTACACTATTTGCCGTAGGCACTTGGCGTAACACACTTACACTTAATAAACACATTTTATTAAATACTTAAAAATATTTAAAAATTAGATTTTTAAATATTTTAATTAAAAAAAATTTAGTGTGCTTTAGACCACACTACTGAAGTAAAACTTCTAATATATATTTAATATTTATAATAGAAAAATTATAATATTGAAAAAAAAAAATTGGTCACCCTGTGCGTTCTCGAGTGTCACCTAGCCGTTTATGTCTGATGCCACAAGAGGTAACCTTGTAAATTGGTAACTTTCTCAAGGCCAACTAGATAATGTTTATGTATGTGTCACAAAATGGACAAAAAAACCATTTTTGAAATCTCTTCGCATAGTAAAAATGGCGTTCAAATATTTTTTATTTCATTTATGTATGACCACAGTACACAATGTGGTTACATCGAAAATTTGTTTAAGTCGCATTAAAACCTGTATCATAGGCAAACGGGGAAAGAAACGAAGAAAGAATCGGTTTCTGTGATACCTCGTGTGGAATGGAGCTATAATATAGAAAAAAATACTAGATATAATATAGAAAAAAAAATGTTGGTCACCCTGTGCGTTCTCGAGTGAGTCAGTCAGTGACATAGAAGTCTATATTATGACTTTCCAATTTTTCTGTCTTTCAATTTTACAATTTACAAATTTTCAAATTTTCCAATTTACCAACTTTCCAAATTTCCTATTTTCATATTTTCCTATTTTCCAATTTTCCAATTTACCAGCTTTCCAATTTACCAATTTTCCACTTTTACATATTTTCATATCTTCATATTTTCATATATTCCTATTTTTCAATTTTCCAATTTTCCATTTACCTTTTTTCTAATTTTCTGATTTTAAAATTTTCCAATTTACAAATTTTCCAATTTTGCAAATTTCGAAATTTCCAATTTTCCAATTTTTCCAATTTTCCATTTACCAATTTTCCTATTTTCTTATTTTCCATTTTTTTTAACCAGTTATTAAAATAAAATGGTATCAACTAATGTTCTACGAAGGGATTTATGAATTGTCATGGCACATCCTGATACTAAAGGAAAATGATTTCGTTTTCGTTTATTGTTGTTGTTGTGTATTGTTATTGTTTCGTTCGCCTCGTTCGATTACACTTTTCGTAACGCATTTGCCAGCTTAGTCCCCATGTCAAGCGTGTTTAAAGAAGTTTTACTTCAAAAATTGTTTAAAAGTTTAAAAAATCACTCGATCAATTTCGACTTGTTAGATCATCATCAGGAGTACCTACTGATTTTTAAAAGTAAAAATTTATTTATATATAGTAGAAAAAAAGAAGGAGACAAAAATAGGAAATACAAATTAATCTATTGATCGTCGATTTACACTAGCCCTTCCACTACTGGAATATTGTCGAATATACCATAAATATTCTCACACGATTTTTTCTAAAATCCACTAATCACTCAAGCACAATAACAAATAATTTCCACAATTATTAATAAATTCACTTTTAACACTATTATCAATTACTTTTAATTACACCACTATTTCCACTTTAACACTTATTATTCATCATCGCATTTGCTTTTAAATCTTTTGCGTGCCGTATGCCCCACTCATCCATTGTGTTCATGGCACCCTTATTTCTAAATCGGGCTGACTAACACATTTCAGATTTTCATGAACATTCGGTTATGTTCTACACTAATTCCGCTATAATCTGCAAAACCACTAAAGTGTTATAAAACTACCTGTAATGCTACTACTAAGTACTAGATGTCACCAATTTCACAAAAAAATTATTTCATTAAACCAATTTACGATGTGATCACTAAACCAATTACGCTTACTCTTCCATACTCGACATCAC
Source organism: Nephrotoma flavescens (assembly GCA_932526605.1). Classification (NCBI taxonomy): domain Eukaryota; kingdom Metazoa; phylum Arthropoda; class Insecta; order Diptera; family Tipulidae; genus Nephrotoma; species Nephrotoma flavescens. The sequence goes on along the minus strand of OW052221.1, from coordinate 130,677,819 downwards.
ATGTTCGCACACCTCCCGATTCATAATGTGTGCCTTGAAAACAACCAACAACCTCATTGTCAATGCTCTCTTTCACCAACATTTCGGTGATTTTTTCCGCTGTCGGCTGATCCACTCGAATTTTAGCGAGATACTGTCTAGTCTCTCACGCCGGTCGTTTTCCAACACGTTCCAACACGTTCAGGTACCAGGCAGGATCCCTTGTTGCTCTCAATCACAACTGCAATTCAACCCGCCTTGACCAGTATTTTCGCCAGATAAAGTTCAATGTTCTATCCAACGGAATTTCATCTGATCCTAAGGTGGCCGCTCCCCGTAGCTGCCACAACTTTTTCCGACATCATTCGAGGACATCGCTGCACCTGCAAAGAGTTTTTTTTTTATTTTCCCTTAAGTCATACTTGCCGACAAACTTCATGCGCTGTAATTCCTATTAATGATCATCACACGACGATTGTCAAGTATCATTGAACATTTACTCACAACACAAGTACAAGCAAACAGATTGCTAATGCCATGGAACTGGGCTATTGTTTGCAGATGGTCGATATCGAAAGTAAATGAATGTGGCGCGGTGCCATGCATAATAGCGTACCAAAACAATTGAAAGATTAAATGAATAAGAAAATATCGAAAATTCTAGATAGCACTAAGCCGAACTTGTTTGTTGCGTTGTTGTTTTGCCGAACAAATTTCTAAAGTAAAGTTTTAATTTGAAATGCCCGAAGCAGGTGATGTGGTGGTTTTTTATTTGCCAGTGTCTTTTTTTGCAGGTGACAATTTCAAAATAAATTTTTTACCTTCTAGTTATGTTTTCGAAATTATTATATTTTCGAATACAAATCACCAAAATCAAAAGTGACCCAACCTGCCTGTTGCTTGCGTCCGTTGGTTTAATAAACCCTGAATTTGTTATATCAAATGAATCAAATCAATATGTGCTATTTGTTATATGTCAAATGTGTTATCAAATCAATATGTTCGCAGGAGTTTAGATATAATGAGATCAGCAACTTCATCGATGCTCGGTATGTCAGCGCTTCAGAAGCTATGTGAAGACTTCTCGAGTCGGAAATGCATTATAAATCTCATGTCGTGATGTGTCTTCCTGTGCACCTACCGAATCAACAAATAATTACATTCGACGCAGGTAATGAAGATGCAGCGTTGCTTGCAGCACAAACTGGCCAAATAAAGCTGGAGTCATTGTTTCAGCTCAACTTCAATGATCAAAACGCACGTCATTTCCTATATACTGACATTTCTCACCATTTCGTTTACTGTTGCTACATATTTGCTACATTGCTTTTGTTACATATTCGAGGTGCAATCAGCTTTGAATTTGTACGAATATTAAAATATAAATGCCCCTGATTTGGTGATCTCAGAGGATCCAAATGATGTACAAAATTATCCAGCAGAGTTTCTCGATGATCAAACGCCATCAGGAATGCCACCTCAGTTTTACTTCTGAAGCCTATAGAGTAATTATAATGCTGCTCAGAAATTTAAACCCAAAAAAATGCATGTGCAATGCACCCGAATGATTGTTAAGAAGCTGCATCAAAACTTTATAAAAGCTCAAATTTTCTCGGAGTGCAATTGTGGAGATATGGTCTTTATCCTGCGAATTGATTTGGCTCCAACAGACACGACATTGCCATTCATAATGCAGCGGTACGTTGCATTGTCACGTTGCAGAAATCTTGCACAAATGATTGTCCTCATAATGGAAAATCCTCAACAAGGGAAGTTGCGACGAGATGAACGTCATTCACTCGAAACATTGTTTTCCGCGAAGTCTTTCAAATGTAAAAATGTAAGCAATAAAAATTAATTTTAAATTTATTTAGTCGAACAGTATAGTTATTTAACTTTTTGTTTTTGACAGAATATTTCAAAACCAGCTTCATTCATTGTCTTGCTGTGTACTATGCTTGCTGAGCGTTTTCTATTATGCGAATTTTCACTTTTCGTCTATGAGTTTTTAATTGGTGCGAAGGATTTATGACTTTACACTTACTTACCACTAACCTACCACCCACCTACCCAGCACCCACCCACTTAACCACAACCACTTACCACCAAATTAAAACTATCTACCCTCCACTATTCACTATGATTATTTTTCTCCAAGAGTACTTTAATTTTGACGGGCGGCTTAGGCGCTCCCGAAACAACTGGTAAAAAAGAATAATCTACATTGTTTACGAATATTCTACATACTCTACAAATTGTTGACATTGGGCGCTTTCAGGTACCCTATCATGATTAGTGAAATCATCGCCAATTTGATTTGAAAATTTCATAGTGCTAAATATTTTCATAACGTTGGCTGCGATGTTCCCAACTGTTGGGTGACCTGAAAGCGCCCATTGTCTACGCCAAAATGAATTTTCAACGCTATTTTCGACACCAACATGTCGAAAATTCTTGATTACGCGTAGACGTACAACTCTGCCCTGTCAGTTAATTAACGCCATTGTTAATTCCAGTAATGTGGACGATAGCTCGCGCCGCCGCGTACAATTCTTTTTGATATCCCCCTCCTTATGAAATGTCATTCCAAAAACCAATATCCACAATAAATGTCATTCAAGAAACCAATATCAGTACTGGAGGAACATTTGATCCGTTAGCGTCATCTCATAGTTAGAGTAAACCTTGTTCTATAAAATTATTACGGGGGTTGGATTCGAACCACTCAACTATCGCGAATGGTATCGCTTGGTTGTGGTGTATTCCACCATTAATAATAAAAATAGTTGAGTTATAAGGATTATGTTTCAGCTATTTAATTTGTCAATGTGAATGGTTGGAGCGAATCACCCGATAAATTAAATAATTTAATTGCAATGCATAATACGAGTATAATTCAAATTAATGACAATTAATTTAAAAAGCAATAAATTAACATCAATATTAGAGTGCAACAATTATTTGATTAAAATTGATTTCTGTTGGATTTAATTTTGTACTTTATAAAGCCAATAATGCTCGCTAAAAATATTTCGCGGTTAATTCCCAATTAACTCATAATAATTAAAAATTTAACAAAATAGAATATCATTGCACATTTTTCATGTTCATTATGCGAAGCATTAAGTATCCATTTTTAATAATAAATTTTGTCCAATTATACCGATTGGGCTGGGTTGGTGAGTGGTGACAAGGAAAATTATTCGTTGATTGTCACTCGTGTTAATTACAGTGTTTTTGTTCTAGTATGATTTTATGTTTTGTGTGAAGGTTAGGTACTTAAATTCGGCTGGGTCATTGTGAATGTAAATTATCAGAATTAAGTAATTTATGGTTTTAATTAATAAAACAAAGTGGTAATGGCCATGGGTGATGGATTAGGTCAATATACATGGTATATGCAGATCATTTTGATGATAACAATATTTATTACGGTGATGACTAATGATGTTATAAATCATTTAGTATTTAGGGCTGTTGATGTTAATAAATTTACTGTAACCTATTTTAAACGTTATCTTGTCTAATTCCAATAGACAAACATTTTTCCTTATATGAATTGAAAATTAATATTGACCTTCTATTGGTTTAAAAAATCTTCCTTAAATTAATACAAATATCACTACATTAATGGAAATACGGTTAAATAAATCCACGAACATATATTGATTATTGATTAATAAATTGTCATATGACAATGTTATTAAACAACATTAATTATTTTAAAAATAATTGGCCATGTAAAATAAAGTTGGATTAAAATAACATGCCATTGTTTGATTAATTGGCTTTTGCCATTAAATTATTATTTTGCTGATTATTTATTAAAAATAATTTTGTAAACTGTGTGAAAATATTAACGTGATGTAATATGGAATTTTTTTTATATACTGCGTAAATAAATTTTTGTATAAAAATAATTGTGGGTTCATAACTGGGTTAACTCATACTCACAGTATGGGTTGTATTGTAAATGTGGCATCGAAGGCGAGTTATTAACAAAAACATGTATGTGCGGTGCATGTATTGGCCGAGTTCTATACACAACTTGTCGGTTACTAAGCCCCGAGGTTAACTACTAAAAAATATTTTTTTTTTGAAAATTCGACTTTATTTATAAACATAGTTTCCTTGTGTTACTCATTCATTCCAACGCTTCCTTAACATTCCTCAAAATAGGAGTTTGTTTAAGTTATGAGTTTAGCATTTGACACCAATCTCTTTCCAGTCGCTGATCCGGTGTGTATGGGAAAGAATTTCGAACTCCAATTCATGCAAAAAAATTAAAACTATAATTTTAAACTTTAGTTTTAATTTTACTGTCGTGAGGTTCGGATGTAAAGTAAAACAAACGAAAAGTGCAGTGTTAGTGCTTTTTAACTTGTTATATCTTTTTTTCAATTGTGTGAATGGTTTTATAATTAAATACACACGGTGCAAAAAAACTAACATAAAATTGTAACTTAATAAGTGATGATGTAAGCGTGATGGGGCTTTTTTCCCCAAAAAAGACTTCATCAAACATCGAACGCCAAACAAAATCTACAACAAACTTGAACCAGTTTCATGTAGAAAGTATAAATATGGCAAGTGCAAGTGTAAAACAAGTGGGCAAAGTTCAGCACAGCCCAAAGAAAACACCTATGCCAATGATTAAAAGTGCTTCTTCGACAGAATTAATTATACCGCATTTTAAAAATCAAAATCAAAACCGCGATGAAAAAATTAATTCATCAGCAAATTTAACAATGCAGTACGAAAATAATAGTAATGAACTCAGTGCGACGAACTCTAGTGACCATGGTCAGTGCGAAAATAACCTAGTGCAAACGGGAATGGATAGGTATATCACTGTTCAATCTAAAAGAAAACGTAGCCCGAGATCTGCACAGTTTGCCAATGCAGTGCCAAATTTGAAAACTGAGAAACCGCCTCCAATTTATTTAAGGGAAGCATCTAACAATGAATTGGTTAACAACATCGCAAAATTAACAGATTCTAAATTGTATATTGCCCCGCTCAAACAAGGTAATATGAACGAAACAAAGATTCAAACTTTCGAAATCGATGGCTTCAGAGCCCTAGTTAAACATTTCGACGAAGTTGGTAAAAAATATTACACATACCAGCTAAAAATCCAAAAAGGGCTGACTGTTGTGCTAAAAGGAATTGAAAGCTGTGTAGATGTTAGCAGCACTTGCTGCTGAAGGTTTCCATGCCAAATCCATTGGTAATATAGTAAACCGTGAGAAGGTACCTCAACCAATGTTCCGTTTGGAACTAGAGCCAGAGGAAGAAAAGTCGAAAGGAGTTCACAAGATTTACAACTTAAAATATTTGTTACATCGCAAAATCGTAATTGAAGAACCTAAGAAGAGGTCTGGACCAGTTCAATGTATAAAGTGCCAAGAATACGGACACACGAAAGCATACTGCGCCTTAAATGAAGTTTGCGTTATTTGTGGTGAACTCCACGACTCCAAACAGTGTGAAAAGTCTCGCAATGACCCATCTGTGAGACGTTGAAATAACTGCGGTGAAAATCATACTGCAAACTACAGGGGTTGCGCAGTGTATCTGGACTTAAAACGCAAAATAAACCCTAAAATGAGAGCTGAGCAACGAATGCCAAATATGCAATTTAATCAGAGGGCCATGTTACCAAAAAATACAGTAGTCACCAAACCAACGAGTGCAAACACACAAAACGATAACTTGGAGACATTTGCCAGCAGTTTTGCACAGCCAGGTGTTTCTTACGCAAATATCGTAAAAGGTAACAAACCGAAACCCAAAGTTCATTCTAATGAGGAGGAGGACCTAAACATTCACACCATGGTAAATAAATTAACCGAGACCATCCAAAGTTTCATGATGATGATGGAAAGACAAATGAGCATGATGATGCAAAATATGAATACGCTTATGCAAATTATAGTCAAAAATCAAAAATGACAATTCTAAAAATAGCCATTTGGAATGCGAACGGGCTCTCGCAACATAAAGACTCTAGACAAAAATTTCTTATCGAACAAAATATAGACATCATGTTAATATCTGAAACACACTTCACAAAACAAAAATTTTTTAATATTACCGGCTATTCCGTTTATGACACCAAACATCCGGATGGAAAAGCACACGGCGGCACTGCAGTCTTAATAAAAAGAAGATTAAAGCACTACGAGCTCCAGAAATATGCTAAAGATCACATCTAGGCTACAACTGTCAGTTTGGAAGAATGGTCTGGGAAATTTTTAATATCGGCTGTCTACTGTCCACCGAAACACGCAATTAAAAAACAGCAATTTATCGATTACTTTAACCAGTTGGGAATCAAATTTCTAGCAGGGGGTGATTACAACGCTAAACATGTGCAATGGGGTTCTAGGTTGACGTCACCGAAAGGAAAGCAACTCTACGAAGCAATAAACGAGAAAAACCTTGATTATTTATCATCTGGACATCCAACAAATTGGCCTACAGATAGAAAGAAAATTCCTGATTTAATAGATTTCTGTGTAATACGAGGAATAGCACGCACCAATGCTCAAGTCGTTGACTGTTATGATTTATCATCAGATCACTCACCAATAATAGTAACACTAAGTACCCAAGCATTAAAAACTGAACCACCACAACGTTTAACAAACAAACTAACGAAATGGGTTCTCTATAGAAACATAGTAGATGTAAATTGTCATCTTGATGTTCCACTTCGCACACCAGAAGACATTGATGCCGCGATAGAAAACTTAAGTCAAATAATGGAAATGGCTGCAAAAAAAGCTACTCCGGAGAACAAAAATTCCGAAAAAAATATAAGGCTTTCAAGTAACATTCAAAAGCTATTAGCAGAGAAGCGGACAATTTGGCGGCTGTGGCAGCTTCACCAATCTCCTTTGCATAAATGGAAATTAAATAGAGCTATTAAAGCTTTGAGAGAAGCAATACGGGAAGAACAAAATTTAGGAATACAGAATTATCTAAGTGAGCTCACAGCAACAGAAACAACAGATTACTCACTGTGGAAGGCAGCAAGAAATTTAAAAAGGCCAGAGGTATCGAACCCACCGATAAGGAAACCAGATGGTCACTGGGCCAGAAGTGACTTAGAAAAGGCTATCGCTTTCTCTAACCATCTACAAAAAGTGTTCATCCCAAACGAACAAAATAATGATTGCGTACTACCACAGCTTACGAGGGATGAGTCGAACCCAAATCCAGTAAACTTTAAATGGAAATGCGTCAAAAAAGTTATCAAAAACAGTATAAATCCCAAAAAAGCGCCAGGTCATGATATAATAACTGGAAAAATGATCAAAGAATTACCAGATAGATGCATAAAATATATAACATATATTTTTAACGCGATTATGAGATGTGGATACTTTCCCCAAAAATGGAAAATATCTCAAATTATCATGATTCCTAAGCCAGGTAAAGACGAAACCCAAGTCTCGTCGTACAGACCAATAAGTCTACTTCCGATAATTTCAAAGCTTTTTGAAAAGATGCTACTACAAGAACTAATACCTATATTATCTGAAGGTCGCATTATACCAGATCACCAATTTGGATTTAGAGAGCAACACGGCACAATAGAACAAGTGCACAGAATTCTAAATACAATTAAGGTTTCCTTAGAAGAAAAGAAATATTGCTCGGCAGTTTTCTTGGATATTGCGCAAGCTTTCGACAAAGTATGGCATGAAGGATTAAATTACAAAATTAAAACTCTTTTGCCTAAACAATTTCATGCAATTCTTGAAAACTACTTAGCCCAAAGGATGTTCCAGGTGAAACAAAATACGGCCACTACTGATCTAACCGAGATAAAGACAGGAGTACCGCAAGGTAGTGTATTGGGACCTGTGCTATACTTGTTATTCACAGCTGACCTACCAATAACTGAAAAAATCGTCACTTCAACTTTTGCTGATGACACAGCTATATTATTTTCACATAAAAATCCTCAAACAGCATCGAGAGAATTACAAGAACATCTACACAAAATAGAAGATTGGTTAAAAACTTGGCGGATAAGGACGAATGAATGTAAAGCAACACATGTAACATTCACATTAAATAAACGTACATGTCCAGCAGTAAAATTAAACAATATCACAATTCCTCAACAAACAAACGTCAAATATCTCGGTCTTCATCTCGATAGAAGATTGACATGGAAAAAGCACATTGAAACAAAACGCAATCAATTAAAAATAAAATTTTCTAAAATGTACTGGATGATCGGAAGAAAATCGAAACTCTCTCTAGACTGCAAGGTTCTACTATACAAAGCGATCCTAATCCCCATATGGACATATGGTATCCAACTATGGGGCTCAACTAGTGCATCAAATATAGATATAGTACAAAGAACGCAATCAAACATACTTCGTAGCATTACAAATGCCCCATGGTATATTCGAAACAGCAACATCCATAGAGACCTAGGAATTAAAACTGTTAAAGAGACAATTAAATCATGCAGTCTAAAATACCAACTGAAACTGGAATCACACCCTAACGAATTAGCTAGAGAACTACTAAGGCAACCGAAATATGGACGGCTTCGCAGAACAGATCCTCTAGATTTAATTAACTGAGAAATATAATCTAATAATTTCGTGCATGTTGAAATGAAATTAAGTAATTAATAATAATTTAATAATAATAATGCATAATGATATTAAGTATTAACATAGGTTAAGGCTTAAGTTAAAAATTTTTTCTTATACAATAGTTTTTAAGAATTTCACACTTCTTGTTAGTTTCGTATAAAGAAAGATTCAAGAATAAAGCCTTTGGCAATAGTTACAAAAAAAAAATCATGCAGTTTTGCCATCGTAACCAACGACTTTTGATACTGCGCATTTGTCTTAAATACGTCTAAAATACGGAGGCCATAAACTTACCAGCGGCTGCTGTCCACTCAGCTGATTTACGATTTAATTCCGAAGTGTAGTGGTAGATGTTGTTTCATCCGACAGAAAAAAATCCTGTTTACTACAGTTAAACAGCTTTAAATAACACTCTGAGTAATCGGCGCGGTGCTGTTTTTGATCTATACACTGCATTCTGATATCTGTAAGGTATCAGCTTTCTCAAGCACCTTCAATTTACAGTCTTTCAAAACGATTTCGTGCCATTTTCTGGAACACATAACAAGAAGGAAGGATAATAAAGAATTTTACACATAACAAGAAGGAAGGGTAATAAAGGCACTTGTCTGTTTTAGGACGGAACGATCGATTTCAGAGACCTAGCGGTCGTACGGCACAAGCCAATACAATTTAATATGTATAAGAAAAAATAAATTTACTCTAAACCAGTTGACAGAAACATCACACATTTCTACTAAAAAAAACTGGGACACAAGTGGCCCTATCTGGTAATTCCCCGGAAATAGGGAATATTTTATTTTTGTAGTCGCTATTCCCCAGACATTTTCCTCAATTCCCCGTTTTCCAAAAGTTAATTCTGGCGATTGGAGAATAAATTTACGGGAAAAATAAATTGGGAAATTGATATTTCCAATTGATATTACCAGTTTTCAGTATTATGTGAATATGTACAATACATTTCTGGTAAATTAATTTTTTCCGAAAATAGGTATGGAATAATAAACGTCAAAACTGCTATAATGGGGAATAATTTTGTTCCAAAACTTTTTTGTCTTAAAAGCCAGAATATACTTTTGGGGAAAACGGAATAAAACTGCTACAAAATTTAAAATTTCCATTCCCCAGGATTTACAAGAATAGTGTCAAAGGTGGCAATTTTCTTACTTTAAATAAAATTAAATTCAGTTTACATGCATTGTTTCCCAATTGCAGACGAGCAATTCACAATTTATGAATTAAACATCTTCGTTAGAAAAAAATCTAAGCCAAATAAATTTTCGACAACCAAAGTAACTTGTTGGAGTGTTATTTAACCCCGCTTCGTCAACGTTACTTTCATCACCGATCGTAATCACATAATGGAAAACGTCCTCTGAATCCATCTTGCTGCCATCTGAACTCGAAACCAGCAACTCCCAATCCAAACGTCGATTTGTAAATACTGTATAAGATAGCGGAATTTTGACGGCGGAAAATAAGAGATTACGCTACTCGCCGCAAGTGGCAGCACTATCACTAATGATATTTAATTTTGTTATATAATTACCAGCGGAAATGTTTTATTCATTATGTATATATTTTTTCACTAAATAAAACATCTCAGCAGAACAAAATATTAAAAGTAATCCTTAAAATGGCAAATTGATTGATCTCCGAAGTAAAGGAACTCGGTATATGAAATGTTGAAATTTAACAATATCACTTTGGACGGCAGTCCAAACGAGTGACGAAAGCACCTACTGTGCTGGAAGTCGAACGAAGTATATTATACAGCAAGTTTCGAACTTTTTCCCTTTAAGGCCGCCAGGATCATGTTATATACCATTGGAAAGGCCTTGAAAAATAAACCTAAATAATGTATAAACTCGGTATATGAAATGTTGAAATTTAACAATATCACTTTGGACGGCAGTCCAAACGAGTGACGAAAGCACCTACTGTGCTGGAAGTCGAACGAAGTATATTATACAGCAAGTTTCGAACTATTTCCCTTTAAGGCCGCCAGGATCATGTTATATACCATTGGAAAGGCCTTGAAAAATAAACCTAAATAATGTATAAAAAATGAATTTCTACCAACATTGAGTGGAGATATGACCTTCCGAAAATTGCCCCAAAAAATCAGTTTTTCGGGTATAACTGCCCCAAAAAAGGCCCCAATTATTTTCTAACTGTCAAATTATGATTGTTTTCAATTATTTTCTAACTGGCAAATTATGAGACGTCAATACCAATTCAACGACACCTCAAACGTCCAAAATGGATGATTTTGACCAAAGTTATGACAATTTTAAATTTTTCTATGACGTCACCATATAATCTTGCTTTGGTATATATGTTTGTTTGTCCGTACCTCTTTTATTTGATCTCATATTTTCAGGAGTTGTAGTACTTAAAAAACTAAGCAACTTTTGTTCTAGAACTTTTTGATTTGGCCGCCATGTTGGCCGCGGCTGGCCTCTGAACGGCCATTTTTGGCCATTTTGCCACGTCCACAGTGCTGAATCTATTCGACATATCCTAGACATATGAATATCGTTGGAATGGTATTGACGCCAGCTATCAAATAGCAAAAAAAAAGAATTCAAAATATTAGGTTGGAGGGTCATTTTGGCCAAAAAACTGAAAAATGCGAAATCGGCCGGCCACATTCGGCCAAATTGCTAAAAAATGAGCCCAAGACTTTTGGTTCATATTTTCAGGATTATTAGCCACAAATCTCACCTACAATATGACATCAACCGTTTGTCCCAGAAAACTCGTATATTTTAGATATTGACCTCCATAACTTAAAAGCCACCTTAATTTTTTGCAAAATTTCGTATTACAATGAAACAAATATAAATACATCATATTATTATCATTGCTAAGAGAATTTTTACCAGTGACTCTTTTTTCATAACAAAAAAAATGAAAAAACTGACAAATTGATGTGATCGAAAAAATCACCAAAAACATTGAACAATCTCCTTGCATAAAATCGATACTTTTTTAATCTTTATAATGGTTTCTTTAAAAAAATAGATCTAACCACTCCTCCCATGCAAGAAACATGCAAAAAAATTGTTGAATTATCCCGGATTTTATCCGTCGTATGAATATGACTTAAGGCACACTAACACGTAGCGGCCACTTGTGTGCTATCGAGTGTGTGTATGAACTGTTTTGACTGACAACAATAAAACGAATCGCAATTCAATTCATCTTCAATTTGCCGTGCCAAAATCATTGATATCAAATAAAAAACCTCTTAACGAGGTAAATGTTCGAGTGACGAAAGCCGAATTCAATTCACAAAATTTCTGATATCAAATTTGTGCCGAAAAAAACAATTGCATTCGATTTGTCAACGATTTTTCGGAATGTTAGTGCATTCGGCGCGTTTGTTTACATTTTGCTTTCTAGCTGTCAAGAATAACGATTGCTATAACGATTTTTCGGAATGTTCAACAACAACGCGCTGAATGCATTAACATTCCGAAAAATCGTTGACAAATCGAATGCAATTGTTTTTTTCGGCACAAATTTGATATCAGAAATTTTGTGAATTGAATTCGGCTTTCGTCACTCGAACATTTACCTCGTTAAGAGGTTTTTTATTTGATTCCTTCTTTCTGGCATTTCTTCCACTAGTAGCCAATATTTTCGGTTGTTTTTCTAATACCTTAGGCTATACTAAGACTATATGGAAAATTTGGGGAGAATTCATGGACTAGAATTTTCATTAGAATTTTTTTATTTTCTGCAGCCAAATAAGTTATTTTCAGTTTTTGACCAATATCTCAAAAACTTCCACTAGTAACCAATAGTTTCGGTTGTTTTTCTAATAGCTTAGGTCATACTGAGACTATATGGAAATTTGGTGAAAATTCATGAACTAGAATTTTCACTAGAATTTTTTGATTTTCTGAGGCCATATAAGTTATTTTCAGTTTCTGGACAATATCTCAAAAACTTCCACTAGTAACCAATAGTTTCGGTTGGTTTTCTAATAGCTTAGGTCATACTGAGACTATATGGAAAATATAAGGAAAATTCATGAACTAGAATTTTCACTAGAATTTTTTGGTTTTCTGCGGCCAAATAAATTATTTTCAGTTTCTGGACAATATCTCAAAAACTTTCACTCGTAGCCAATACTTTCGGTTGTGTTTCTAATAGCTTATGTTATACTGAGACAATATGGGAAATTTGGAGAAAATTCATGAACCAGAATTTTCACTAGAATTTTTTTATTTCCTGCCGCCATATAAGTTATTTTCAGTTTTTGGCCAATATCTCTAAAACTTCCACAAGTAGTAGTTTCGGTCGTTTTGCTAATAGCTTAGGTCATACTGAGACTATATAGGAAATTTGGAGAAAATTCATGGACTAGAATTTTCACAAAAACTTTTTGATTTTCTGCGGACTAGAATTTTCACTAGAATTTTTTGATTTTCTGCGGCCATATAAGTTATTTACATTTTCTAGACAATATCTCAAAAACGTCCACTTTAAATAATATTTCGGTTTATAGTACATATCTACGAGTATCAAATTTTAGTTTTTATCTTCGGATTCATCAATCAAGTCTGGATGATAATCGGGTTGGTCTTCAGTCGTAAGACTTTTATAAAAATCATGATATATTGGGTCAACTAAATTTAACAAATCCAGAAGATCCTTCTTCTTGGCACTGCTAATATTAACAGGACCAGAATAGCAGTGCTTCAAATTGTGCAAATTCATACATAAAACGCCGCGTTTTTAATATTCAATATTTTAAAATGCTCTGATTCAGCAAGACTATTTTTATAATAAATAAGTCCAAATGTTTTTGTATACCGAAGCCATTTAACTGAATTTCAAACGAACTTATCCTCATCTTCATTTGTTTTCCGCCAAACAAATTTTTCTTGCGAAATCAAAGAAAAATTATAAAGCATATTTTGAGACATTTCCTCTACTTTAAAAACACGTTTCGAGCCGACTGATCGTACAAATTGATACCAATCCCTTGGGTGATGTATATGGGGGTATGCGTTTGTTTCTTCTTCTTTTCTATTAATGAATGGTCGACTGTGCCCTGGCACAAGAAATTTGTGGTCAATTGTGTCAATATTATAGACTTCTTGCATTATAGACACAAACCTATTTTTATTTTGACCTGAGCAAGAATCACTGAAGAATGAGAGAGATTGCAGTGGTTGGGAATTAATTTTAGGTATTGTAATAGGCACGAAGCAATTTCGTTTCCTCCACGCTGTGCAACTCCTTCGTGCCACATCATACAAACAGGTTCGCTCGAGGTACAATCGTGGACAGTCAGATTGTACGTCCACAATAATCTTTTATAAAAAGAAACCGATGTTTCTAGAAAAGGCGTAGGCAAACACTTCTCTAAATCGAAAGTGAGTACCCTGTACGATTTGTTTCCTTGTGCCAACTTTTTATCACAATTTTTGACTTTGTATGCGCCATCTGCTTCTGCATGATGCTCTTCTTGTTGCTTTTTATAATTTGTCAGGTCCTGTTGATCGCTTGATACCTTAAATACTTCACATTTATTGCATTGGTCTTTTTTTGGAGATTTAAACTTAATTTCCATGGTATGAAATATTTGCGAATACTTGTTGTAAGACACTGGCGCGGAATGCGATTCGACATACAATTTATGCATTTTTTGCAAAGTAAGGTCAGATGAAAAATATTTTTGTTCCTAACGTTCCCTGGTGTAGTGGCTTTCGTAGGCTGGAAAGCTATGAATGTGGTCTTTTATTTCATGTATTTTATTTTCAGGAATCTTGCATCCTGGTTCGTGTCGTCTTCGTTGATCAGTCTTAATACATCCTGATGCTGATTCTAATTTTTTTTAGCTTCCGACCGTTTTTATAATTTGCTCAGTTTCGCATATTGTACACAAAAAACACTTCTGGCAAACATTTATTTTAGCATCACGTATATTGAAGTAAAAACAATTCGTATGGGTCCTGTTTCGATTATTCTGTGTCTTTTTTTCAAGTCTTTAACAAAAAGGATAAAAATTTTTTACCGTTACTTGATTTTTTTACTGAGAATTTACAGTTTGTTTGTTTTTTTTAGCTTTTTGCGGTCAGATAACTATCCAAATAACCTAAATTTACAGTTATAAATACTATAATGTTAACAATTTATCCAATGTTTACGAATCGCAAAATATATCACAATCTAAAACCCGTACATATATTGACAATTAAAACGCACTTAATTTTTTTTAACTCTGAAAATACGTGTAACTTAATGGAATATCATCTTAAAACTAAATTTTTACTGCAGTATTTGACAAATAACATGCATAAAAATATCTTAAGTATACTTTATTGGAGGGGATTTTAAAAGAGGAATATGTAATATTATATTATATATAGATAAGATATTTTGATTGAACACAAAACTGACATTTTGAATATAATTTCATCTTAAGTCAACTTAGGAAACTCATTTCATACCAGCTTGCATTTAAAATAATAACTTATTTGGGCATAAGGAATGTAGAAATTTGCTACATAGTGATTTGATTAATTGCACAAAACATGTTAAGTGCAACTAAGATATGCGAAAATAAGTTACCACCATCACTAAGTGACATAGGATGTTATACAAAATGCAATTCGCCGCATTACAGCACTTAAGATGATTTCATTAACTTCATAACAGAAAAAGTAGCGGTGATAGAGATATGAGAGTAAGGTGCAACATAAAATATTTTTATGTGGAAATCAAAACTGCACTCAGTTCAATTTTGTCTTATGTTGACTTAAGATGTTATAACTTGTGAGTAGAGAAATAACGTTCGATTTAAGGAATAATTCGACTAATAGAAGTTCGATTTATAGAAGTTTTACCTAAATTATCGACTTTTCGTGGACCAAGGAAATAGTAAATTAAATTAAAATAATGGAAGATGATATGTAAGATGCATTACTTGCAAATCTTACTATAAACTAGGAAATGTTTAAAATAAAAAAAGTCATGTAAAAATGTGCACAAATTTGTATTCAATAACACATTTGCATTAAATACCAAATAATGACATTTGACAACTAAATTGAAAAGTTACCTCGCAAGGAGATTTTTCGTTTGTAACCTGGCGGCGAATAGCGTAAGGTACCCTCAAAATGTTTAGTTTATAATTTAGCCGAAAAAATCAACGTGATTCACACAACATTATTGTAAACTCGACAGGTATTCTACCCATACCAATAATGTCTGTATGCGCTTTGGTTCGTTTTAAATTTTGGTTTGTTGTCTGCCTCTTCTGTAATGAATGTGGTCTGTGATCCAAGGTCAACTAAAATGCGGAGGAGTTCATCGGTAGTGTTACAAGAGGTTTTTGTCAAAGCAGTTCCTAACAAGATGCAAAAAGGATTCCAAGTATGCCATGATGCTGGGCTTTTCGATGTTTCTGTTTTAACGATGGTCTTGTTCTCGTAATGGCAATGAAGAAAACTGTGATAAGCACTCTTTGCATTCTTATTTCTTCATACCAATAGTTGCATTTTTGTATTTTTGCTTCTATGACGAACGGTTGCAGATTGCTGATGTACATCAAATATGTTACATTTTGAGTATCCTTTGAGGTTTTGTTCATTATCCAGTTTTCATGTTAGAATGTTTATTAGTATGGTATTCCAAGAATCTGTGTTAATTTCTTGATTTCTAACTCTGTGTCATACAACGTTCTTTAATCGTTCCAAGATTCTGGTTGGATGGCAGGTAATTCTAAATCGTGTTGGTAAATGTGTTCGCGATAATTCGTTCATCCTCGTACTTAATTGTTAAAATACTTCGGAAAGTGGAGTAGTTTTCTTGTAATACGCTGGCGTGGCTTATGAGTTTAGCTCCTTCTCTTCGAACTACAGATAACAGGTAGTGCATCTTCTCCTCGTTTGGCCATTCCTAACAGACTCTTTCTATTGAGTTTGTGCTACTTCTATCCGAGGCAGTTTTATCCTGGATAGAGTTTTGTGAGAACTGCCTTGGCCAATGCTTTTTACTTGTTCTGATTGATGGGTGATCGAGAATTCATTACCTTGCTGAAGATTATAATAAGATGTTTCACTAAAATGTGCCAAGTTCTTCCTCGGTAGCTTTGCCAAATAAATATTTCTTTATGGTTGTTGGTGAAGGCAGCACCCAGTGAATTTTCATCTCATATGGTGTGCCGCATCGTTCAGTACCTACGAGATCCATTATGGCGTATGGTATTGCTGCTTAGCACATTGTCCTTTTTATTTTGAATTGTATATCGCTTTCGTTGTTCTCGATCAACGAGATCAATTATCTTTTTCTCAGCATCGCGATCATCACTTCGAGAATATATGAGGATGGGTTTGCCGCCTTTTTGTTCATCTCATACTTTACCGCAGGTGATTGTCTGGTATAGCGTTGCTTTTGGTGGGCTGTTTGCCATTCCTCATATGCTTCTTCCTCGATCAAGTACGAAAGTGTAAATTTTTGAATCTGTCATCACAATTCTAACAGTTTATCTTATAACTGGATCTTTATTCTCGTTTGTACTTATTTCATGTATTAATTTGCCAGTATACGTGTGCTTGCACAAGACTTTAATTGAATCTATATTCGTCATAATTTTTGGTTTACTGTTTTTAGAGTGCTATCTCCAAGCGTAGTTCTGATATTTAACTCAAAGGATCGAATGGTATTCGTTTTATGTGTTTATAACGGGTGTTTCAACAGGTGCGCTTCAACTTTTTTCCGATAGGGACGGCGAACGACGCCATATTTTTTATTAATCTTTTGTCATTTGGAAACTTCATTAGTATACATTTCATCATGGAACGCAACACACGTGAACAGCGATTGCAAATCGTGCAAATTTTTTATCAAAATAATCGTTCTGTTGCTGCTACTTTAAGAGCTTTACGGCCATTTTACGGTCCATTTAACAAGCCAGCCCGTTCGACAATCGACCGTATAGTGGCAAAATTTGAGTCTACGTTTTTGCTACATAATGTTCCGGTGCCCTCGAGAGCAAGAAATGCTCGAAGTGTTGAAAACATCGCAGCCGCCAGGGCTTCAGTTCAAGAAGACGCGAATGTGTCGCTCACACGACGTTCGCAACAATTGGGCCTTTCTGTGACTTCATTGTGGCGAATTTTACGTAAAGATCTTGGCCTACATCCGTATAAGATCAAGCTGACACAAGAACTAAAGCCGTTTGACCATTTGAAGCGACGCCGATTCGTGAATTGGGCTCAAGAGCAAATCGAAAATGATGCAGATTTTCACCGAAAAATCATCTTCAGCGATGAGGCTCACTTTTGGCTAAATGGATTTGCCAACAAGCAAAATATGCATTACTGGGTAGGAAGCAACCCACACATGATTCATGAGGCACCGTTGCATCCCGAAAAAGTCACTGTTTGGTGCGGATGACATGCCGGCGGCGTCATTGGGCCATATTTTTTCATCGACGATAACGATCGCCACGTTACTGTTAATGGAAATCGATACCGCGATATGATAAACGATTTTTTTTTGCCGCAATCGAATGGAATGGACTTGGACGACATGTGGTTTCAACAGGACGGGGCCACATGCCACACAACACACGATACAATCGCGTTATTGAAGACTAAGTTCGATGAGCGTGTTATTTCGCGAAATGGGCCCGTCCAGTGGCCGCCGGGCTCGTGTGATTGGACACCTCTAGATTATTTTCTTTGTGGTTATGTGAAGTCATTGATCTATGCCAATAAGCCGGCGACGTTGCAACAGCTCAGGGCCAATATAGATTGTGAAATTGCTGGAATTTCGGCCGATTTATGCGAAAGAGTGGGCGAAAATTGGGTTCAAAGATTGGACTTCGTAAAACGTGCACGCGGTGGCCATGCAAAAGAAATCGAGTTTCATACTTAAATGTATATGTTCAAATTCGTTAATTATAAAGTTAGTTCAAAAGTCGAACAGTTTGTGTTTTATTCAAAAAAAAAAGTTGAAGTGCTCTTATTGAAAAACCCTGGATAAACGACGTTAACAATTTGGATGGGGATACCATTTTACCGGACACGTGGTGCAGTGGCTCCGGCAGTTGGACCGGGAGGTACTGGGTTCGAATCCCATCAGAGACTGGATGCAAAGCGAATTATTTTCGTAATCCATTACGATCGGTGATGTTAATAATCACAACTATAAGACACTATACGGTCTCTGTTGGAGTGCACATTTCAGCGCCGACCCAACGTACATGTCAGTGTATAGGTTGACATGAAGCTTGCAATGTGCAGGTAGTATACTGTAATTGTGTGAATTAATTGATCTTCAGAGAACATTAAATTCACTGGACAATTAATACTTATATGAATTTGACAATAATCGATTAAGAACTAGTTGCTTCTGGTTCACTATCAATAATTATCTCAAACTAAATTTTTGTTAGAAACTCAATTTTATGTTCCACACCAAATTTGAACATGATCAAAATTGCTGATGGAAAAATAGCCAAGTTCAATGAGCAAATATTTTAAATTCTCCCCAACAGAATATTGGACGTGTGATTACCATATTCCAGAACATGGATCATAACTAATTTTGAATCCAATTCCCACCCTAAAATCAAAATTTTAGTGATTTAGAAATACTGAAGTTCCATTCAGCAAAGCAAAATCTAGAATTATGCCTAAAAGAATTATGTCTAAAATATGTATTAATCAAAATGAGATTAAAAACTATTCTCACACCTTTATTTATTTATTTGGTCAAATTCTAAAAGAACGTCCAAAATACTTAAAAGATGACCAATCTCATATTATAATTACTAGAAATCCAACTTTGCCTGTAATTTGCAATGATGTTGAGGTTTGAAATGCATGATTTTGAGGTTCGAAATTATTATTTCCGATATTTAAAAATGCGGAATTTTTATTTACTAAAAAATTTTGGTATTCGTGGATAAAAGCTTTGAAACTGAACCAATATGTCACGTTCAATTTAATACCTAAATACATTTTACAAGCTAATAAATTTTGTCTGTGCAGTTTTAACACAAAATAAATTTAATATACCACGCAATTTTTCATCGTAAATGCATAATTGATATTCCTGACCATTAGAGGAAACAAAATTAACCAACCGAAAGATGGAAAAAACAATTCTGTATGATTTAAACACACGATACACTACCAAATCCATATTTAATGATATTATTATTATATTATATACGAATACAAAATATACAGAACATAATATTCCTCGAAAAAAATAACTAAAAGCTCTACACTTCTTCACGCCAAAATAATTTATGAAAATGGCTTTTCATTAAAATTCACCAGCGCTAACCGTTCAAAAAAAAAAAAACGAATGAATTAAATTAAATATACATTTACTCGTATATCCATTCTGATCTGTTTGCACATCCATATATACTCCCGAAAGTATTTATACACAGATCTCCATATAAAGCCACTCAGCTGCGAACGAACTTAAAAATAATTTATTTCAGTTACAAAAAAAGCTCACCCATCCCCATTATTAAAATAATAATAATAATAAATGAAATTCAAATCATGAAGCAATTCCATTAAAATAAAAATTAAATTTTTATTTTGCTTCTTTGGTAATACTCAATAATTGTTTTCTCGTCATCGTGAAGTGCGCGAATTCTTCTGTTAATTTATTTCGGGCGAAACAAAGAGCAGCGAAGACACAAAGTGTTCAAAGCAAGATGGCTGAATCGTTTTTATGTAATCGCATCACATCTTAATTCATTATTATTATGCTATATACAATTTATTTTCTGACAGAATGGGAGCGTAGCTACACCATAAGAAACCGGCATCAGCTTCAGCATCATATGAAAATGTTTTTCTTATTATTTTACTTCTTACTGTTATCAATAATTTTGTTGTTGTTGTTTTTATTTTTGCTCCTATTATTTATTTATCAGTTTTCTTTATATTTCTTATTATTATTATTATTATATTTTTTGTATTACTTATTTATAAAGAAATAATAAATAAGCATCTTAAATAATAAAACGTTTGGCAAAGTATCGGAAGCACAAATACACACAGACACCATGTACTTACATAACAAACACAGAGAAATAAAAGAATAAAATCCCATTCTTAGCGAATTGAAATTTTTTATTTAATGGCTTTTGAAAATGAGAAGAGCTTTTTCGCTATCGTGGTATCGTGGTGGTATTGAACAAAGCTCCTAGTATTATATTTGTATTTATTATTATTGTGTTATCGAGCTTCATATTATTTTTCCACCCGCACATTTTTTTTCCATACATCTAGGTATTTTCGTTCCACGATATAACATATCGTGTATTTTTTCATATTTATCACTCAGCTTCGTCGGTTTATTTAGAAAAGATTTATTTCATCTTTGTGTTTGACTTTCGTCTTGGTTTTATACGTGTTGTATTCGATATCATTATTATTTTGTTGTTTTTATTTTGTTTCAAAATCAGAAACCAATAAACTTTGATGATAAAAATATAACGAACGAACGAACGAAATAAAAAATAACTCGATATAATATTTTTGGCGTGTTTTATCAATAAAATATTGGTTATTGGATTTATTATTATTATTACTTTGCGTAGCTGCTACTATTGTTTTTTTTAAATTAAGCAATATTTTTTCGATACAACATACAAAAATGTCAAATGGGCAAATTTTTAATTTGTTTGTTTGGTTTGCGGTTTATAATTTATTGTGCCGGTGACATTTCAGATGACACAGATTTATAATTCTCTATAATTGGAAAAGTATATGTATATTACGCAGTATAGGGTGGTTGGTTGATTCGAACTGCGCTAAAACTTTTTTCGATAGGAACCGGATTTCTAATAGAGCTTTTGACTAACTAAGTGGTTAGTGAAAAGTGGCGTGGTGAATATGTTGTGACCAACACCTGACTTTTTTACCATAAATGTATTCATAGAACTTGAATATATCACTCTTAATTTCTAAAGCACAAAATTTAACTTAACGGTTTAACTTAACTTAAAGTTTCTAACAAAAATTAACAAGTATATAATTCCAATTGGATAATTAAACTTCTTTTGTGTATTAGTATTTACACTGTAAAAATACAGCTTTTAATGAGGCAGGTATATAAAATTAGTAAGAGATGAGAAGTGCTATCTATTCTAAATATCCCTACCCGCTATTTTTAAGTTTTAAAACTGAATATTTTAAAAGGAAATGAAAAAATACTAAAAAAATCGTCGTATGACAGAATTCGTCGTATGAAAGACTATGAGTAATTCACATTAAGACTGTTTGGCCAATTTAAATTTTGACTATTAAAATAAAGGTACAAAAGATTAGTATTAAACTCAAGAGGAATTAAAAGAGATAAGCTATAACCAGCGAGTCTGTAAGAAATTTAAAGCTATAACCAGCGAGTCTGTAAGAAATTTAAGTAACAAGGCGATATCGGAAAATATATGTTTACTGACATTACTGACCAGCGAAACTCAAAGTACTTTTCGTTAAATTTGAATTGTCACTTAGCAATCTGTAACAAGAGCGAAAATTATCGCCCAAACTGAAGGAAACGTCAGAATTGTATTTTTGAAATGGCGGTATGTTTATATGTGTTACATTTTTGTAATTATGTGTACAAATATTTATTTATATTTTAATAATTTAAATAATATTTTATGTACATTTTTCATCAGCTCTTTTCAGCTCAATAGATTCCGTTTGTTCACCAACATTTGTGGCCGCACAAGGTCCATCAGCTTGTTGAATGAAAACCTCAGATGTAATGCGAGTGTGGATAAAAAATTGCTGTTGATAATTCTACATTTCTAAAATCGTTACCTAAAATAAATTATGTACATATATAATTATACCTCTAAATACTCGTAGTTACATACATAGTAATCTACATACATGTTACATACATACATAGTAATCTGTCTCTTTTGCGATTTATTTTTCGTACCACACAAAACCGTTTTTTTAATTTTTGCCCCCTCGTCCTTTAAATAGGGTTAAAAGCTGTTCAATTTTCTCAAATAGATTAATTTTTGACGAAAATCGTGGTGTGGTTAATTTTCGGCAGATTGACATTTAAAAATTCAATTGACAATAATAATCGTGTTACAGATTCGCTGGTCAAACTGTCAAATATTCTGTAATAAAACGTTCTCGTTAAATTCTGTAAGGTTTCGTTACTGACTCTTACAGACTCGCTGGTTATAGCTATAGTCCTGGACGATGGGAGTGCGATGACATTGAGCGTGTTGCCTTGCTGCAATATCACTCGTTCGAGTATCGTGTCCTTTTCTGACCATTTTTCGAGCAATGTATTGTTTAGATTGATGAGTTATTGTCAGTAGCATTGTCCTTTGACAGTTTCAAGCAGCTTATAGTACACAATTCCTTTCTAGCCCCACCCAACGCAGAGCATTGCCTTCTTTCCAAAGCTATTTGGCCGTGTCATGGATGTAGATGCTTCTTCAGGTGATGGCCACGACTTTTTCCTTTTGGGATTCTTGGGGGAGTTTGAATATAACTTTAAAGTGTTCGTCATATCTTCCTCCATGACGTGGGGTTTTTGAAACATCTTCAAACGTTGCTGTTTATTAAATTGTTCAATATTTGTCTTACCCTTTGTTTGGCCAAATGTCAGTTGATTGTCAGCAATATATATTATATTCGATTTTTTTTAACAAATTTTTTAGAAAAACTTGGTATCAGGAACTTTAATTTCAGACTAAATACTGTAAAAAGTTAAGCTGCCTTGGACCAACATTCTCGACTAATTACCGACTAAAATAATTTAATTTTAGTGTGAACCAGTTAGATGGCATATAGATGGCATAATAATAGATGGCATAAAACACAATACAGCACATGGTGAATTCAAACTTAATAACTGAGGTGAGTTTGAGGGAACTATATCCCAACTTTACCACACAAAAAATTCGGAAAAAATCAAAGAAATTACTTTAAATTTTCCTCCATCACTAAACATAGGTCTATGGGCCGGCCAACGAGTAGTTGCTGAGTGGGCCGGCTATGGGCCGGCCAACGAGTAGTTGCTGAGGAACTATATCCCAACGCTACTTCACAGACAAATTGTGACAAATCCATAGAAATTACTTTAAATCTTCCTCTATCACTAGATAATAGCCGATAAAATTTAAAGTACTACTTTTCAAATCCACTTGTTGCTTAAGGTAGGACGGAAAAAACAAACCGCAAAAGAGCAGCGAGTGCTTCGGCCCCAGAACAGATTGCCGCGATTAAAAAAAACTCCACCCTACAAAACAATTCTAAAAAAGGTGGATGTCTCTACGACGTGTACGGACATATAACGCGAATAAGTGCAATGTTTCGGGAAGGAAATGGCATTGAAAGTTAACTTTTTGTGGCCATATTCCACAACTTCTCCCAAAAATCGTTTAAGAATCTCATTTCCGCCAATACGTCCAATCCCATCATAATCGGTTAGTAAATTCCCGAGTTCCGCCACAGCAGGTCATATTGCAAAACTTCTTCTAAAAATCATTTAAGGATCCCATTTCCGTCCAACATACCCAATCCTGGAACTTCTTTCAAAAATCATCTAAAAATCCTATTTTCATCCAACATATCCAATCTCATAACAATCGGTTAAGAAATTATCGAGTTCCGTCCCAGGTGGTCATATTCCATAATTTCTTCCAAAAATCATTTAAGAATTCCATTTCCATCCAGCAAACCTAATGCCATCACAATCGGTTCAGAATTGATCGAGTTCCGCCCAAGGTGGCCTTATTGCAGAATTTCTTCGCAAAATCATTTAAGAATCCCATTTCCATCAAACATACCTAATCCCATCATAATCGGTTAGGAAATGACCCAGTTCCATCCCAGGTGGCCATATTCCAGAACTTCTTCCAAAAATCGTTTAAGAATCTCAATTCCGGCCAACATATCCAATCGCATAAAAATCGGTTAAGAAATGATCGAGTTCCTCCTCACGCTATATTAGAGAACATCTTCCAAAAATCAGTTAAGAATCTCATTTCCTTCAAACATATCCAATCCCATCATAAGCGGTTATGAAATTACCGAGGGCCGCCCCAGGTGGCGATATTCCAGAACTTCTTCCAAAGGTCATTTAAGAATCCCATTTGCATCCAACATATACCCAATCCCATCATAATCGGTTAAGAAAATACAGAGTTCAATACTAACGGCGAAAATTAAAATGGCGGTGGTTCCCCCTAAACTGCAAGCGATGCATCAGTGTCCCTGCCCAACGTAGCAAATTCTTTGATCCTTTAGCTATCAAGTGGTGCAATTAAATTTTGGATGTAGATAGGTACATAGTTGCAGCACCAAACTGTATCGCACTATTTTGTTATCATCAGTTTTTTGAACTTAAAATCAAATTTAAAGACGTATATTCACGTCAAAATCACAAAAATTACATTAAATTTTCCTCCATTACTAGACATAAGCCGATAGTCCGACCGAAAGATAGTTGCTGGGTTTGAGGAACCACATACAGTGCTGGGGAAAAATTTTTTTTGCAAATTGGAGTCTTGGGACAAACATATTTTTTTGCAAATTGTAGTCTTTTTTAGAAAAAAAATACCTGCAATTTAGGGACAAAACACCGAAAAATGGCAAAATATCACGAATTATGATTGGAGTTAAAGTAATGGAATAAATTAAACAAATATTTTTTAACTTTTTTTTGTTTTTTATTGATTTATAGAAGTTCTATCTTTAATATTAATATTTTGTTGGACCGCCTTTTGTTCTTATTACACCGGTATGACCGGTACACCGGTACTTATCACCCCGCAACTGATGTGCAAAAAAATTGGTCAAAAATAAGGTCAAGTACTGTCGCGTGGAATACAGTATCGTCGGAACCGTTTTAAAACTTCATCGGATATAAGACGTTGAGGGAGCAACGAGAAAATAAGTTTCAGCCAGCTTAGTGAGAAAAAGACCTGTTAAAGCTGTTTTAAGAGCACTTAAACCAGTCCAAAAGCCTAGTTTACATTAGTAGTTGTAAAAAAACGTTTGCTATGGGCCCAGGAGCATGTTTCTTGGACTCCAGAGATGTGGAGTGATTTTCTCCGATGAATCAAAACTCAAGCTGCATGTTGGAGATGGATTAATTCTCGTAAGAAGAAAACTGGGCGGGAGACTTAGCAACGAATGTCTTTTAAGACTTCCACCGTAAAATGAAGGAGTGATGGTCTGAGGATGTTTTTCTGGAAACTAAACCGGTCAATTGTGCTTCCTTAGTTCCAGCATTACAGCAGCTGTTTATCTGCAGGTCCTACACAACGAATTTGAGCCCTCTGTGTTAAAGCTTTTTGGCGAGACTTGCAAATTTATTTTTCAACAGGACAACGCTCCGTGCCATACCGCCAAAGTTGTGAATTATTAATTTTGAATTGTATAGATAGAAAAATTGGCTTTCATATAAACATAAATAATTTGTTAAAAACTTGTTTTGTTTTCATATCTCTTGATTTAAAGGTAAAAAGGTACTTCGAATTCGAAGAAACAAATATCGATGTGTTGAGCTAGCCTCCATATAGTCCAGATTTAAATCGTATTGAAAATATTTGGTCTATAATGAAGCTAAAAGTAGCAAGAAAGCGCCCAGAATCGATTTAAGCTTTAAAAAGTTTGTTGATGACGATTTGGGAATTCATACCTCCTACGACTTTGAAAATTTATCAAATTCAATAAATCGGAGGTGTATCGTTGTAATAAAAGCAAATGGCGGTCCAACAAAATTATAATATTAAAAATAGAACAATTTGAAATAAAATATGTTTGCGCAATTTTTTTCCCCAGTACTGTATATCTCATTCATCACTAGACATAAGCCGATAGTCCAGCCGGCGAATAATTGCTGAGTTTGAAGAACTATATCTTAACTTCTCTCTACAGAAAAATTGTGAAAATCGCATACATATTGCTTTTAATCTTCCTCTACCACCAGCCGGTAAGCTAGTTCGGCCATAAAATACCATATATCCTAGAAAAATAAGAAAAGACAAATTCGGGGATTAGCAAATCACTTTGGACGGCAGTCCAAACGAGTGACGCAAGCACCTACTGTGCTGGAAGTCGAACGAAGTATATTATACAGCAAGTTTCGAACTTTTTCACTTTGAGGCCGCCAGGATCATGTTATATACCATTGGAAAGGTCTTGAAAAATAAACCTAAATAATGTATAAAAGCATGAATTTCTACCAACATTGAGTGGAGATATGACCTTCCAAAAATTGCCCCAAAAAATCGATTTGAGACGTCAATACCAATTCAACGACACCTCAAACGTCCTAAACGGATGATTTTGACCAAAGTTATGACAATTTTAAATTTTTCTATGACGTCACCATATAATCTTGCTTTGGTATATATGTTTGTTTGTCCGTACCTCTTTTATTTGATCTCATATTTTCAGGGGTTGTAGTACTTAAAAAACTAAGCAACTTTTGTTCTACAACTTTTTGATTTGGCCGCCATTTTGGCCGCGACCGGCCTCTGAACGGCCATTTTGCCACGTCCACAGTGCTGAAGCTATTCGGCATACCCTGGACATATGCATATCGTTGGAAAGGTATTGACGCCAGCTATCAAATAGCAAAAAAAAAGAATTCAAAAAGTTAGGTTGGAGGGTCATTTTGGCCAAAAAACTGAAAAATGCGAAATCGGCCGGCCACATTAGGCCGAATTGCTAAAAATGAGCCCAAGACTTTTGGTTCATATTTTCAGGATTATTAGCCACAAATCTCACCTACAATATGACATCAACCGTTTTTCCCAGAAAACTCGTATATTTTAGATATTGGCCTCCATTAACTTAAAAGCCACCCTAATTTTTTTGCAAAATTTTGTTTTTTGGCTCAAATGCTCCCTAATATCGGTCCGTTGCGGTTCATAATGATAGTGAATCAACGTATTACAATGAAACAATAATATAAATACATCATATTATTATCATTGCTAAGAGAATTTTTACCAGTGACTCTTTTTTCATAACAAAAAAAATGAAAAAACTGACAAATTGATGTGATCGGAAAAGTCACCAAAAACATTGAAAATTTGAGTCTCACTCTCATTGCATAAAATCGATATTTTTTTATCATTATGATGATTTCTTTGAAAAATAGATCTTATCTTCCCTCCCATCGCATGAAGATGGAATATCAGCGAGAGGCTAGCTACCATTAAGTTTTGTTTCCAAACTAACACACTAAAATATGTATATTTTATTGTATTGTTTAAGGAGTCAAAAATGAATGGTAGCCGCATGCAGTTAGTGACAAAACAGCAAGAAACATGCAAAAAAATAGTTGAATTACTCAATCGAATTTCTACCAAAAACACATACATCTGGTCTAAATTTTTACTACTCTGTAACATACACTAAAAACTAAACAACAAATGTTCAGCCGATAGCCTACGAGAACCGGGTGTGTAATAAGATCACACCCGGCATGACCTGTTTGTGGCATGTGGTAAAGGATTCTGAAATAAAATCTACTAAAAGACTACAAAATGAAGATTGAAAAATTGCATGCAAAATAAAGAAATAGAATCGTCTTCCACACACTAGAAACAGTACACCAGAACGTAGGTTATCGTGCTGAACATAATAAAAAAAACTACCTACCTGAACCTAATGATGAGACCTGACCCTACTATTCAACATAAAAAAGATAATATAAGTCTTTACTATTTCGAGGCCAAGAGCATATATGTACTTTCCAAACATAAATCGTACTGAACCATTCTTCAATAGAAACAATTTTGTTTTATTGTTTTCCATTTTTTTATTGAAACAGTTTCGTTCTATTGTTTTACGTTCAATTGTGCCTCATACACAGACGCAGGCCACTGGAGTGACGAATATCGAGAGAAGAAGAACGAATCATTCACACTCCGTAACACACAGCCGGCAGCTGTGTGAGAGTAAGCGTAATTCGTTTTTCGCGAAACGAACAGCTTAAGCTCTGAACAAAGTCTGAAACGCAGATGCCAATATTCAACAAACTACAGAAGATTGTATTGGTTACACTAACAATCCCATGTTAATTTTTTTCTTTCGTACCACTACTTATTAAACTAGTGCCCACATACGATGTACACATATATTCTAATACAACTATCTATAGTGTAGTTTTTTTCTGTATTTGTTGCATTAGCATGGCTTTGTTGTTCGTTTCGGTCATTTCAATGCCGCGCATCTGGGTATAAAGCACAATAACACGTAGCGGCCACTTGTGTGCTATCGTGTGTGTGTGAACTCAAAGTCGAAGACAAAACGACTGACAACAATAAAACGAGTCGCAATTCAATTCATTTTCAATTTGCCTTGCCAAAATCATTGATATCAAATAAAAAACCTCTTAACGAGGTAAATGTTCGAGTGACGAAAGCCGAATTCAATTCACAAAATTTCTGATATCAAATTTGTGCCG
The DNA here is from genome assembly GCA_932526605.1 of Nephrotoma flavescens. Lineage (NCBI taxonomy): Eukaryota > Metazoa > Arthropoda > Insecta > Diptera > Tipulidae > Nephrotoma > Nephrotoma flavescens. The sequence goes on along the minus strand of OW052221.1, from coordinate 130,648,753 downwards.
AAAAAAACAATTGTATTCGACTTGTCAACGCTTTTTCGGAATGTTAGTGCATTCGGCGCGTTTGTTTACATTTATCTTTCTAGCTGTCAAAAACAACAACTTGTCAACGGTTTTTTGAATGTTAAACAACAACGCGCTGAATGCACTAACATTCCGAAAAATCGTTGACAAATCGAATACAATTGTTTTTTTCGGCACAAATTTGATATCAGAAATTTTGTGAATTGAATTCGGCTTTCGTCACTCGAACATTTACCTCGTTAAGAGGTTTTTTATTTGATAGTTAATATAATTAATTTATTATTTTCTGGTGTTATAGTTTTCATATTTCATCAAAGTGGCATATTTTTACTCTCAGCCACGAAAATAGTTGTGTCGATATAGTTTTAGGTGTCATGACAAAATATTTTTGGGGGCCGAGAGTAAAAATGTGTCGTTTTTCTGGTTCATAGTCAAAAATTTCATGATATTAATAATAGTGCTGCCATCTCATTTTTAGGGGTTAATATTGGGGTATCTTCACATACGTCAGCTTCTATAGGGGCCTTATCGGCTATTGCAACATATTTTGATAGGTATAGGGTTTTCCAATAAGAGTGATATGATTTCTTTAAAAAAAAACACACTAATTGTTAAGGAAATTGAAATGTTTTTTTATTTAATGTGAAGTACAATAAATACAATTAAGTTCTGAATAAAACGTCATTCAAATGACCTCCACGATTTCTTCTGCAGGGAAGTATTCGACGAACCCAATTTTCGAGGACTTTTTCCACTAAATCAAGTCGTATGTCATGAATAGCACGTTCAATATTGACTTGTAAAGCTTGAGCAGAGAGTTTGGTTTATTGCTAAAGACCATTGACTTCAAATAACCCCATAGGAAATTGTCTAGTGGTGTTAAATCACAACTTCTTGGAGGCCATTCAATATCACAATTTCTTGAAATAATCGAATCTCCAAAATTTTCTCGCAATAATTCAATTGTTGCACTTGCAGTGTGGCACGTAGCCCCGTTTTGTTGGTTATCATCGATCTATACCATTCTCCATTGACAGTAACTGTGTTACCAGCTTCATTTCGAAAAAAATAAGGACCGATGATTCCACCAGACCAAAAACCACACCAAACTGTCAATTTAGGTGAATGTAATGGTGTTTCATGAATAATTTGTGAATTTTCTTTGCACCAGAATCGACAGTTTTGTTTATTAACCGCACCACTCAGATGAAAGTGAGCGTTATCGGAGAACATGATTTTCTTAAAAAAATCGTTATCATTCTCAAGTTGTTCCAATGCAAAATCAGCGAACTCACGACGTTTACGGTGGTCCAATGGCTTCAGTTCTTGAGTGAGAACAATGTTATACGGATGCAAACGCTAATCCTTTCTCAAAATCCGCCAGGTTGTGGTTTGAGACAGTTCCAATTCTTGAGAACGTCTTGGAATCGACAAATTGCGGTCTTCAGCAACACTTGCCTGAACGGCAGCAATATTTGCATTACTTCGGGCGTTTCTTTATTTTATTGGCACTTGAATAGCGAGCACACTTGGACGACTATAAAACGGCAAAAGCGCACGAAAAGTTGCAATTGCAGAACGATTATTTTGATAATAAAGCTGAATAATTTGTAAACTTTGTTCTTGCGTATACCATTATGAAATTATAAGCATTACTCAATACAAATGGCCGAAACGTCACTTAAAAATCATATCATTCCTATTGGAAAACCCTATATACGTGCAAAAATTCAGCCCTTATAAAGGCCAGTCGGATTATTTAATCGAAATGAAACTTTATAATTAAGCTTTCCATAAATTTGAAGATCGAACATCGGTTCCAATTTTCCATTTTTAGTTTTTTGACTAAAACTCTGTATCCTCTTCACGCCTGTGTAATGAGTATGTAACTAAATCAGTGCTTTTTGGCCAACTTCGGTCCACCGTAACTGGCTGCACCCATTGGTGTTGGTTGGTTTATATCGCTTTCGAAACAACGTAAGAGCTTTTCAAAATTTTGTGATGAAGATTAAATTTTTTAACAAGCGTTGATTTTCTTGATTTTCTGAAATTTAAGCAGGAACGGTGATTTCTGATTATAAGAGAAATTTTATTACAATTCCGGTAGGTTCAATTTTTCGGTTAAAGAAATGTGGTGTATTCGAAATCTATGTACATTTGTCTCGCTTCATTAATTCGAAATGTCAATAAAAACTGTAACGGTAAATTTTTTTTTATTTTAAATTTGGATGAGTACAGGAAACCCTCCAAGAACACGATTAATTCGTTCCGTGTTCTTTAAAACCTTGTTGTTTGAGACTACAAAAAATAAAATGAAAAAAAACGTTACGTTTTATTTTTTATTTTTTGTTATGATAAACAAAAAATTGTATAAAAGAGAATAACGAAAATCGTGTTGTTAGAAACCGTGTAATTGAAGAAAATGGGTATCCGTGTTCTACGAAATCGTGTTCTTCAAATACCGTGTTCTTGGAGGTTTACCTGTATATACCCAAAATCATGCAAAAATTAAGTTTTTTCCAGAAACACCTGAAAATTTTAAATATGCTCTACTAAAAAACTGAAGAAATGAGTTATTACCTTTTATATCTTCACCAAAGATTTGTATTTCAATTATGTTTCACAATGAAATGTCAAACATGGAACAAAACCCAAATATGAGCGTCCAAATTTCTAAGCACACAGCACGGCACAGCGCATTCCCCGCGCCTTCCACACGCCTGCAAAAATCGACGAATTTTAGCTACCGATATAGGTGATCCTAAGACATTATCTAATAAAGCACAGGATTCGTGATTCACCTTAGGATACTAGTGCCGTTGTTGTTTGAAAAAAGGTCGAAGTTGTTTGAAAAAAGGTCGGGAAGAAATGCTGGTTCCTGAAATTCTCCATAGACTTTTGATCGCAGGTGTAGTACATTTAATCTTATAATTATGTTGTGTAATTACTATTGAGCTTATTTTGCTTCCATTTTGTAATGCGATCGTTAGAGAACATTCCTTGAAATATGGCTGTCAAATGATTATATGAACCAGAAAAATCAGAACAAATCTAGACAGATTCTTAAAAAAACTCAAAACTTAAAAAAATGAAGAAAATTACAGAGAAACTGGAAAACCTAACTATACAAAATTTTGGATTAAAATGCGAATTAAAGATTGCAACATCAGAGTTTATCTAACAACAAGTTAACCTATCCCAAAAAGGAGGTTGGTAATAATAGGTAGGGGAAATAATTCATTGCCTTTTTTGGGTGACATTAAAACAAAGAATTTTCTTTTTTCAAATGAACTTTATTAAACCAAATATGAGTCATTTTGATCGATGACCTTTTGCAAGTTTTTTGGTACAGCCATGAACCCATCACTGTAGAACTTCTGTGATTTGTTTGGTCTAGCGTTATCATGATGGAACAAAACGCTCTTTCTGCTGATCAATTCTGGATGTTTTAACTAAATTGCTTGCCTTAAAAGAGTTAGATGCTGACTGTAATGATAAGAATCAATCGTTTGGCCGGTGGCAGCACCACATAATGCACGATCTCTTTCCAATCCCACCAAACACACAGCATTACCTTTATTGGCATTAATCCTTGCTTTGATACCATTTGGGAAGCTTCACCTAGATTCTTCCATGATCTTTTTCACACAACGTTGTCACATCTTATCCACTTTTCATCACCAGTAATCACTCGCTTTAAAAATGGCTCGTTTTCGTTCCGTTTCAGCAGTGTTTTGCAGATAGAAATCCGGTCTATTAAACTTTTAACAATTAATTCATGTGGTATCCAAACGTGAAGTTTTTTGTGTATTCAGCCATTTTCACATATTTAAAACTGTTTTGTGATCAATATTTAGTTCCTTGTCAATTGTATGGCTGCTTATATGCACGTGTTCTTCAATTTTCTGCATGATTTCATCGACTTTTCCAATTAGACCAGAGCGAGGTACATCTTTCACTTCCACATTTCCAGAACGAAAGCGCACGAACCATTTCTTTGCTGCTGATTTTCATAAAGCACTTTCGCCATAAACAGCACAAATTTTTTCGCAGGCCTGAGCCGCGCTTTTACCTTTGTCGTAATAAAATTGCAAAAGATGTCGAATTTTTTCGTTATTTATCTCCATGTTTAAATGTTGTAACTTTTTATTCACTTCACCAATTTTAATGTTTTATATGTCAAAGTGCAAGTTGACATCACACCACTCATCTACCGGGAAAAAGGCCACGAACTATTTTCCCTATACTCTTTATAATAGGGTTCGATGCTGTAACTTGTTGTATGGGGCTTTCAATAGATTTTTTTGCCTTTGCAGCGATTAAAGTAGAAGGTACTGGTAGAAATTTTTCTGTCAAGTAACAGTACAGTATTATTATGTGAATCATCGTGAACAATCAGTTGAGTTGCTTTTTTTTAACTAAAGCTGGCAGATTTAGTTAAGTTTATGTTTAAACTTTTGGGAATCTTTGAAAAATTGTTCTTGGAATCGTCGTTTAAGCTTCACATAATCTTTCTTTCTCATGGTTATTTAGCACCTTAAACATGTAACTGTCGCATTTGACCTGATTGTGGAGTCTCATTGCGTTAAAATGGGGTTTCACGTAAGAACATATAAAACGTTTCGTAAAATTTATTTATTTAATTGAGTCTGCAATTCTGCATGGAAACCAATGAAATTTCGAAAAAATTATCCCTCAGTTATGCACAATTTTATATCGGTCGAATTGTTTCTGCGAAAAATATTTGCGGTAACAAAGAAATGCAAATAAAAAATTTGCTCTTCCCTTTCACTGTAGCGTACCCGTGTATAAAATTTATAGAACAATATTACAAAATATTTACTCATACTTCATGAAAAATGTATTTTTTTGTAATGAGTATAGTACGAGTTACGAGTATAACGAACCCACAGGCAATTTCAGACTTTTTTTTTCGGCAACAAAAAAAAAACATTTCCCGATTTTTTTTTACTTTTTCATTAAATTTTACAAACTGAAAATAAAAATAAAGAACAAATCTCTAAATTGAATGTTTCCAGCGTATACACCACACCATTCATTACTGAAATACAACACACAAGATGAATAGCACACCGAAGAAAATTTCTTTTCATTTCAAAAACGCAAAAAAAAATGCTTGGCTTTATGATGGGAAATTATACCAAATAACAGTGACAGATGTCACAGATTTTCATTTCAAATAATAAAACGATATTTTTTTGTGTCTGTGTGTATATGTGTTGGAAAATATATCAAAATGGTGAATAAGAAAATGAAAATGAAAATAATTAACCATTTAATTTAAGTTTTCCTTTTTTGTGTTGCGCGCCATTTTCATTTAAAAATTGGATATTTTTATTTTTTGTGGAGCCGATTATATTTCTTTTGTTGGTTCGGCGAATCTTATATTTTCGGTGTTTTATAGTGGAGGGAAGGATTAATAACTTAAATTAATTGAATTAAGAAAAACGATTACATTTTTACACATTTTTCCATACTGTGCGTGACGATTTTGTATTTTTTCCACCGTGTGACATACACCAAACCAAAACCACACATTTTTGTAAACATTTTTTTTTTTATAGAAGTCAATGCTTTACTATGTAAGGTCTTTTCACTACATATTGATGTCATTACTACCCTAATTTGATATTCATAAAGATTTATTTTCCACTTAGAGCGTTCCCACCATTATCATCATGACATTAAATTAACATAATGCCATCAAATCAATCATAATAAGATCAAGACCAAAGTTTATTATTTTTTGTGAATTAATTTGTGATGTTTCCTATGAGATTACATCTATTATGACATAGGATTACACACATGGTATATAGAACTGATTAATATTCATGATTAAATTTATATTACAAATCTGGATTATAATTTAATTTTGTTGAAATCTGTATGTTGGTGTGACATTTAATATATACGTTGTGTGGAAAAGCATAAATATGTATAAATAAATTATTTTTGGAATACCACCAAGAAAACTTTCAAAATATAGTAACAAAATATTTATAAAAGTTCTGTTTACTAAAATATACAAAACTTTAAATATTTCATTCGTTTAATGCATAGCATACATTTTGGATGTCGCCAAAACTAAAGACCGGTCGGTACATTGCATACGTAATAGTCTGCAATACGACAAAAATAAACGTCAAAAAGCAATTACTCTGGTGACGTACTCGTATATGAATGAAAAACTTGCCTGGTTTAGTCATCATCGCTTTGTATTCATTTTAGATTTGGATGCTAGAAAATTCAATTTTGCAAACTCACATCTAAAGAGAATAAACAATGAAGAGTTTTTACACTTTTGATGTTACATATATATTTTATGACTAAAACATTGAAAGTGAAACATAAAATACATAATTTTCAAATCCAGGAGGATGTTAAAAATGTTAAACTTAACAGCTTGTAGCGTAATGTAAAAGTCTCTGGTTTGGAGTATTATTTGCATTTTTACTTGAAAATTTGTTGCTTTTTATCTGAAAAATGTATAAAAAATGTATAAATTTGTGTCAAGTTCCTGCATTAAATCTTGAAGCAATTGGAGGGTTGAAAGCTTTCATACATAAGTTACATGAACATAATTCTGCGATGTTACGGATTTCGAGCGTTTGATGCGGATTCGTACTGGACAGATTTTGCAAATAAAAGCACTCAACAATTTAATTTAAAAACTTTATTTTCCAACACCTTTAATATCCGCAGGAATTCACTAGTTTCACTTATTCACTAATCACATGTTCACTTTGACTGCTCATTTTAACTGTTCACGACTTTTCGCACTTTTTTACTCTTAACATTTTTAACTTGCACCAGTGAACAGGTTAAATTACAACGGTCTCGGCATTCTAAATTGCTCGCGCCAATATACCTGTCCAACGCTGTTCGAGACCATTCCCCATATTGCATTTGGCAATATATTTTCATTCACTTCATTTGGTATTCACGAGCACTCCATATTATTATTTTCCCTATCCTGAAATTTTCCCTATCCCTTCAACACACCCTCGTAGGGTAAATAGGGTAACTAAATGGTGTGTCATTTGGATCGGCGGCATCATTGAGTCATATTTCTTTGCGGGTGCTAGAGGCAACCCCGTAACAGATATTGGTGACCGCTAAATTATATCGGATATTTCAATAGCCACATACCAATTTGGTTTTTTTAATACGAACACGTCTCTGAACGTTTTTCATGGTCTGTCAACAACAAAACGTCTGTTAAAAGTAACATTTTTACTATGGTTAAGTTCACAAACGAGCAACATTTGGAAATTATTAAATTACTACCGAGTCTGTCTTAATAACCGTCCTACCAGACAGCCGCGTGCCAAAGTGGATAAATTCGTCTGAAAATATTCTCTGTATGCCGTAATTGCTTCAGTTCAAATGTGACAAATCAATCGATTACACGCCGTTCACAGGTATTGAGAATCTCAGTATTGGGAAAGATCTTGGCTTATATCCTTAAAAAAGATCAAATTAAGTCAAGAAATGAAAGCGCTTAAAAATTGCAAGCGCCGAAATGTCTCCGATTGGGCTATGCTAAAGTTTGAAGAAAATCCTCAATTTCATCGGAAACTCATCTTCAGCGATGAAGCCCATTTTTGGCTTATGGCTTCAAAAGAACCCTTTACAACCACAAAAATTGACCGTGTAGTGTTAATTTCATGCCGGAGGTGTGATTGAACCATATTTTTTGATGCCATGTTGGAAGACTATTTTTGGCCAGATTTGGATGAACTTGATATCAGTGATATGAGATTTCAAGAAGATGGCACACATCTGGTCAAACAATGGATCTATTAAAGGGGAAGTTCAGTGTATTCTAGAGAAATGATCTCGACCACCTTGCTCAAGCAACTTAACGCCGTTGGGTTTATTTTTATGGGGTTAATTTAAGTTGTTGGTTTATGCCAATGAGCCAACAACGTTAGAGTTATTCTGCGTTTTATTTAAGTACAAATTTGTTATGTCATTATTGAAAATCCTTTTATTTTATAAAAGTTAAATGTTTGTTTTTTATTTATTAAACAAATTCTAATTGGATTCCTAAGGGTTTGTGGCTTAAAACAGGCTTTGTACTCTCTAGAATTTTTAAAATGCAATAGAATTAACACCTTACGTCAAAAATTAAATTGTAAGAATTAATTAAAATTTTTATTGGTTATAAACCGTTGTAAGTTACAATCTGTAAAAAAACAATTAAGTGTGCTTTAGACCACACTACTGAAGTAAAACTTCTAATATATTTAATATTTATAATATAATGTAGAAAAATTATAATATGGAAAAAAAATTGGTCACCCTGTGCGTTCTCGAGTGTCACCTAGCCGTTTATGTCTGATGCCACAAGAGGTAACCTTGTAACTTGGTAACTTTTTCAATGCCAACTAGTCGTAATAGAAAATGTTATGTATGTGTAACAAAATGGGCAAAAACTCATTTTTGAAATCTCTTCGCATAGTAAAAATGGCCTTGAAATATTTTTTATTTCATTTATGTTTGTGTAGTGTGGTTTCATCGAAAATTTGTTTAAGTCGCAATAAAACCTGTATCATAGGCAAACGGGGAAAGAAACGAAGAAAGGATCGGTTTCTGTGATACCTCGTGTGGAATGGAGCTAAAATATAGAAAAAATACATATATAAAATATATCACACGGACAAATATTTTTTTGGTCACACTGTGCGTTCTGGAGTGAGTAAATGAGTGACATAGATGTTGTAATATAGAAAAAACAAATTTTTGGTCACTCTGTGCGTTCTCGAATGAGTCAGTCAGTGACATAGAAGTCTATACTATGACTCTCCAATTTTCTAGTTTTTCAATTTTCCAATTTTCCAAATTTCAAATTTTCATATTTTCATATTTTCCTGTTTTCCAATTTTCCATTTACCTATTTTCCAATTTTCTAATTTTTCAATTTACAAATTTTCAAATTTTCCAATTTTGCAAATTTCGAAATTTCCAATTTTCCAATTTACCATTTACCAATTTTCCTATTTTCTTATTTTCCAATTTTTTTAACCAATTATTAAAATAAAATGGTATCAACTAATGTTCCACCTAGGGATTTATGAATTGTCATGGCACTGGTTTCGTTCGCCTCGTTCGATTACATTTTTCGTAATGCATTTGTCAGCTTAGTCCCCAAGTCAAGCGTGCCTAAAGAAGTTTTACGTCAAAAAATTAAGAATTCGAGATTATTCGACATTCTTCAACTGCTGAGTTTACCTTAAAATCGGCATATTGCTCGTCCATCTCGCGCTTAAAATATTGTCACAGAATTTTTTGCACTGGCGTGAATGGACAACATAAGTACCAGATTGCTAACTAGCAAGACTAATTTTTTTTCTCTACATATGAACGACGGACTGTCGGCAAGATTACAAACCGATAATTCAATAATAGCGTTTTCTGTGGCAGAAAAATCTTGATCCGGGATGACGTATATTTTGATCCAACATAGCGTTGTTTACATTTTGTGTCTTTTTATTTTTTGATCCTGGATCAATTATAAAATACAAAAAATTTGTTGGATTTTTTTTACGTTTACTCACTCATATAAAAAAAATGTCGTTTAGTTTTTTTTATATGAGTGAGTAAACGTAAAAAAAAAATCCAACAAATTTTTTGTATTTTATAATTGATCCAGGATCAAAAAATAAAAACACAAAAAATGTAAACAACGCCATGTTGGATCAAAATTTACTCATCCGGGCTCAAGATTTTTCTGCCACAGAAAACGCTATAAAAATCCACTTATTGCATATTCAAATAACGCAATGGCTGATGGGACATAGGCTGATGTCACACTAGGGTAACTGGTATCCGGTAACTTCTTCGTTTGTTTCCCCTTTACCAATAAAATCAAAAAATTGATTTTATTGGTAAAGGGGAAACCGATTTTATTTGTAAAGGGGAAAGAAACGAAAAAGTTACCCTAGATATGCACACCCCGGTGTTCCGTGGCAATTTTTAGGTGTTCACCAGGTAGTACCAGATAAAATCCGTGCCATAAGGTTTCATTTCATACATACACACTACTTTTCATACCAAAATTAAACAATAACGATATAACTATTGGGTACAAAATCCTTTTTAGCAGTAGAATACGAGAATTTAATTGCAATTAGTTCGGATACTCGCTAACTTCGAAGAACTGCCGTTAGCAACTTTCTGCTGTAATATATTTGATGAATATAAAAAGTTAGCCAAAATGCTATTAGAGTTAGTTATATTGCCGTTCTTAAACAACAAATTTATGTGAAACAGGATTTTTCAAGAATAGGATTCCATAAAATTTGAAGAATCGGAAAAGGGTTCCGTGGCAAAATAAGTTTGGGAACCGCTGACTTATACATTTTAGTTTAAATTTTATTTTCGAGAGAGCAGAATAAAACAAAAAAAAAAAATGGCATATACTCCTCTACGCATAATTATTCAATTACCGCATAATTTTTGAGAAAATGGAAAAAATGCAGTAAAGCCGTTTTTATGGTTGCTGCAATCATATTGCTAACATCGTCATTTTTGAGCAATATGATTGGACAAAAAAATAATCAGAACGAACGAACGAGCGAAAAAAAATCAGCAACCATAAAAGCGGCTTAAGTGAATATTTACTGTATTCGGTCAGCCGTTTCTGAGCTATTATACCATATTCGCAACTGCTTGAATCAGATAATCCAAATCTATGCACGTAGACTGCCAATTTTACATGGCCTGATAAGATTTTCGCGAACGGGTCCTTAAAGAAACTTTATTTGCAAGTCTTTTGGTAATAGGTATGCAACTACACACATTTCTGCTGTCACTCGCTTGGTTCCACCTATCTTGTCAAATTTCTATTGACAATTTTCGAATATCTCTTTTGGCTTTCTCATGATATTGGACCTTATTTGACTGTCTAGAATTTGAACGTTTCCGGAACTTCTATCTTCCTTATTTTATAACTGGCCAATTACTCACTCAACAATATGTTAATTTAAGTGACTCCAGGTAAGACCGTAACCGCTTTGGTTGAGACGGTCCTATACTCTTTAGTTATACCAAGGAAAGTCGATTCTTATGCGTTCATTAGTGTTTTTTGCAACCACAAAGCCTTCATATATCTTAGCCATGGTATTTTGTTTCAAACCCCACCTTCCGTAGCTTATCTTTTCAATACAAACTTTTGACGGGGGAGGTCACACCGAGCCCTTCATCAAAATCAACTCCAAACTCCGTTATCGATGACACAATCTGTATTCACCTACCTACCATAGACAGCCTAGAATTAAGTGAAATTTTTAGTTGGATAATAAAGGTTTTGGAGCAGTATATCCCTTTTTCAACAAAAAAAAAAAATGGCGCAATTTAAGTTCAAACCACACAAGTGTGTGAGTAAAAAATCATAGTATGTAATGGCGTTTTTGATAAAAAAAAGAATTTCGCTTGATTTGAAGTACAACCAATACAATTGTGTGTATAGTTATAGTGTTTTTTTCGGACGAAATAAGTTTGAAAGGAAAACACAGATGTGTAAGTTGGTTCAAAACACCTACAAAAAAAAAAAAAAAAAAATTTTGCATGGTACTTTTGCCGTACCCACACAATTGTATTACCCAGCAGCAAACGGGATATATAGCTTTCCTTTTTTGCTATTGCACCAATTAACCATTTTTTCTATGACGTTATGTGCTTTTTCCTCAATCATCAGTCTTGAATTGCCAGCAAAACATGACCTAGTCGTCTGCGAATGCTACTTCTTGGACATCATCTGCATCCATACTGTTGAAAACTGTAGTCTAGAGGTGCGGGCCTAAGTTATTTAAGTTTTTGGAAAGCGTATTATGTTTTTGCACAACGATAGCTGATCGGTAAGAGAAACAGCCGTTAATAATCGAATAAAACTTAAATAGACAGTCGATTACTATTTACTCTTTCATTATATACTCTGTGAACCTATTTTCCTTCTGAAACCGAACTCTTATGGTTGTATTCGTTGTATCTTCCACTACTCTGGAAAATGTTCAACATTCTGCCGGTAATCAATCCCTCAAATAATCGACCTCGATGTTATTTAGTTCTGTCATTTTATGGCAATCGTGACTTCTTCACTGTGAAAGTGTTCCATCCGATTCATGTTTGGTGCTGTGTAACGTTCAGTACGGCATATTGTTTGATCACTTGTATCTATTTCCTCGCAATCATCAGGTAAGAGAGAATTCAGTAAACATTTAGTAGTGTCTCACCAACATGTTGTGGAATAACCACCACCGTCTATATACCAAATTAAGTATGTACATTAATGTTTTTAAGTTTTCCTGCGCTGCAATTGTACACAAAGCCCACGGTTATGCATTACAATATTTTGGAATGAACTGCTCTAAGCTGTTTTCTTTGGCTTGAAAAATTTACGCCTTTAATGTATTTATTGCGGTTCGGCACATAGTTTCGTTTCTTTCGTACGCGCAACAAAGGGTTTGATTCTCTCTGACAAAAGTTTCAGAGCTTATCAACTTTGGTACTTTTACTTAATAAACACATTTTTATTAATCACTTGTTTTTGTTTCGCAGAATATATATATATATAGAAGAGAATACATATATAGAACAGAATATATATATATATATATATATATATATATATATATATATATATATATATATATATATATATATAACAAAAACAAGTGATTAATAAAAATGTGTTTATTAAGTATAAGTGTGTTTCGCCAAGTGCCTACGGCAAATAGCGTAAAAAGTATTTGGTACTTTTGATAGTAAGTCATTTGACCACCATGATGGCTTAGAGGTTCCAGCACGTTTTCGAGGCAAACATTTATCGCACGCTGTCACTATAGTTATTGTTTTGATCATCATCCGCTCTATTCTGTCTATATCATTATACATTTCATTTTTGAGAAATTCCAGGATATTGATTCCCAGCAGACTAGAGAACCGATCCCAGTTAGCGTGCTTAAGTAAGAACCTCGGAATCTTATCGCTTATCTCACCTGTGAATTGTTACATGTCTCCATATGCTCGGCCAACACAATTGAATGGGATAGACCCCAGTGGATATGGGAGGGTTTATTGCCGACATATAATTATAAAAATGAGACACTACAAACCTTTTGTGTTGAAAATACGAAAGAAAAAGGAAAAAATAATTGTTATCATTTCACTAATGTAACCACACCACCACACCATTGACCAATTAGAAAACGGTTACTTCATCTTAAATTTTACAATTATTTATTTAAATCTCTAGTAATAAAATACTTTCACAACCAAATAAAATTAGCATTCGTTTACAACAACAAAAAAATGTTATATACATTTCTAAATTTTCAAAGTGAAGGAAAAATGCGAGAAAAAAACAGAATTTTTATAACTAAACTCACCCAGCTTTCCGTAGAGTACTCTCCGTTAAACCCATGGTGGCTGTGAAAAAAACTTAAAAACGTTCCACAAACACATTCATTCACTTTGTAAATCACAAAAAAAATTTATAACTGAATTCATTGTAATCGAGAAATGCTTAAAAATATTCTTTAATTTCTAATTATTTTTAGGATTGACGTTAAATTACGAACCGAAATTTTCTTCATGCAAAATTATAAATTAGACTACAATAAACTAGGCCATATATAGGCAAAACAAACTATAAATTTTTGGTTTTAACTTAAAAACTTTAGCACTAAACTTAGACTTATAATCTAACTTTTTCTTTACATTTTCTTTTTTTATTTTTTTTAATAATTTATATCCATTTTGGACCACTAAATTTTTGAACGCGTTTTGCGTAAGAGTATAGCAGCACTATCCCGTATTAATATTTTATTTTGTACACCATAAATTGTACTCAAAAATCAATGGTAAGGGTAACACAAATAATTATTTTGTTTGATTTTAGGCTCCTCGTGGTGCAAGATAATCGGGAGAGTTTTATTTCTTTATCGGCATGTATTCCCTGTGGGCCCGTGCGGTAGCCGCCTCCACTTCGATTGGAAAATTCCTTCGCAAGTTAATAGTTTAATTAACTGAGAGCTGGCACAAGTTAATAAGCTTACGTCGTTAAGATCTGCTTATATTCTGTATAGCGTAGTTTATGTTACAACCATTAGGATGTAAAAGAGCTAAAATAGGCCTCACAATACTGGCACTAATATTTTTTTTATTTTTTATTTTATTTAAATATCAAAATTGATACTACAGCACAAAGGTCCCACGTTAAATGACAAAAATTACTGTGAGGTGGATAAAGAAAACGTTGCGTTATCCGTATACCTCAAATCGTATGTGTTCAGGTAAATACTACGAAAATGAACAATCTCTATTTAGGTATTCCTGCCTATGTACATACAAATATTCGTATATACATAGGTTGATCTGTGTAAAGTTGTACGCTTAAACTGTTCTTGGTTTCGTAGTATGGCTGTGTTTTGTCTATGTACATCATACCTATCATCGTCTATTAGCCCATATTGATGTAGAGCGACTATACACTAGCCAATATGAGACAATAAAAGTTTATTGACTCAACTCTACAAATCGAGATCATAAAAGTCAGAAAATTGAAATAATATAATAAGTCATTTATTCATACCGCCAGTACAAAAAGTATGCTGTGCAATCGATAGTCGTAAAGTATGATGGGGAAGCCGTCCATCAGTGAAAGTGATTCTTCTGTGATAACTTGTGGTCCAAGTTTATTTTACCGGTAAGTGGCCCTATCCTGGTGTTCCCGTCGAATAGGGAATTGGGAATTAGTGGCGTTTTTTTAGCAGTTGTGAATTTTTGATTTTCCAAAGTGTATTCTGGCGTTCGGGATTTTTTTTTATTGGGGTAAAATAATTACATTTTATAGAAGTTTTGACGTTAATTTTTGCCCATTATTTTTTGGGGAATTGTGGTTCGTTCATTTTTGAATTTTAAACATTATTTTTCTAATAAATATAATATCAATAATTTAAACTCGTAAGGAGGTTGCAATATACATGTTTTAGTTTATAAATATCTACATAAAACAAAATTCTCCAAAAAATAATTCCCTGCCTGCCAGAATATACATTGAGGAACGGGAAATAAATATTTCGGAATTCGTACATTTTGTAAATACAGCAAAATATTCCCAATTCGTCGGGAAAACCAGAATAGGGCCACAGTTGGTTACCCTTCTCAATAGTTCGCCAGTACTCCCGATTAATTTTGCAATAAAACATTTGGTCCCTGTGGATTGATTGATGGGGATCAACTTCGAACTTAAGGTTTTCATATTACATTTGCATTTTTCAAAGCAGAAAGAATGCTAACATGATAACCAAATATTGGACCCTAGCCACCCCACCAATACCAGTCGAACAACTACTTACATTAAAGGAAGGTAATTCGTTCCATTTTTGGTCAAATTAAAATTGAGCAAAACGAATGACTCACTTGAAACACAAAATTTACTTACTGAACCTCTGTTCAGTCAAAGAATGGCGCTCCAAACCTCATCTTTTTCCAATGGCATTTAAACAAGATTGAAGCGCTATTGTAGCTTTCATTACTCCTTCTATAATATGTTAGGTTTCTAGCTTAGTTTGCTATGCAGAATGGGACTCAGATACTTCGATTTATTAGTAGACGTCAATGCAATAGCATTTAAGCTAAGGAATCGATGTGAGGATGTGGGTATTTACTGGAGAAAAGGAACAACTCAGTTTTTTATGGATTGGCGGGAATTGCAAGCGACGTATAGGGTTTGAGGGTTTTTGCCGGTTACAATCTGGCTTACAATGCCGACTACGCTGTTGTCCCTATAGGCCTTCGTAGAGCAGATTCGGATTTACTAGAAAACTGAGTGTCCAGTAGTAGCTCCAATGACTCTGCACTAGTTACGGCCCAAAAACCATCCGGAAGTTGCTGAAAATTTGGAGAGGTGGGACTTCGCGATAGTACTTTACACAGCCTACATGTCTCAGAGGAATCCTATGTTTCACTACAGAACAGACAGGCATTCGTTAATACGTATAATTCGTATATGTATGTTTTGCGAACTTCCGTGTAGCAGTCTCTCATAGCAGTCCCTCAGCTTTAGTTTCCTTGACTCTATGAAAAAGCTTCTGCATTTTTACGGGTGCTTTGAAATCCTTTCGATCACTACTTGGCGCAACGTCATGCAACTTGGTATAACTTGGTGCAACATCATGCAACATTGTCCAATATCATTCAATATATTACAACATGATGAGAGTTGGATGTCACATGACGGCCTATCCAGCAAATCATAAATTAATTATCCAGAAATTAGAACTCCATTAAATTCGAAAACGCTATCTTGCTATAAAGGTTATTAAAATAGTCCAAGCCAAATACAATTTTTAAAGAAGCCCAACGCCCACTTAATATCCCGTAAATGAATTTTCCCAACATCAGGACCCATCACAATCGTTTTTAGTACCTAAAAACGCTCCTCCAGCAATTATTATAAAAATCGTGCAAACCGAACATATTAATGAAGGGACCCGGTCCCCACCAGGCGACCATATGAACGGATTTTCCCGAAATTAGAACCCATCGCAATCGACTCCTGACACTCGAAAGTTCGAGCATAAAAAAGAACTAGACTCGGTGGATTTTCCCGAAATCTGAACCAATCGCAATTGATTCCTATAGCGATTAAAAAACTTTGCCCTACTGGAAGTCGCCTAAACGTTTTTTCCTGAAACCAACACCCAACGCAATCGTTTTCGTCACAAAATCGTTCGAGGTTTAGGAAATTCCAAATGTACTATGATTTTTGATAGAAATTAGTCTTCAATTGTAAGATGTTCTAAGAGCAAATCGGTGAACACACAAAGTTTATGATGGTCTCGATCTCTAGCGCGTGTCTTGTAAATTCAAGTCCTTGTGCATAATTTGCAAGAAACTGGTCCTTGAAATGCCCAATTCAAGTGATGAACGCGTTGTTTTTTATTTTTTTAAGCCCTAGGTTGTTTCATTTGTTCATTTATGGCGACCAAAATATTCACGGAATACCTTTAACACTGCAATATCTTTAACACATAAAATGACATGAAGTGGCAGAAAACAAACATGGCGTCTTTGCAAAATTAGTTTTTATTTACCTGCGTCTCATTGGACAGTCCTTTCCATATAAATGTGCGGCCATGATAAGCCCAAGCTTCAGCCTAAACTTCTAATCTCAGTTTTGGTCCTACTATTGGGGTCTGTTAGCTCTTAATAAATTAACTTAAAGGTTGGTCAAAAATGAATAGAGCCCTACATTTTTTAATGAACATTTGAATTCGGTCATAATGAGGTTAAATTTATTTGTAAGTAAATATATCTCTTTTTACGATCTAATTTCTCTTTTCTATTTGGATTTTCTATTTGGTTTCTGCTAAAATAACATTGATCCATGAATGTGTTGAGCCTAACACTTTTTAATGAAGCATTTGATTAGGTCATAACGAACCTTAAATTATGTGCTTGTCAGTAGGTCTTGTTCTGCATTCTATAAGTTCGTTATCGGAACGATTTTCGATTTTGGTTCTGCTAGCTTTGAAGTGGAAAAGAATTATGCTTTTACTAGAACGAAAGGACCAAACAAAATTTTCCTACTTTTTTAAATCATTTTTTGATGTGTTTTTTTTGACGTTTTATAAAGCTAACGGAACCCTCCTATTTAGTTGTACGGGATAGGTCCCAAGAATGTTTAACCCAGCATTTAATTAGCCTACCATTATCCATAGTATCTTGTAATATTCTGCTGGTTGGGCTCTGCTGGCTTTAGGGACATCAAAATACTTTCATCCTACAAACTAGAATCGTTATACTGTTTTATAAAAGTGTTCCTTTAATTACCACAGTAACGACTTTAAAAAACTTTCTCCTTCCGGATATTTTAAAATATTGATAACATATGTATAAAATTATGTCTCATCATAATATATTATTACAGCAAACAACCTATCCTTAACCCTCTGAACCATCTATCATGTACGGTTTGATTAGATGTTGTTGTTTGTAGTCGAATCGCACAGTAACGACATAATAATGTAATATTATCATCATCATCTTATCTTTCTGATATGTTGCAGCTATACGTTATGTTCGTAATATATGAGAATATATGGATGTAGGTACGTTTGTCTGTTTGAAAGTATAATATCGAACAGAAATATCATATTTAATTTTTTTTTCTAGAATTGAAAAATCAAACGAAGTGGAAAACGATTTTTTTATTTTCATTATGCCATAGTATCCTGTTACAAAAAAAAAGTAAAAAAAAAAATGGGAATCGCTCGAAGCATAAATTGAAAAATACAACAAAAAAAAAATATTTACATTATTATTATAAATTTATAATCACAATCTATGAATGTGGAAAATCATAATGTTGGTGCAGGTATATAAATATTGATACGAACGTAGATACGGGCAAGTATCGTATTAAACCAAAGTATGAAATTTTAAATATGCATATAATTTTTCAAGTGGATTTTAAATCATTTTAATAGAATTACTAATGTAATTCAAAATTTACTTAGGTGAAAACATTGTAGTGGCGATTCATTTATGCGTGAACTCCAAAGGAAAATATGAGACTTTATTTAATAAAACTATTGGTTTTGCTATTTATAAAGTATATTTACGGTTTAGGTATAAGCAAAGGTAAGAAATAAAGGGTTTGCCAATAAGAGGTTTCATTTTGATATTAAAAAAATGAGTATTTTTTAAGAGAAATCAATTGAATCAAATGTTCATTGTAAAGAGGAAGGTATGCCATGAACAGTTAAAAACGATATCATCCAAATGGCCCCCACGGCTACGCTTGCAGCACCATGTCTTTTCATGAAATTTTCCATGACAGATTCGCACATTTGCGGCTGTGTGTCGTCGATAGCTTCACGAATTACATCTTTAAGGCATTGCTATAGACCTTATCTTTCACATGGCCCCAAAAAAAGTCTAAAGGTGTTAAATCACAAGAGCTCGGTGGCCAATTGTGATCACCTCTTGGGGAAATATCACGGCCTGGAAACTTTTCTTGCAAAGTTGTAATTGTTTGGTTGCTTGTGTGATACGTAGTGACGTCTTCCTGAAAATAAACGTCGTTCACATCAATATCGTCCAATTCCGGCCATAAAAAATCGTTAATCATAGCTCGGTAGCGCAGTCTAATTTTCAAATAAGTAAGGTCCAATCACACCGCTAGTCCAAAAACCGCACCAAACAGTGACACGTTGAGGATGGAGAGGTTTTTCAACAATCATTTTTGAATTTTCTGAGCCCCAAATGTGACAATTCTACTTATTAACGTAGCTTCTGAGCTGAAAATGGGCCTCATCACTGAAGATGATTTTTCGATGAAAATCCGGATCATTTTGATGCATTTGAAGAACCCAATCAGCGAAGATACGACGTTTATGGTGATCGACCGACTTGAGTTCTTGTGTTAACTCTACTTTAAAACCCTGAAGACCTAAGTCTTTATGCAAAATACGGTGTAACTACAGCAGCAATATTCTCAGTTGTTCTTGAGCGACGCACACGGTTTGATTTTTCACGTCACGGTTCGATTTTTCACGCTTCACGACGACTCAAAAATGCTTTAGTTTTGCGAACTGTGACTGCAAAATTTTCACCATTTTTGTTGTGAATTTTAACAATTTCAGTGCGTTGTTGAAGCGTGTATCGTACCATTTTTAGTAATGACGTAGTTTTTACTTGTCAAATGTCAAAAGGTGACAGCTTCAAAAATGACAACTGCCCAAATAGCAGGCTGTTCAAAATTAAACCTCTTATTGGAAAACCTTGTATGTAAAAAACTCTTGTATGTGAATATGATTACCATTGCACCAACCCGGAAAATATAGGAAAAATGAAAATGTACAATCTCAAATAAAAAATCCGTCTTGTAAAAATTGGTTTTTGACAGTTGTATGTTACCCGTTAAAAATGACGGATGTATTTTTAGGAACTAAGCAATATGTTTTTATTATTTAAAAAATTTATTTGAGAAATAATGACTTATTGACATTTTGTATAATAAAATTGCAACTAGGACCACTCACAAAATATTTCACGATTCTAAAATTTTTGTGAATTACTATTCAACTGAAAGTTTCAAGAAAATTTTTTATATGCATTTTTGTTTTCAGATAGTCAGATTTTCGTCCAAATAAAGCTTGTTTTAACTGTTTCACTTTCGTCCAGTTTTCCAGTTCTACAAAGAATTCATTTTTCACATCATTTGACTTGTCTTCGGTGGTTGCGTGATAATTGACAGTCGTGATATTGAATATTGAGTTTCTTTGTGGTGAATCTTGCGGTGAATCAGAAAGCCGTCTCTTAATTCCCCTTTGTATGTCCGCTGCAGTGGGTAGTGAAATTATTGGTAGAATTATGGATCCTACTCAATCTAAGCTCTTGTAGTGCATACGTTCAATGTTTAAATTTCCGCCTGGTTCAAAAGGTTCTGAAGATGTCTAAAAAGGCTTAGCATGGTCCACGTTCCCATTTTTATTGCATTGTTCGTAATTCGAGGCATTTGTGTATGATTTGAAACATGATGTTTTTGTGAGAGTATAGTTGGCTCGCAGCTCAACTTCCTGAGTACGTGTGTCGATCACGTACTGGTGACAGATTTTAAGGCATCCAGTCCTGCCTGAAACACGTGTCCATGATTATAAGCAGAATTTCCCCTGCATTCCTCCCCGCGAGGAGGTATGAATTTAGAATTTTGTCCCTTCCTCCCACCCTCACCTCCAAAAAAAATGTAAATTAAAAAATATTCTTATTTTTATTTATTTCTATGTTTTCGTGGTTTTTGGTCCAAATAATTTGTGTTATTGAATTCCTAATCCTAGTGTATACTTAGTTATGGTCATAATACATAGTGCAAGTTAACGAATTTCTATGTGTAAGACATATGTAAAGAATTATTGAAGTTCTAGTTGGAAGCGATCAGCTATCGGCAATCAATCAGTTCGTCTTTTCGCTTGAAGAAAGTTCTCTTCAAAGACGAGATCACATTTCCGTCCAAAATTGTCAAAATAGCCGATATTGACTGCGGACAGATCAGAAGAGTATCGCACCTGCGTAAACATTTTTTACTTTGAGCCGGTCTTCGTGAAGGTCTGTGAGTTCATCTGCGACGAAAAACCGCCTTTAGTTTTGATCGAAGAAACATTAAAACAAGAATACAGAAACAAGAATAGTAATTAAACTAAAACTAAAATAAACTAAATTTAAAATTTTGACGAAAAAATTTATAAAATTTATTTGTTATTCGAAATGACATTTATTCTGTGTTTGATTAAAAAAATATTCATCAATTCATTAACAACAAAAGCAAAACAAAATCACAAAAGAGAATCTCGAATGTTTTTCATATTTTGGCAAAAATTTTACAAGTTATTCTTTTAGTTATTATTTTCTATTACAAGTTTGTAGACGATATTCTTTTAAAATGGGCAATACAAAGGAATGGCCTTTGGAGGTCAGAGCCTCCGCTATTGTAGGGAACTTTTTTTTTTATAAAATATTTTAATTCTTTATTGCTAGCAGTAATAGTTCGTGATACATAGTTTGACAAAATAATATACATATTTAAAAAATGCATGCTCCCTTTAGAGTAGTTTGTAACCTCTGCTCCTTTTGCAGGATTCTCAGTCAAATTCTATTATGGTTAATGTTTCTATCTCGTTTTTTTTTAAATTTTTTGCAAAAAATTTCATTACAATTTCATTATTTAAGTTGGCCTAAAACTTGCTTACTGGTAAACTGGCCGAATGTTATTTTAAAATTTAAATTAAACTACTTAAAACTAAAAAAAAAAAAAAATGAGTGAGTCCATTAGTACTCTCAAGGAGATGTGTAAACATGGCGTCTGTACAGTACGTGGGTACAGTTTACTTTGAAGGAAGAAGGAATGCAATTTTACTAACCAGAGTTTTTCATTTGTTTATTATCGTTTAATTGGTCTATTACTCTTTCGGTATAATCGACGCAATTGGATTTTGGTAGCTTTAAAAATGTTCATTGAACGACTCTAACTTTAAAAATGTTCATTGAAAAACTGCACAATATGGTCGTCCCATATCTAATAGTAAATATATTTCGATCTGAGTTCATGTGCAAATCGACGCAGGAAGTTTATAAGTGGTTCAGCTTGAGGAACAGCAACATTAATATTGAAATCCCCGCTCATAATCACCGGCAAAAGATGATAGTCTCCTTGGAGAATTTTTGAAATTCTTTAGGATATGGGGCAAGGACGAAATGTATGAACTTCATTATGTCTTCGAAAGATTTATTCGGCGAGGTTAATACAACTACAGAAAGCATCTTATTCCCATTGAGAAGCTGAAGTTCAGCCGTATATATATCATCAATGAGTTGTGTTGCTACGCTCATACCAGTTGTTTGTCCAACGATGATTTCTTTATGCGAGGTGACTGTATGGTATGAGTATTTTATTTGAATTTTTATATATTGTTACTCCGGCAGCTCACTCACCGTCTCTCTTGAACTGAACGCAGATCTGGAAAAGCAAGAAAATTGAGCATCCTTGTGTGATTGTGTCAGTTAGGTCGAGGTGATGTGTATGACCTAAGACTCTGACAGTTCAATGTTAAAAACCAGACGTCATTATTATCTCGTACAAAATTCGCCATTACAACGGATAAAGCGGATTTGTAGTGAGGCGCGATAGCTAATTTTGAAGAAGACCCATTGAGGTCCCATTTTTACGTCCATGGTAGACTACATGATCATCGATAGCCGACGTAATGAACAGTCCTTCGAGACTCGTTGTTCGTGCTAAAGCAATATACACAATTTATTAACTGTGTCTTTTATCGTAAGAGTACACTGAAAAAATTGTTGGTCTTACATTCTATGTTTCGTCATTTTTGTTTTAAAGAACTTATATTTTTCTTTAATTTAAGGCAAAATATTTGAATTTTCCTTATTTGTATGCGAGTTAACATTAAAAACAAGAATTTGGAAACCTTAAATTAGGTTGGAAATGATAATCAGTGAACATATCCTGTTTTCCTTAAATGAAGGAATACTTTTAGAAAAAATACTTCAAAGTTAGGATGCAAACATGAATTTCAATAAAACCAACATCATCCTAAAGCGCATTAGAGGTCTTTTATTTGATGTGTTTGTTGACTTATATTTAATCTTAATATGACTTCAACTAATGTTCGTTTATAATATGATCTAGCCACTCTAAACCTTATAAATACTGTTTAACTGAAATAATGGTATAAAAAAAATTTGTATTTTATGCACTCGTATGAATTATGTGGAACAAGATTAGTCCATTTAGCAATTCGTCTCATTTTAAATCTTGATGATATCGGTATTAAGTATTGTTTCTTGAATGCAACTGGCGTAGCATATGGCTAATAATTCTATGATGTCATTTCGTAATCGAGCGCAATATTCTGTACATTCAATTCCTCGTTGTATCATTTTATCTGAAATTACATACATAAAAAGGACTTTGAACAATTTATTTTAATGCATTGATAACGGTACTATTATTAATGGAATGAGTTTGTTTATAGTATGTACACGTAATAAAAGATTTTCTTATTTGGATTAAGGAAATTTTGATTAAAATTTTAGGAATGAAAACATTAATTTTATGCGTAAATTGATAAAAATATTGGTAATTTTTAGGTCCATGATCTTAAATACTAATTCATAAAACTAAAGTTTCCATTCCTAAAATTGTTTCAGGATTCCTCAATTCGAATACATACTACCTAAATTTAATGAATCAAATACAAAATCTCAATGTTTTTTGCCTAAAAATATAACATTTATAACGGTACATTTTCTAGACTTATATTTTTAATAAACGTGATTATTCAAAACTGAGAGAACATTATAGTGTGCATTTCTTGCTCAATTTTTGTGCATAATTTTAAAGATTAAGAAGAATGTCTATATAATTATTATATTTTAATAACTTATTGTACTATAAGTACATTGAAATATTTGTGTATAAGTGTGGTAAAACTTTAAAGTGTTGAATTATCGAACAGTGAAAATTTCCATGTGCTTTCAAACAAACTTTTCATGTTTTTGGTACAAGATGGCCAATTTTAAGTGGATATAAAATTTTACAATACTTGTGAGTGGAATTTACTACATTACAATTGCAAATCATATTAATATGGATATAGCAGATATAAACATTAAATTTGGAGCGCTACGGAAAAACTAAAAATAAAATTCTTGTAAGTTAAGTTTAGTTTTATACGGCTTGCATATAAAACATACCCGTGTATAAATATTTTATTTATCATTATTAAAAATAGTTTATAACTAGCAAGGCAGTATTATCTCTTTCCTAAACCTTATTTTATAATTTACTTAAAATGAGTGAACTTAAAGGTAAACTAACTAACTTAATAATATTATTTGCCTATACATAATTTATATTCGATCAAATTAAAATTATTTACTATATTAATAGAAGCTGAGGCAAATAAAGTTATAACTTTTGATGAGTTTTGCGCCAGCAATAATCTAGTAATAAACACTCCTCAAAATCAGATTTTGCATATCGCATTACAAAATTCGGAGGAGGAGTCGTTCAATGAGCTTGAGTTGCTTTTGGAAGAATGGCAACTTCTACATTTGAGAGGAAAATTTTCAGGTATTATATAAAATAACTTCTAAGTCGTACCTTTCGAACATTCATTCCCATTTTTTTATTTTAAAGCGTGTGGATATGACCAAGTTAACGATCTCAAGATTATCACGGAATCAGATTTAGTTGCCATGTTTCCTAATATAACGGAAAGAAGCCAAAAAACAGTGTCCGTCACGCCAGCCGGAACCATATCAGCCGGAACCAAACAACGATGGAATAAGTAGCACGATACATTGTGCATCATTGTGCACTAATTGGTTTTTCAGCCGGAACCTTATAATTCCAGCCGGAACCTGATAAAGCCATCCAGAACCCTACAACAGCAAAACTAACTATAGCACTAGTAGCACGATGCATTGTGCATCATTGTGCACTATATAATTTTTCAGTCAGAACCTTATAAATCCAGCAATATATGATTTTTCAGTGGAACCTTATAATTCCAACCGGAAACGATGGTATGGTAATATACAGTCAAATTAACTACATCACTAGTAGCACAATGGATTGTGTATCATTGTGCACTAAATGATTTTTCAGCCGGAACCTTATAATTCCAGCTGGAACCTTATAAAGCCAATCAAAACCATACAACAGCCAAACCAACTATGGCACAAGTAGCACGGTACATTGTGCATCATTGTGCACTATATAATTTTTCAGCCGGAACCTTATAAATCCAGAAATATAGGATTTTTGAGGAAAAAACCTTACAATTTCAGCCGGAACCATACCCTCTACAGCCAAACTAACTATGGCACTAGTAGCACGATGCATTGTGCATCATTGTGCACTAAATGCTTTTTCAGCCGGAACCTTATAATTCCGATTATAACCTTATAAAGTCATTCAGAACCCTACAACAGCCAACCAACTATGGCACTAATAGCACGATGCATTGAGCATCATTGTGCACTATATAACTTTTCAGCCGGAACCTTACAAATCCAGAAATTTAAGATTTTTGTGGGAAAAACCTTACAATTTCAGCCGGAACCATACCCTCTACAGCCAAACCAGCTATAGCACTAGTAGCACGATGCATTGTGCATCATTTTGCACTAAATGCTTTTTCAGCCGGAACCTTATAATTCCGGCCGGAACCAGATAAAGCCAGCCAGAACCATACAAAAGCCAAATTAATTATGGCAGTAGTAGAATGATGCATTGTGCATCATTGTGCATTATATAATTTTTCTTCCGGAACTTTACAAATCCAGAAATATACATTATTTCGGTGGAAAAACCTAACAATTACAGACGAAACCTACGGTCAAACTAACTACATCTAAAGTAGCACAATAGATTGTGTATTATTGTGTACTAAATGCTTTTTCAGCCGGAACCTTATAATCTTGATTAGAACCTGATAAATCCATTCAGAACCCTACAACAGAAAACCAACTATGGCACTAGTAGCACGATGCATTGTGCATCATTGTGCACTATATAATTTTTCAGCCGGAACCTTACAAATCCAGAAAAATAAGATTTTTGAGGAAAAAACCTTACAATTTCAGCCGGAACCATACCCTCTACAGCCAAACTAGCTATAGCACTAGTAGCACGATGCATTATGCATCATTGTGCACTAAATGCTTTTTCAGCCGGAACCTTATAATTCCAGCCGGAACCAGATAAAGCCAGCCAGAACCATACAAAAGCCAAATTAATTACGGCAGTAGTAGAATGATGCATTGTACATCATTGTGCATTATATAGCTTTTCTTCCGGAACCTTACAAATCCAGAAATATACATTGTTTCGGTTGAAAAACCTAACAATTTCAGACGAAACCTACGGTCAAACTAACTACATCTAAAGTAGCACAATATATTGTGTATTATTGTGTACAAAATGCTTTTTCAGCCGCAACTCAATAAATATAAATATTCGGGAATCGTACTGTAGCTGTGGAAACTCACATAATCTAAATAAAGTATATAATAACGTAGTAATGTTGGAGGTCGAGCCTTTAGAACCACTAGAAAAACAGCAAAAGGTGGCTATAAGCCACATAATCAAATCGCTGAATTTAGGAGGTAATTTGTTCAATTTGCGCGGTGTCATTGAGTATGACAGTGTAAATGAGCATTTCACTGCACATGCACTTAGAAACGGTGGCATATGGAAAACATACGACGATTTGCAAAAGGCCGAGACCAGCACCAACACTTCACGAAAAATGCTTGCCTACATGTTGTTCTATGTACAAGAACCCAAATCAAACAAAGTTCTTCTCTAAATGATGAAATATGTTATAAAATATTATTAATAAATTATTAAAAAATAAACTGTTATTTCCGGCCTTTGTTAAATGTTATTTAAACTTTTTATTTAATAAACACTTTTGGCGAATCGGGAATTATAATGTATCCAAATAATTCCACTTGAAATTACAAGGTTCCGGCTAGTTCACAATGACCGTCAACCATGCTTACTCTTTATTGCTCCGAATGGTTCACACCGACTTCATACGGTTGCGGCTGGTGTTGCTGGTTCTGGTTGGGTTGGCATTATAGTGCATAACGTTTTGATCGTTCCGGAAAAATCATTTGTTGCACTATTTATGTAAACATTTTGTTTCGACTGGATTTTTATGTTTCTGGATGGCATTAAAGTTTGGCTGCAAAAACATATAGCATACAACCCATTGTCCTACTTGTGCCATAGTTAGTTTGGCTGAAGAGGATACGGTTCCGGCTGGCTTTATTAGATTCCGGATGGATTTCTAAGGTTCCGGCTGAGAAAACAACTAGTGATCAATGATGTACAATACATCGTGCTTCTTATGCTATAGTTGGTTTGGCGATAATTTTGTTCTGGATGGCTTTAACAGGTTCTGGGAGGAACTATAAGGTTCCAGCTGAACAATTATATAGTGCACAATGATGCACAATATATCGTGCTACTTGTACCATAGTTAGTTTGGCTGTATAGGGTATGGTTCCGGCTAAATTTGTAAGGTTTTTTCCGAAAAATCGTATATTTCTGGATTTATGAGGTTCCGGCTGAAAAATAAAATAGTGCACAATGATGCACAATGCATCGTGCTATTTGTGCCATAGTTGGTTTGGCTGTTGTATGGTTCTGGCTGGCTTTATCTGGTTTCGGCTGGAATTATAAGGTTTCGGATAAAAAGCCATTTAGTGCACAATGATGCACAATGCATCGTGCGTTTCATAGTTAGTTTGGCTTTAGAGGGTATGGTTCCGGCTGAAATTGTAAGGTTTTCCCCCAAAAAGCTTATGTTTCTGGATTTGTAAGGTTCCGGCTGAAAAATTATATAGTGCACAATGATGCTCAATGCATCGTGCTACTAGTGCCATAGTTGGTTGGCTGTTGTAGGGTTCTTAATGGCTTTATCAGGTTATAATCGGAATTATAAGGTTCCGGCTGAAAAAGCATTTTGTACACAATAATACACAATCTATTGTGCTACTTTAGATGTTGTTAGTTTGACCGTAGGTTTCGTCTGAAATTATTAGGTTTTTCCACCGAAACATTGTATATTTCTGGATTTTTAAGTTTCCAGAAGAAAAATTATATAATGCACAATGATGCACAATGCATCATTCTACTACTGCCGTAATTAATTTGGTTTTTGTATGGTTCTGGCTGGCTTTATCTGGTTCCGGCCGGAATTATAAGGTTCCGGCTGAAAAAGCATTTAGTGCACAATGATGCACAATGTATCGTGCTACTAGTGCTATAGCTGGTTTGGCTGTAGAGGGTATGGTTCTGGCTGAAATTGTAAGGTTTTTTCCACAAAAATCTTATATTTCTGGATTTGTAAGGTTCCGGCTGAAAAGTTATATAGTGCACAATGATGCTCAATGCATCGTGCTATTAGTGCCATAGTTGGTTGGCTGTTGTAGGGTTCTGAATGACTTTATAAGGTTATAATCGGAATTATAAGGTTCCGGCTGAAAAAACATTTTGTACACAATAATAAACAATCTATTGTGCTACTGTAGATGTTGTTAGTTTGACCGTAGGTTTTGTCTGAAATTATTAGGTTTTTCCACCGAAACATTGTATATTTCTGGATTTGTATGTTTCCGGAAGAAAAATTATATAATGCACAATGATGCACAATGCATCATTCTACTACTGCCGTATTTAATTTGGCTTTTGTATGGTTCTGGCTGGCTTTATCTGGTTCCGGCCGGAATTATAAGGTTCCGGCTGAAAAAGCATTTAGTGCACAATAATGCACAATGCATCGTGCTACTAGTGCTATAGCTGGTTTGGCTGTAGAGGGTATGGTTCCGGCTGAAATTGTAAGGTTTTTTCCACAAAAATCCTATATTGCTGGATTTGTAAGGTTCCGGCTGAAAAGTTATATAGTGCACAATAATGCACAATGTATCGTGCTACTTGTTCCATAGTTGGTTTGGCTGTTGTATGGTTTTGATTGGCTTTATTAGGTTCCAGCTGGAATTATAAGGTTCCGGCTGAAAAAGCATTTAGTGCACAATGATACACAATCCATTGTGCTACTAGTGATGTAGTTAATTTGACTGTATATTACCATACCATCGTTTCCGTCTGGAATTATAAGGTTCCACTGAAAAATCATATATTGCTGGATTTATAAGGTTCCGGCTGAAAAATTATATAGTGCACAATGATGCACAATACATCGTGCTACTTTTGCCATACTTAATTTGGCTGTAGAGGGTATGGTTCCGGCTGAATTTGTAAGGTTCTTTTCCGAAAAATCGTATATTTCTGGATTTGTAAGGTTCCGACTGAAAAGTTATATAGTGCACAATGATGCACAATGCATCGTGCTACTAGTGCCATAGTTAAATTTGCTGTTGAAGGGTTCTGGATGGCTTTATCAGGTTCCGGCTGGAATTATAAGGTTCCGGCTGAAAAACCAATTAGTGCACAATGATGCACAATGCATCGTGCTACTTATTCCATCGTTGTTTGGTTCCGGCTGATATGGTTCCGGCTGGCGTGACGGACACAAAAAACAAGACTTCGAGCAAAAATAACTGAATGGCGAGTAAACATGGTAAAACACATATTGATATATAGAGACAGAACTTACCTATTACTTTTTAACATCCTATGTTAGGGTTACAAAGTCAACGTTGACTTATTATCTGGAACGATAGAATCGGTTTCGACCTCAGTCAATAATTGGCTAGAATCCCAAGGGGGCTCACCCACAACATCACAAGGTCCATCTGGTTCAGTGGCATCTTTACGTTTTGTAAGTACATATATAAATAATATTAGCTAAGCATATATGTATGTAAATAATATATATATACACATCCTTCATGCCTTTGGTTACCTTTTTCGTTTCTACGTTAATAATCGTAAAACACCTCTGCATCTGGTTAAAATTTTGTAATTTAGAAACCAAAGTTAAAAATTTATTGAGAATCAGTCGCACCAACTCCTAATCAACGCGATCAGAATTTCATAAACATTTTTGTAAATTACAGGATTTGAAAAAATTTTTAAATACCGAAAGAGGCCAGAAAATTTTAAAGTGCTACAACAGAACAAATCCACCACAATTGGGTAACCATGAGCGGAAACTTTTGATTGACTGTATATTGGAACACCATTATACTACAAATACACGTATGTCATACGATGATTGTGAGAAAATTGCCAGTGATATAGAAGATAGTTTCTTAGGCGAAAAGAAGGTAAATATAAAATTTTAATTCTCAATATCTAATTTTAAAATAAAAAAACTAATTTTTTGGAATGGTTTTCAGGAATGGTATTACCATCGAGTAAAAAATTGTCGGCCAATTGTCGGTCGGTTGTACACAAAATTTAGAAATCAATCACCAGTACTGAATAAAATTGGGTATTATGAGACATCTAAACGAGCGAGACGATTGAGTGAAATCGAATAAATAGGTAATATTTTCTTATATACAAATACTTAAAGAAAGTAAAAATTTCTCAACAAAAAGTTTTTTATATCTTAAATAATTCAATTTCATTTCTAAATAATATTTTATGTTCAGTAACGTTTTCTGTTATCTGTTTACTTATTATTTTCTTTATCTGTTTACTTCTTTCTTACTACTAAATTAGATATAACGGCCTCAACTAGCCGATTTAGATTAGAGTATTTTTTAGTAATATTTAGTATTTTCATCCACGAAATTTCAAATTTAACGAACTTAATTACAAATTTAAATTTTTAGCTCAATGGCGGTAGAAATTTATTTGAACATTATTTAAAACTGTTAGATGAAAGGAAATTTAAAGTAATTTAATTTAATTAATTTTCTACGTTTAATTAATTTAATTTGTTGAACTAATTTTAATAATTTAATTAATTTTATAATTTAAATACTTTAATTTAATTAACAAAATTATTTAATTAATTTATTTAATTATATAAATTTTGTACTTTAATTTAATTTTTTTTATTTTATTGCAAATTTATATTTTTTCTTCATATTTATTTATATTTTTTGTAAATTATTTTTCTTTTAGAACCACCGGCAGAGCTGCAAGACAACGATCAAAGTGAAGCATATAAAAGAGATAAAGAATGGCTTGGGTGCATGAGTACTCCATGGAGCACCGTTGAAATAAAATTTAAAGATACTTTTAATGGACGGCAGCAAGAACTTACCAGGAGCAAGTCCAATAACGTTGACTTTTATAAAGATTGGGTTATTTATTTGCATCCAGATGGCTTTAGACTGGTAAGAATTTGAAACAATGAAATTTTTGTTAAACATAATGTATCTAATTGATTTTTTTTAAATAGATTGACTTGGATTTCGAAATGTGATATCCTGGTAAAGAACATTGTCTTAAACAGAAGTGGCCTGAATTTGAAAATAACGTTTTACCAATTTTAAGACGAATAATTAAAGATAAGTTATTAATTCAAGAATTGGATTCAATTTCCGAAAATAATGGTAAACTAAAATTTAAATATGATCATTACTTACATAACAAAACAATACAAATAGGTTTAAGTTGATCTTTGGTTTCTTCGGTGTATCGAAATTTTAAGTTTTATATATTTATAAAGTACGATTAGGTAACTTAGCATTAAATAACAAACTTAGAAATTAATGTCCGTATTGTAATGCTATAGTTTGTTTTCTTCAGGTTCTTGGGTTATTAAATAAAAATTAAAGTCTAAACATTTTTGTTGTAGTGTATTCCACTGTTTCAGTAATCTCAAGTTATACTCATAAACCTATAAAATATCTTTTTTTAAAGTGTTGAATGTATATTTTTGAACTAATTTTATTATTCAGATAAAAATTATGTTTAGATATGCAAGCTACCATAACTCAGTTAAATTTCCGTTATTTCTCATAAATTTTCATTTCCCGTTTTCAGATGCAAAAACAATTATTATACTGAAAGCCCTACACTATATTTTAAAACCGACTACTCGCGCTGTTAGAAAAATCGACAAAAAAATATGGAAAGTCTCTATTCAAAACTCCGTGGATTCATTTATGAAGGAAATTGGACCTGTAAATAATTTAAGAAGTTTATTGAATGAAAAAAGGGAAACATATGCTGCTTACGGTATGACTCTTCAACCTTTAATTCTTTTAATGGAAAACAATGAATATTCAACCTGTTACGACGAAATATTTTATAAGTTTGATAACATATTGGATTGTTTAACAACAACGTTTAAGGTACATTTTGCGTTTAATTTACATTATTCTTTGGAATCATATAAAGTGTGGCTTTTCATTCAAAAATATTTTTTCAACATTAATACCGCTTCTGATAAACACGATATAGATGTGTCAACGTTGATTGCAGAATTAACTCAAATAGAAAATTAACAATTTTTGAAGAGAAACTAGCTATCATAATTTTAGTATTAATATTTTTATCAAGTACATCACCTGAATAACGATGCTCACGAAATCTGAAATATTTTTTATGTATATTTTATTAGTAATATAAGGAAAAATGAATTGCGAAAAATGTAATTTGGTTTGTTATACTATTGATATATATTTGCAACATTTAAAATTAGTTCACGGATTTAAACCTTATCGCTCTAATTATAAGTGTCCTAACACCCAATGTATTTCAGCCTTTTCATATTCAAATCGGTTAAAACGTCACTATATTAGTTACAACAAATATAACAATAATGCTACGCTTGATATTAAACACGAGGTAATCGGTGAAAAAAATAAACAAATTCAAGAAAATGTTGCTTTGCAGACGACCACATTACAAAAAAACAAAGTTTCGTCCCAAAATCCGATCTGTTCTGTTGGAGAAACTCAACTGTACGATTCTATTAAAATAAGAGATCCTTCTGTTTTTCGGAAAAAAATGTATGATATGATCCTGATATTTGTCTGTAAATTAAATAATTTTAATAATATGACTACCTCGTTGCTCAATAGTATTATATCAAATGTTTCAAATTTAATAAACAAGACAATTGTTACCGAGCTTAAACAACAAATTCTGCCTTGCATATCTGATGAAGCAAAAAGAACGAATTGCCAGCTGTTATTTGAAATATGTGAAACTCCATTTAAAGAAATTCATAGTGAGGTTTTACTTCTCAAAACTTTGAAAGAATTAGATTTATATAAACCAATAACGCCTTTTGTTATTCATACTGAAACTTCCGAGGTAATGAAAAAGGGTCTGGCACAATTAAATAAAAAAGTTTCTTCTGGAGTTTTAATGCCCGTTGAATTTCAAATTCGCAAGTTTTTTGAAATGCCTGGTTTATTGGAAAAAACTTTAGAAAATATTAAAGTCAACCAAGAAGACCTTACTTCCAAGTTATCTAATGTAGTTCAAGGGAGTACTTGGAAACAAAAAATTAAATTATATCAGGGTAAGCATGTAATACCAATCAATTTATACTATGATGATTTTGAAACCGGTGACTCGCTTGGTAGCCATGCCGGAAGCCAATCTATTGCAGCTTTTTGATGTGTAAACATCTTTACGCGCGCCTACCAAAATTTTTTGTATTAGAGTAAACTTGTAAATGAAACGAACGGAAATGACGTATACCTACTTCGTTTGAAAAAAAAGCAAGAAACTCAACAAAAACAATTTTTACTATACATGGCATGCTTTTATGTATATGTATAATAGTAGGGAAAATGAAAAAATTAATTTAATGAATGAAATAGAAACCATCGACATTCCCATCGATCAGAAAAATCAAAAAAAAAATTACGATACGAAATACGAATTACGATTACGAAATTGCATACTCATACGATTAAAAACACAGTCAACAACTGCTGTATATTGCTTTATCACGAGTGACGAGTCTCTAGGCGCTGTTCATCACGTCGGCTATCAATGATCATGTCTTCTACTGAATGGGGTTATAATGACATCTCGTTTTTAACATTGAACTGCCAGAGTCTCAGGTTACAGTCACGCAGGTATGCGCAATTCATTTGGTTTTCGAGACCTGGCTGCGCAATGACAAACTTGTTAATATTCCTACGTTTGAATGCTGTTTTCAGTTCAATAGAGATGGTCAGTGCGCTGCCGGAGTAGCAATTCCGTCAAAAGATCCATAAAATGAGCATAGCGGACACAAATAATTTGCCGTACTTTTTCAAAACCAATATTGACGTAACAAATGGACTGGCGAATGGAACTATGGGCTGTCTAAAGTATATCGAATGCATAGGCATCCTAACCAGGACAACGAGAACGATAAAAACGTCGACAGTAAAAAATGTCAAACGACTCTGGATGGATTTCGGTTCAAATTCACAAGTTGGCAAGAAGGTCAGGTGGCTTGAAGCTGGATGGGCCCAGAAAACGAATATCGACCGATGTTTGGTGCCCATTTCTAGAAAAAGCTCAACTATTAATCGAAACAACAATTAATGTTAAGCATAAACAACAATTAATGTAGAGCGTCGTACCTTCATGTGCCACCACAATTCATGCATCACACGGTGGTACCTACAACGAGATAGTCAGTATATACTCTCACGATAAAAGACACAGTTAACAAATTGTGTATATTGCTTTAGCACGAGTAACGAGTCTCGAAAGACTGTTCATCACGTCGGCTATCGATGATCATGTCGTCTACCATGGACGTAAAAATGGGACCTCAATGGGTCTTCTTCAAAATTAGCTATCGCGCCTCGTACGAGATAATAATGACGTCTGGTTTTTAACATTGAACTATTAGAGTCTTAGGTCATACACATCACCTCGACCTAACTGACACAGTCATGCAAAGATGCTCAATTTTCTTGCTTTTCCAGATCTGCGTTCAGTTCAAGAGAGACGGTGAGTGAGCTGCCGGAGTAACAATATATAAAAATTCAAATAGAATACTCATACCATACAGTCACCTCGCAAAGAAATCATCGTTGGACAAACAATTGGTATGAGCGTAACAACACAACTCATTGATGAAATATATACGGCTGAATTTCAGCTTCTCAATGGGAATAAGATGCTTTCTGTAGTTGTATTAACTTCGCCGAATAAATTTTTCGAAGACATAATGAAGTTCATACATTTCGTCCTTGCCCCATATCCTAAAGAATTTCAAAAATTCTCCAAGGAGACTATCATCTTTTGCCGGTGATTATGAGCGGGGATTTCAATATTAATGTTGCTGTTCCTCAAGCTGAACCACTTATAAACTTCCTGCGAGACGAATTCGATTTGCACATGAACTCAGATCGAAATATATTTACTACTAGATATGGGACGACCATATTGTGCAGTTTTTCAATGAAAATTTTTAAAGTTAGAGTCGACAGTATATAATATATCTTATTTTAGCTACCAAAATCCAATTGCGTCGATTATACCGAAAGAGTAATAGACCAATTTAACGATAATAAACAAATGAAAAACTCTGGTTAGTAAAATTGCATTCCTTCTTCCTTCAAAGTAAACTGTACCCACGTACTATACACACGCCATGTTTACACATCTCCTTGAGAGTACTATTGGACTCACTCATTTTTATTTTAATTATCCTGTTCTTCCATTGGAGTATTCATGTCAACTATTCTGTCAACTATTTTTACAGCAATGTTTATAAAGTCCTCTGTAATTAAAACTTATGGTTTCAATAGGTGCTTAAAACCATTGATAGAAGTATTACATACTCTAGAAATTAATGGAATAACAATAAATGTGAAGGGTGTCAATTTCAAAGTATATTTTATTTTGGGAAATATAGTTGGAGATAATTTAGCTTTGAACTCCGTGCTGGGATTTAGTTCATTATTTAGCCATACATTTTTCTGTAGATTTTGTAAAATTAATAAAAATGACATTTCCAAGTACAATTATGA
Source organism: Nephrotoma flavescens (assembly GCA_932526605.1). Taxonomy (NCBI): domain Eukaryota; kingdom Metazoa; phylum Arthropoda; class Insecta; order Diptera; family Tipulidae; genus Nephrotoma; species Nephrotoma flavescens. The sequence goes on along the minus strand of OW052221.1, from coordinate 130,612,750 downwards.
AGATGAGATGAACCTTAGAACCATACAAAATTATAATAATGATTTACGTAATGAAGAATATTCTCAGTCAGGCATAAAATTTAATTCTGTCTTCAACACACTTAAAAGTTTCCATGTCACAGAAAACTTTTGTGTCGATGTTATGCACGACTGTTTTGAAGGTATAATTAAATATGGCTTATCTAATTCTTTGTTTTATTTTATTTTTGAAAAAAATTTGTTTTCACTAGAAGAAATCAATAATCGCATCCAATATTTTGATTATGGGGAATTAGAAAATAGCACACGCATACCGGTAATGAAACTCGAGCACATTAAAAATCGCAAACTTCATCTGTCTGCTCGAGAATCTGTTAAATTGTTGCATTTTTTAACGCTTTTCATTGGAGATAAGATACATAAACAGGACAGGGTATGGAAATATGTTTCTTTACTGGAAGAGGTTGTAAGTATTTTATTGTACGATAATTTTAGCGATACATTATTAGAAACACTACAAAATAGCATTACATAATGAGCTCTATCACAATTTATTCAATGATAAGTTGAAGCCCAAACATCACATACTTACGCATTATCCTTTAATAATAAAAAATTCAGGCCCACCAATTCACTATTGGTGCATGCGTTTTGAATCTAAGCATAGGGAGATAAAATTTTACACTAACGCGACAGTATCCAGAAAAAATCTTCCTGTTTCTATTGGGAAAAAATGTTTGTTAAAATTTGCTTATACTGTTTTAGAAAATGTTGGTTTAAACAAATACTTGTTATAAATCAACTAAAAAACAATCAATGTATTTCAGAAAAGCCACATTTTGAATACATACAAACCAAATTACATTTCAATTCTAGATTTTATCAGTTGGCATATTCAGTTACGTTTCGAAATACACTTTACAAAATTAATTTTTATATATTTGATAAAAGCAAAACTAAACTTATGAAGATAAATGATATTTGTATTATTCAAAATGAACCGTTTCTAATCACACAATATCGCGCTATAGAATTCTACGATAAACATTTGAGTGCATATATTGTGGGAGAATTAGAACTGCAATTCGATGTTATAAAATTGAACGAAACTCTTGTAAAACCATTTTTGTTATACAAATTACCAAATGCCAAAATTTGTTTTAAGCCACCTTTATTATAAGTTATGTTTAAATATCAAGTATGTAATCTATATGAAATAAAGAGACATAGGCAAAATGTATTATAAGTTATCTATTAATAAAGAAACTATGTAAATGAATTTCATTGTATGCATTTTTATTTCGGATTGAAAATTGTAGGAAAATGTATGTAAATATGGAAAAATCATATTTAATGTAACTGAAACATACAGGTAAGACAAAGAGTTCCTTAGATTAAAGACAAGCATCCTATTATTTAGTGATGAATATTTATCAATTCACGGATTAATTTTCATTGCTTTAATGTTCAAAACCTCAAACATAGAGTAATTTTACTGTAAAGTGATCTTAAAACAAGGTAAATTACATAAATTACAGGTATCAAAACACAATTTTTTATGTTTTTGGTCATCAAAATGATGTTTAATTGGCATAATATATATGATGTATTCATCAATTTAAAAAAATTATTCCTAGAATTAATGATACAATTGACATCGAAGAATGTATTTAAACATCAATTTTATGACCAAATACATGGCTAAAGGTTAGATTTCATGTGCTTAGTTCTTAAATTTAACCATAGGCACGGCCTTAAAAATATACAAGAATTCATTAATTTTTTTAATAGGTGTAAACCAAGTCATAAAATCCTTGAAATTAATTACATTTACATCAAATATAGGCCAGAATTTTTTCAGTGTATATACTGACTATCTCGTTATAGGTACCACCCTGTGATGCATGAGTTGTGGTGGCATGAAGGTACGACGCTTCACATTAATTGTTGTTTATGCTTAACATTAATTGTTGTTTCGATTAATAGTTGAGCTTTTTCTAGAAATGGACACCAAACATCGGTCGATATTCGTTTTCTGCGCCCATCCAGCTTCAAGCCACCTGACCTTCTTGCCAACTTGTGAACTTGAACCGAAAGACATCCAGAGTCGTTTGACATTTTTTACTGTCGACGTTTTCATCGTTCTCGTTGTCCTGGTTAGGATGCCTATGCATTCGATATACTTTAGACAGCCCATAGTTCCATTCGCCAGTCCATTTGTTACGTGAATATTGGTTTTGAAAAAGTACGGCAAATTATTTGTGTCCACTATGCTCATTTTATGGATCTTTTGACGGAATTGCTACTCCGGCAGCCCACTGGCCATCTCTATTGAACTGAAAACAGCATTCAAACGTAGGAATATTAACAAGTTCGTCATTGCGCAGCCAGGTCTCGAAAACCAATTGAATTGAGCATACCTGCGTGACTGTGACCTGAGACTCTGGCAGTTCAGTGTTAAAAACGAGATGTCATTATAACCCCATTCAGTAGAAGACATGATCATTGATAGCCGACGTGATGAACAGCGCCTAGAGACTCGTGATAAAGCAATATACAGCAGTTGTTGACTGTGTTTTTAATAGTATGAGTATGCAATTTCGTAATCGTAATTCGTATTTTGTATCGTAATTTTTTTTTGATTTTTCTGATCGATGGAAATGTCGATGGTTTCTATTTCATTCATTAAATTAATTTTTTCATTTTCCCTACTATTATACATATACATAAAAGCATGCCATGTATAGTAAAAATTGTTTTTGTTGAGTTTCTTGCTTTTTTTTTCAAACGAAGTAGGTATACGTCATTTCCGTTCGTTTCATTTACAAGTTTACTCTAATACAAAAAAATTTGGTAGGCGCGCGTAAAGATGTTTACACATCAAAAATTGTTCTACATAATGTTAACATTTAGGTTGATGAGAATTGAGCCACCAAAACTTTCCTAATTGGTTATTAAATTTTTCTTGGGTTTCCCGGTTGAATATGGTGTTAAACCTTAGTACATGTGTTGCCGGATCTGCGAATTTCTCGGGATCAAACCCCCTTTCGTTTGGCCTCCGGGCGATGTGATAAATCAATGGAATTTGATCATCATTCTGAATGTAATTCAGTTGATCTATAGGTATATAAAGGATTCGGGACCTGGGATGTTACCTGGAAGGATACTGTTTTGGAAGGTTTGAGGGTTCGTGGAATAAGGACCATAAATTAAGGAGTTACTGGTATTATTGGAGGATCTGAGAATATGTTTACGTACTAGGCTAATGATATGAATATCTATTCTGTCGGCTTTAAATTGCGCATACTGGGTTTCATTTAAAATATAATGCCGCTGTTCGTTGTTGATTTTTCTGAACTGCCCGTTGCAGTGTCGAATACATTTTCTTTCAAATATTCGAATTTTTTCCATATAACTGGGATTTAGATTGAACCATATAGGGCATCCGTATGTCAGTAACGGCCGTATTAGTGTTTGGTAGCAAATTCGTTTGACCGTCCTGTGGATATGTTTCGCTTTGCATATTCGTCTGTTAGCGATGAATGCTCTTCTAGCTTTGTTTAGTTGGATGTTTATATGTTCGTTCAGGTAGCTATTGTAGGCCACTATTCTGCCAGGATGCCTATAAAAAGGCACGGATGTCCAACTGCCATCGAAATTCGAATGCTATCAAATAAAAAAAAAATTAAGGGTGGCTTGAAAAATGTGCAAGGGAGAGGGCGAAAACGAGCTACAAACCCAAAATAATTGTGAATCTCCTAAAACGCAACCCTCAGGAAAAAATCAAACAAGTTTAGATTGAAATAAATATCACTCGAAAATCTCTCAGATGACTGTATATGAAGACGACTACACGAGGCAAATGTCAAAGCCCATACTATTCAAAAGAAGCCGTTCATAAGTCAAACAAATTAGAGGAAGCGACTTAAATTTGCACACACCAGTGAACGCCTGCGGGCGGAGTTCTGGCGCAATATTTTGTGAACATTTTAGATGGAACCTACGGCAAATAATATTTTTATTCGACCCCCGAACAAAAAAAAAATAATCGCAGCGATATTATCCCAACTCGCCATAGTGGTGGCGGTAAAATAATTGTAATCTGGTAATGCTACCTCGAAAGGTAACTTCAAGTAGGTCCTTAGAATTGTTAAACGAGCACGAAGTACTTTCTGGGTGTGAATTAGTCGGCCGGCATTTTATATGGCAGCAAAACATCGCTCCAATTTGCAAAAGTAAAATCATCACGAGGTTTCTAAAAGTTTTGAACTAGTAAACACTTGATTGGCCGGAGTTATTTAAAGCAAAAAATGGCGGCAGAAATTGGAAGGCAGCCAAATGAAACTTTTGCTACAATCAAAAATATCTGGAATCAAATTCCAACACGAGCGTCTTCATGAAGTGATTAAAAAACAATTGTGGGAAAACTTCGATATTTAGTCAATTTTATTGATTATTTGTACTATGCAAAAATAATTTTGTGATTTTGTTTTGCTTTTATTTTTAATGTAATAATGAATATTTTTTAATTTTTTTTTAATTAAATACAGAATAAATATCATTTCGAATAACAAATAAATAATTTTTTTTTGTTTTAGTTAATTTTTGGGACAAAATTTTAAATTTACTCGAGTGTTTTGTTAAATTTTTGCGATACACAAATAATTTTGTTAGGGACTGTATATGAGAAATGACAACCCTCACAATACGAGTATGTCCAGCTATAATCTCGCCACCAAAATTCACACAAACTACGGATGTGCAAACCATCACTGCATTAAGAAAATTGGTTGCAGATATTTCTGTATCTGAAACCATTTTTCTCCGATAAACAGTTTTTAAGTTTAAATTAGATTTCTTCTGAACCAAGTTTTTTCTACGACCTGTATCCTGACAAATTATTTTTTTCAAGCACTCTGCATTTTTTATGTAATGTGTGTAGCAGGCACCTATCAATTAATTACGTACCTATCTAATTGTTAATAAAAGAAGTTTTGTTGCTATATTGTATTTGTATCAAAAACATGATTTAAATAAAATATATCTTCCAGATATTATGTAAAATATGTATTTAATCCTTTTCTTAAATAATTATATTTACAAAACTACTATTATATCTAAAAATTTTAATTAAAATTTATCTCAGACAATTGAACATAATTTTAAATAAAAACTTTTCTTCGTAAATTTTTAATTTCCTTAAGTTTAAATTAAGAATAACTAAATATGTATATACTTGTATTGTCGATAGACATAATTACTTGGAATACCTTTAGTGTATATGTAAATAAATGTTCTGTAAATTTTGATCTTTTACATGCATAAATTAATAAAAGGTAGATTTTGGTGCTAATTATCACGACTCTTCTCTCATAAAATGGTTTCGTATTTTTCATTTCATAATACGCTACCCAGTTCATTAAGCTCGTTTACGTCTGAATAAGTTTGTATTGAGTGTGTAGGATGCTGTAACTGGATTTTAATTAGATTTATATTATGGAATAGATTTTTATTTATATATTTTATGGTTACATGTTATGTACTTAATAGGATACATTGTCCAGTATTGTCACACATAACCAAAATTGGAAATATAACATTTGGTCAAAATTATTTTTCGCTATTTATTTTATTTAATTTAAAATAATAAACCAAAAAATATTATTTAGGCAGCCCACCAATCACCCCCACGTATATTCGATAAAATCAAATTTTTATGTGTATTTATCTCGCTGGTGTTTTTTTATTGGTGCACACAATGGTTTTACTGATATCGTCCTAATGGCGGTGTTTGCGTACTTGTTATTATTATATAAAATACCATCGGGGTTTGCCATTTAATTGTAAATGTATCGTGCCATGAATTTTTTATTGTCGAATTTTAACGCGTTGAAAATTTGTATTTTATGGCCACCCATTTTATAAAAACCTTGGTACACGCAGTTGAATTGAATTTAGCAATGGAGTTAATGACCTCCAACATCGAACGTGGGATTCATTACAATTATTTAATTGTTTTGAGATAAATATATCGCAGCGAAATTATTTTACAATAAATGTTTGATATATAAAATGTAAAAGTGATGGTTTTACGGAACACTCGTTACCAACTTGAATCTGAATAGCTCTACTTAGCAGCATTGCTTATTTAAACTTAATCCATTTTAACAAAAGTTTTCGGTATAACCACATATCGTTATATTTAATGTAGAAGAGAGAAGGAGAGAGTGTGTCCCGACCACAGCCATCATAACGATTTACAGCCCAATTTATCAGTTTAATGAGTTTATAAAAGCAAATAATTAAGTGGGGCCTACACCATAATGGATTCCGTAACAGATATTCTAGCAAATAAACTATCAGTTTCATCAATTGTGGTAGGGAGCAAGCACCGAAAGATTCCCGGTTGCCCCAGGCCTATTCACAAGATGGAGGCATAGGACAGATTTATTATGTAATTGACCCGGTTTCAGACACCTAAATAGTCAAAAGTGAGTAAGTTGTGTTAGTTAAAAAATTTAATGTATAACGGTTAGCACAAAATAGCACGATTTTTTAAGGTATATGCACCACCACTATTATCAACCCAAACATGGAGAGTTCGAAACCAGATGAAGACGTCAAAACAAACGTCAAAATTTTACTCTACATAAACTTTTTAGCTTACTATAATTTATCTGTAATTTAGTGAAGACTTGTGGAGACCGCGTTAAAATTAATCTTGGCGCGAGCTGGATACTTAGCTTAATTGGGAATTGGATTTTATGTGAAGTTCTTTTGACAAGAAAAACCAATGTATTTTTGATGTACATCAAAAAAATTGAAGTTTCATTTGACCAAAAAAATTCAATGTTTTTTGATGTACATCAATTTTTTGAAATCGCAATTTTTTCGTAATTTTTACCCCTTCGTACTAATACTGACAGATACAAAATAACAATTTTGCGTGTATCTTTTTTTGTTGTTGTAGAAATAGACGTATGATTTTGGCATCACAATAACCTTGTTCAATTAGTTATAACAAAACCAAACTACAATAGTACCACAAGGAAAAATACATCAAATTTCTTTTCCATGTTCTATATTGACACAATATAATTGACATTGTTTAAAATTCCCAAGTATAACACATTAGAATAGCATTCCAAGTGGGAGGAGGGGGGATATGGATTTAATGAAAGCAATTGTACCCGGCGGCGACAATCATCATGGAAAATATTGAAATTAACAACGAGAGTTGATTATCATGACAGAAGAAATGATGACGTGGCATATTCGCGAACACAATTACATGAAAGTGATTTACAATTGCAATACGCATACATCGCCAGATACAATAAAAATAATAATCTCGAACAGCAGCGATAGACAAGTATATAAGCGCGAGCAATTTGGGACACAAACACAAGTTGTAATTTACCAGTGAACAGTTGTAATTTACCAGTTAAAAAGTGAAAATTTAACAGGGCTAAAAGTAATAAACAGTTAACAAAGTGAACACTTTGAATTGTTGGAAATAAAGTTTCTAACATAAATCGCTGAGTGTTTTTATTTGAAAAGTACAAATCCGTATAAAACGCCCGAAATTCGTAACATTTGTAACATCAGCAATGGTTAAAAACTTAAACACATATACATCACAGCAATTGAGGGAAAGCTGCAAAACCTCGGGCTTTCAACCGCAGGCAATTAGAGCGATCTGCTTTCGAAACTGCAGAGAGTGCTATGGAGGAGTATGCTAAAACAGGAAGGTGGAGATCGTGGCAATCATCACTGAAAACCCGTTTCGTTTTGGACATGGGAGATATGATGCAAATACCCTTACTTCAACTAAAAGGAATGAACGCTAAATTCAGAGCTATATTGGATAAACAAGATACAAAAATAGATGAAACTCGAGCAGCAAAGCGCAAACGTTGCTGAATTACGAGTGGAGCTAAACGGCCATCTTGCGAATCTACGTAAACAGCAGAAAGTGCAAAATGATACACTCGACGAAATCCACTGTACCCAAAATCTTCCAATTATGGAGGAGAAATTAAATCCCTTGAGGAAAAAGTCGTCAATCTCGACAACAACTCTGTGTGTGGTTTCACTATTTATATCTTTTATAATCCTAAATATACCGTCATCCGTGTAAATGGCGGTGATTTTATTATTTGATGTATTGTTTATGTAGAGCCATAAATTGAGTCGATCCTTGGATCACCTCAAAACCGACCCATTTTTCATGCCGGTACTATAGGCTGGCGCATGGTGCTATGCAATGTGCAGATGGTTCTGCGTAAATTGGACCTATTTGGCAAGCAATGCGTACGGTAGAACGTAAAAAGCGAACCACGAACGAATTGGGAGTGCTTCTGCTCCAGAACGGACTGCATAGATGATATCATAAAAAAGCGTTATAGCAAAAAGTATTGATTGCAACCAAATGAAAGAAAACGTTACAATTTTGTTTAATAAAAATAAACGCACTACTATCAAAAATCTTCACAAAAACGGACTTGGCGCAACACACTTATACTTAATAAACACATTTTTATTACCACTTGTTATTTATTTCGCAAAAATTGCTAATTTTTACGAAATAAAAACCACGTGCTAACAAACGTTAGCTACGACTTTTTCCCATCTTTCAGGCAGCATACGGATTCTGCGTTGAATAAATTCTTCGTGTTTTGAGACGATCCAAGAATCAACGCAATTTACGGCTTCTTCGTAAGCAGTAAAGTACTGCTCGGCCAGGCCAGGAGTCATCGACGTAGTCGGATGGAGCAATGTCTGGTGGGTGGGGTAGGACATCCCATTGAAGCGCCACCAAATTTTCCATGGCGACTCTTGCAACATGTGGCCGAGCGTTTTCGTGCTGAAAGACCACTTCGTCATGTCATTTGGCATATTGTGGGGACTTGGGCTTCAATGTTCAGCTTACTAGCATAATTCGTTAGGCGGGAGTAGCTCATAGTTGAAAACTGATCCCCCAGATGCACAGCATTAGCTTCTTGCCATGAAAATTCGGTTTGACGGTTGAAGTTGAGTCATGTCTGAGCGTACCCCACAATTTTATGCATTTTTAGTTGTCGTAATGGATCTATTTTTCGTCCCCTGTCACGATGTGATGCAAAAAAATCTTCCGTTTTCGTCGTTGGAACAGTTTGTCGCTCGTGAAACAACAGCGTTCGACGTTTCTTGCATTGAGTTCAATGAATGATGTGGTCTTGAGAAGAAATTGAATCGCTTGTTGAGTCACTCCCAAAGTTCTTGAGTTTGGCATAAATCTTGGTATAATAACGCCTCCAACTCATCGTCTTCAAACTGTACTGGGTTTCCGTCACGTTCTTAACCACTGTTTTTATTAATGGAGTATGTTCCCCATATGCTTCACACAGCAATCGATGTTGCAGCTGCAATTCTCTTCAAATTAAAACAAATAAGCAGCGCTTCCCGCAAATTGTGTTTTGTTGGCACAAAGGTAGACATGATTAGAGCACAAAGAAATATGTAACATACTGATTTTCAGAGGGAAATGATCCCGCTTGTGGTTACAAGGTGGCCCGATGCGATTTAATACTAGTTACGACATCTTTTGTAAATTCCTCAAAGCTTATTTGTACCCACAATATTAAAAAGAAAGACAAAACACGTTTTTCTCTTTCAACGATCAATCGCAGTCCGTTTTTAGGTTTATCTGAAATATGAGCTAAAATGTGATATACAAACTTTCATTCTCTCAAAAGGAATTTCACTTTTAAGGAATAAAGAAACTTTTTGTTTAAAAATGATAACACAATTAATTAATTCTCACATTTTAATATCTGGAAAGGTCTGTTAAATAACCACGTGCCTCCTTACAAATTGTTTTCTTATGTATACGGTGGTAATATCTTTATCCCGGAACGTATTGATATTGAATTTTTTTAATTTTCAACTCACATGACCTCTGGCCATTAGCAAAATGTCCAAAAGGCATCATAAAAATACATAATATAAAGGTTGTTGTTTTTCGGGGTCGAGACGTGCCATACTCCATTAAACCTAAAATAATTAAAATTGCAAATTATAAAAGAAAAAAGAAAATATACAAATTTTAATTTTCTTACAATAAAATGTCTTATGGTATACGAGTACACTGCAACTTTGTTTCTAGGATATAATATAAAAATTAGAACAACAACAACAGTCTGGTTTAATTGAAACTGGCACGAAATTAATTATTCCAAAAAGCAAAAAAAAAAAAAAAAATAAAAAGAAAACATTTTTTTGTTTTTGTGCTTTACAACTTTCTTGTGCTTTTGTGTTTTACGTCTTATTATATAAATTTTTTCCAGTCAGTGTGTGTCTTTCATGTTTTATGATTTCTAAACTTTTGTTCAAATTAATTTATTAAACTCAGTGTTAGGAAGTGGATTCTTTTACAATTTCGTTGTTTTATGTATTTTGTTGAATAGATTAGCTTCCTAGCATAGTCGTGGTATCGTATTCCAAAATTATTAAAAATTTACATAAAATATGGTCAATTTACCACCAAGTAAAATTTTTCATCCTCATTACTTATTCATGAAATGGATCAAAATTTTTGTTATACGAGTTCATTGTTATACCGCTAGCAATGAATTTCGGAACACTTCGTTAATTTTTTTCATTGAATTTTATGCAAGTTGTAATGGAAACGAAAGTGTCAACGTTTATAAATGAATGTTGTTATTAGTCGTGTTTTAATATTCGAGCACTATCCGGAGCCGAATGTCAAATTTCTACTGAAACTGCAGCTATTATTCACTGGTGTCGCTATACCATAAAAATAAAAAATAAATACATCCATAAAACAAACATTTATCTCCTGAAATATACTAATTGACATTTATTTTGACATAACGTTATACACAAAAAACCCATCTTGCTGCGTTTTAAATTTTTATTGTAAGATTTAGTTTCTATTGGTTTCAGGGGTTTACAAAATAAAGGCCTTTTCAAATTTGCTATTGAAATGGATAGCGCTCCCGATAGCGGCTCCCGATAAATAAGTGAGCCAAGATATTTTTTTATCGATTTTTAATTAAAAAGTTGAATGAAAAATTTTAGTTTAGAGTTAAATAAATTAATTATATGCAATAATAGCGCGCTAAATATAAGTTTTGACATAGAAAATTGGCTGCTCCGGATACAGCTTTCGGGCGCTAATAAAAAAACACAGCAATTGTTGGTAGGAATAACCCTACATAAGGATTACATTGCAATGTAATCAAAATCGATTTAATAAACCTCAGAACAGATAACCTAAAGAAATGAAATCCTTATAATCCTTTTTGTCATTGTTTATGTATTAAAATCTTTTACTAATATTTGTAAGGGCAAGAAAATTTGTTGGCAACCTATAAATGTGTTTTTAATGTTGATTTGTTGAAAATTTATGTTTTCTAATTATTACCAAAGACAAAGATTATTTTTCTTAATTACATTAATTTCCTTAATTTTCGTACGTCTATTGTATTATCATTATTATTTTTTGTTGTGCGTACTATTGTTGGGTGTACTGTAATTTTTTGCTGAAATGCGGTGGAGATATCCAAGCATGTGTTTTTCATACATTATGAAGAAGTCGGTGGGCAAGAATAAGACGAGTATTTTTATTTGTCCTTTGCTTTCAAAATTAATTAAGAGAATTTATAACATTTTTGAACCGCACAATAAAATTCTGGACTTAGGCAGAATTAGACAGATTATTTTTTGCAAATATTATTTTAATAGGTCAGAATCAAAGCTGACAGATTTTTAACGAACTGGAAGAAATAATTGTTATTTGGTGCGCTGAGCAATAACTATATGGGATAAATACTCATGGAACAATAAAAACACTGTAGAGTAAATTGTTCTTTGGCTTGGTATATAACGATAATTCACCGAAAAGCAATTAAGCGATAATGACAATTCACCGAAAAACTGCAATTGATTGAAAACAACATTTCACCGTATTTGCAATTCATTGATTTGCATTTGTGCTTGAGCAGTTTTGATAAAGATTTTAATCTAGTTAAAATTTGTTTAGGGCTCCGTACCACCGTTTATATACAAGTTGCATGCCTTGCGTTTTTTCGCGTTAAACTTCGGTTTGTACAGGATGGGCCAAAAGTCACCATAGGGTTTAAAAATTTAATAACGTTTTCGTTTATATATTTTTTTAAAATTTTTTTTTACATTATAAAATATACAAAATAATTCCAGTCTGTCCATTTTATGATTATTTTTGCTTGATGTGAATTAAATATGATAATTGAGGAAAATTCGTACCTAAGAGAACCTTAGTTAAAATTTTATATGATAAGGTGCACAGTGGCGTACAAGTCCCTTTCATCTCAAGGACCTATTTTGCCAATATGAAATCAAGTTTTAATGTATTTGTAACGCAATCTTAATCTAAAAAGTGATTTTTAATTATTTATTTATGAAGTAGTTATTTATTAGTAGTAATTTTTTCATATTCCTAATAAAAATGTTGAGTCAGCAAGAGTTTGTTTATAATTTAATTAACAATCTGTCAAAATAAGTAAGTACATGAATTGGAACGGCTTCATTTACTTATTTAAGATGGCGATGAATAAGTCAATAAGTTTCAAATAAGTAAGTAACTGGAAATGGGCCTAAGCCAATTCTGTACTGATTAAATAATTAATTTACAAAATGACCATTTTGAATCAATCTTATCCATTTTTCAAAACCAATGTATAAAATTCACTCGATTTAATGATAAAAATGAGTTTAAAATGGAAGTTTTGATAAATGATCGATCTGAATGATAATTTGCCAATTGCTAATTGCCATTACAATATGAAGTTTAAATGTGGTTTTTGATAACGGGCGTTATTGGACCTAGACCAATAATTTTTAACCAACTTAGATACTAGACATGTATGGTAAAATGGATTCCAACATAATAAAATAATTATAATTAAATGTTATAACACTATTATATATTTTGAGAATTTCTAGAAACCTATAAAGGGTCTAATGTTAGTTTGTGACAAATTTTTCCGGACAAATATGACTGAGAGTATTGAAACAGAAATTAATTCGCTCTCTCTTTCTCTCGCTGGCTATCACATCCTTGGTGGGTTTTGTTCGATGTCATCTGGCCAGGGCAGCCTTGGTTTCCCTCTTCGACGCACACTGGCTGGACGTTGCTGGAATAGTTTTATATAATCCATTGTTGTACCTTGGAACGTAATCTAACTATATAATTCGGTTAGATTAAATGCATTCAATGATATCGCTGTCTCCGAGAAGCCGCTTTATCTTATCATACGAATCTGATTCTCGTTTTCTGCAACTTTAGCTGGGCCAAAAATGGAACTAACGACTTTCCTTTCAAAGTTAAATAACATTTGTGAGATGTATCTCGCTTTCGAAAGCCGGTAGGGCGTAACTAATTCACGCCCAGCAGCAGTTCGGGCTTTTATGTCTACCTGCATATCTTTTAAAGTCTGCTTGCAATGCAAGAACAGTGCCTCCGAATTTAAGTATTTCTGCAGCGATGCATGCCTTTCCATTTTTCAATGTACCAAAAGCTGTCCTTTCTTCTTCTACTGTGGGATATTCGACAAAGAACTCCACACCCGGCGGAGCAATTGCTCTAATAGGCGTTACTTCGTCATTCCGAATTCATTGATTTTGAAAAAAGGTTTGTTATACCGGGCATCAGTTACGTTTGTTTTCTGCTCTCCATTCCCGTCTTTGATGGTTGTATTCTTGGGTGGAAACCTTTAGTGAGATTTATAGTGTTAGCAAATCAGCTTCGCATCCATTTTCTGTTTTGAAGCTGATGTTCTCTTAGAGGGATTCTAGTGTTACGAGGTAATCATTTTTCTCGAAGCTTTTATATATTTTTGATGACCAGACGGAACTGATCCTCCATCCAATAGTTGCGGTATCTCAGTGGTCTTATACCGGCGAGCCACTATTCCTAGATATTGAGTGGAGGTTCTTCGTTATTTCTGTACCGGTCTAAATAGTCAGTGACAGCTGATTGGTAACTCTGCAGTGATACTTGATCTTTCAAAGCAACGACATTTCTATCGGTCTGTTTTATATGCTTGTCCATTAAATGTTGACAATTTGTGTATGTATTTTAAAACGACAAAAGTATGATCGCTGTCCGCTTGTAGAATTTCTCTTAGACATCATGACATGATCGATTTGGTTTTCCGTTCTACTGTCATTTAATCTTCACGTTACATTGTGTATTGGAATGAAATTTCATAGTGAAGCTTTTACTTGCGCGTTTTAATTGCGCGTTATCATATCACCACCGCTAGTCTTCTAACAACATTGACATCTTATACATATTCTTATTTCTTAGCATACAGTCTCGACAATGTGCAGCATATAGTCTCGACATAATTTTGACGGCATTGACTTTGAATGAAAGTTGCTTCATTCAAAATTAATCGTAAATTGCTTAAGCGATTTCGACACACGCGCACCTTCCACGATATTTTCCATTATTTCAGCGCTTAAGCACTATTCCAATTTCGAATAATAAATCATTCTCTGTCCTAGTTGTTTAAGCTTAAATCGTGATTATATTACCGAGAATCAATGGAGGACGGGATTAAAGAATATGTGAAATGTCCAGAGTTTGGGCTTCGAAATTACTCCCCCACTGAGGGATTTTGTTTTGTTTACTCAGTAATTTAGGATTAAATGAAATACATTTGCGGCAAATTTAAAAACAATTAATGGTAATGATTGCCGCCTCGGTGACAAAGTGGTCAGCACACTTGCTCCAGCGACCGGAGGTCCACTCATCGTCCGAAATGAAAATATGATTATGAAACCTCATTTGAGGCGGCCAAATCCCTTGATGGGTTATAGTGCCAGAGAGGGAGAGAAATGGTAATGATATTACCTCGTCAAAGTTCAAAAATTGATATTTTATTACAGAAATGAAAATGTATTTATTATTTGTTTTTGGGATTTGTTCACAAAATGTTGGATTTTCTTTTTATAAAATATGAAAGTATGCTATTTTATACTTCGTTCAACTGCTGGTTGCTCTTAGTGGCACTCGCTCCATGCTTGTCAAATATCCTTTTTAAATATTTCCGTTTTGGGTGGTAAATGTAGATTATAACCTTCACTAAGATGATGATTTATATAGTTTCTATGCTACTATCAGTCGTCATCTCATATTATATTATGTGCTATTGTCGTGCGTGCTTCAGCCACGGTTATTGTTTCTTCCTTGCTTGATGCGAACCAGTTCTCCATTTTTTTGAACTTCGGTGATATAGCGAATCTAAAATCTCACGATTAGTATGCTTAATTTAACTACAACTTTACCTCTCTACATAGGAGCTGGTAAACAATAATCTTAGACTTTCCAAAAAGATAGGCTCGCTTTATTTAAAAAATATGTTAAAAATTCTTTGAAGAATCATATTTGAAAGAACATGATTGTGTTTGGTTTTGCTCTTATCCAAAAATAATTACTGTATGTATTTATTTTTATGTGTATTTGTGTATATTCAACTAGGGTGTACTACAAAATTCTAGTTTTCAAAATCCCGGTTTTCAAAATCCCGGTTTTTAAAATACCGGTTTTGAAAATCCCGGTTTTCATTTCTTCTAGTTCTAAAGTCTTGATTTTGAATAAAACGAACGCGGATCAAGCTCCACCTGAACCGCAAATGTTTGGTAAAATATGAGGTCCTTCTCAGAAAGGTTTTTTTTTGGAATCCCATTTCCATCCATCATACCAATCCCATCATAATAACAATTGATCGAGTTCCGTCTCAGGTGGCCAAATTCTAGAACTTCTTCCAAAATCGTTTAAGAATCCCTTTTCCATCCAACATACCCAAGCCCATTATAATCGGTACAGAATTGATCGAGTTCCGTCCCAGATGGCCATATTCCAGAACTTCTTCACAAAATCATTTAAGAATCTCATTTCCATCCAATAGACCCAATCCCATCACAATCGGTTAAGAATTGGTCGAGTTCCGTCTCAGGTGGCCATACTCCAGAACTTCTTCCAAAATCGTTTAAGAATTCCTTTTCCATCCAACATACCCAATCCCATTATAATCGGTAAAGAATTGATCGAGTTCCGTCCCAGATGGCCATATTCCAGAACTTCTTTCCAAAATCATTTAAGAATCCTATTTCCATCCAACATACTCCATTCCAACATAATCAGCTAAGAAATGCCTGAGTTTCGTACCAAATTAAATTCGATCGAATAGATTAAATTTAAAAACATTCGGATTTAACGGACAATAGGATTTAACTGATTCCCCAATTAAATCGTTAAATCGAGGTTTTTCTCTATAACATGTTACGTTAAAACTTCACATAATCAACGCAATAATTTAACGCATCATTTAACATAACATAGTATTTAACGCAGCGTGTAAAATGAACCCAAAACTAGTCTCCTATATATGTTTTACCAAACATAAAAAAACTTATTAATTCGGGCTGGCCGAACTAATAATATTTTAACATAAAAAAGCTACACTCGTGACAAAATCGACCCATTTTTTTTTTGTAACAAAAAAATCCCACTGGTCAATTTTAATACTACTAGTGTCAAATGATAGTACATTTGTATTTTTATCAGAAACCACATGGAATAAAGTGTACTACAAGCCAATCAATTAAATTTTTCAAAAATGCGTAATCAAGAGTGCATGTTGTTTGAAATTAAACGCAACGATCGGCTTTTGTACAATTGCATATCAATGTATGTTGTAAATGCAGTACCACTAGTTCTTGTAAATGTGTTCTAAAGTAAACACCTAATATAAGATCTATTGTAATATTGCACTATCTCATGAGCTGGAGGCGGTTAAAGCCGTCACATTGTATCAGAACGATTAAACTATCATTCTCAGTACAGATCGCACGAAAATTAGGAGTGAACCAGTCTTCGGTTTCATCAATATCAATAACATACCGCACCACGACATTAAAATCATCGTGGGCGACTTTAATGCAAAAATCGGTAGGAGTGCAGAAAATACATCGCACATCGGTCCTAACAGCCTGCACCTAACTAGTAATAACAACGGCCAACGAGTCACCGACCTGGCAATAACGTACAACTTAGTTGTATCAAGTACGTTTTTCCCACATAAGAGAATCCACAAAGTAACGTGGAGATCGAATGATGGGAGAACGGAAAATCAAATCGATCACGTCATGGTGTCTAAAAGACACTCCACCAGCATATCTGACGTTAGATCTTACAGGGGTGCAGACATGGACAGCGATCATATGCTTGTCATATTTAAATATAAGTGCAAACTGTCATCTACGTTTAACAGACAAGCACAAAAGACCGTTCGATGGAATATCAATGCTCTAAAAGACCAAGCGTCATTGCAGAGTTACCAATCAGCTGTCACTAACTATTTAGAGCGGCCTAGCAACAACGAAGAAGCTCCCTCTAACATCGAGGAGCAGTGGCACGCTATACAGTCAGCCATAACCACCGCGGCGCAAAATACCATCGGAAGAAGACCTCCGAGAGCCCGCAATGATTGGTTCGATGACCAATGCCGTAGGGTCGTCGCAAATAAACGAACGCTTCGTGAAAAATGGTTGGCTCGCAACACTAGAAGCACACATACAGAATATCTCCGCGCTAGGAAAGCCACGACTAAATACCTTCGACAAAAAAAGCGCGAACATATGAGATTATGCATCGAAAACATCAGCTTCCAAGCGGAACTAGGAAACTCAAGGGACTGTTTTGCCAACGCCAGGAATCTCACTAAAGACTTCCACCCAAGAAGTACAGCCATCAAAGACGGGAATGGAGAGTTGAGAACAAACGTGGCTGATGTTCTCTCAGTATGGCAAACCTACTTTCAAAATCGGAATGACGACGTGACCCCCATTAGAGCAATAGCTCCTCCAGGTGACGAGGTCTTTGTCGAATATCCCACAGTGGAGGAAGTAGACGCAGCTATTAGTCGATTGAAAAACGGAAAGGCACCCGGTCTCGATGAAATCCCCGCAGAATTGATTAAGCTCGGAGGCGCTACTCTTGCAACAAGTCTATACGACCTCGTCGTCTGTGTTTGGGACCAAGAAGAGCTGCCTGAGAATTGGAAGACCGCGCTCATATGTCCGCTACACAAAAAAAGCGACCGTCTCAAATGTGAAAACTATCGTGGCATAGCTTTATTGAACGCTGCTTACAAAGTGTTGGCTAATGTTGTACTTGCCAGACTCATCCCTTTCGCCGAAAACATCATTGGC
This sequence comes from Nephrotoma flavescens, assembly GCA_932526605.1. Lineage (NCBI taxonomy): Eukaryota > Metazoa > Arthropoda > Insecta > Diptera > Tipulidae > Nephrotoma > Nephrotoma flavescens. Next base: position 130,594,507 of record OW052221.1, on the reverse strand, counting down.
GACTATCAATGTGGTTTTCGACCCAACCGATCAACCACGGACCAGTGTTTTACAATGAGGATGAGTCTTGGAAAAATGTTGGGAGTACAACATAACCATACATCAACTATATATAGACTTCCGGCAGGCATATGACAGTATAAACCGCGACAACCTATGGGCCGCGCTCATATGCCTAGGAATCCCAGAGAAACTCGTTTCGCTGTGTAAATTAACAACGTCTGAGTCTGTATGTAGAATCGTAATTGTAGGAACTGTGTCAGACTCCTTTGAAATAACATCTGGCGTTCGACAAGGTGATGCACTCGCGTCTTTGCTGTTCAATTTGGCGCTTGAGTACGTAGTGAGAAAAAGCAACATCGAAACTTCGCGCTGTATATTAAATAAATCCGGCCAAATTCTTGGATATGCAGATGATATCGTGCTTCTTGGCCGAAGACCTAGCGATATCAAAGACAGTTTCATACCGCTCGATCGCTGCGCAAGAAGACTTGGTTTGGAGGTGAACAGCAGTAAAACCAAATATCTAACAACACCCAGGAACATCTCTAGTGCAAATCTCGGAATTGGCAACCACAATTTTGATGGTGTCGAAAACTTTAAATACCTCGGGTCAGTTATAACATCACTGAATGAAATCCAGGCAGAAATAAAAGCCTGAATCGCTGCCGGACAACGAGTTTTCTACGCCCAATCAAGATTATTGCGTTCGAAACATCTATCGCAGTCGTGCAAGCTCGCACTTTATAAAGCACTAATAAGACCTGTGCTGACTTTCGGAAGCGAGAGCTGGACCATGACCTCTAACGATTGTAGATTGTTATCTACATTCGAAAGGAAGGTCATCCGTTCAATTTTTGGTCCAATTAAAGTTGCGAACAACGAATATCGGATTCGTATGAATCACGAAATAAAGCAACTCCTCGGAGGCAGCGATATCATCGGATTCATTAAATCCAATCGAGTGAGATGGCTCGGCCACGTTACAAGGTCCCCACAACAACGGATGATAAATAAAGTGTTTCACCAACAACCAGCCGGAGTACGTCGTAGAGGAAGACCCCGACTACGCTGGCGTGACGACATTGAACAAGATCTGCAAGCATTAGGATGTCGAAACTGGAGGACGAAAGCAATGGATCGGGATGGATGGAGGGCCATTGTGCGGGCGGCGAAATCCCTTCATGGGATGTGAAAGCCAGAGAGAGAGAGAGAGTCTTCGGTTTCACGAATACTTAAGCGATATCGAGAGACCGGGAAATATAAAAGAAAGCCCGGACAATTTTATTTTTGTCATTTATAAATGCGTAGTATATTTAAATAGAGAATAACGTCCTTATAAAATGTAAAGAAAATAAAATATTACTTGATTTATGAAATATTGTTTAGCATTTAATAATGTTTTATTTTTTTGACCTTTGTAACTCTGCTATTTGTTTTCAAATATATTTGGATACAGGGGCAAAATGTGAAAATTCCACGTATCCAGTCAGTGAGATATTTTGATGAAGGAAAATTTTATCAAGACAATTCATTAATATTTTATAAAAAAATTTACGAAATATTCCTTAAAACAAATTAAAAATATTATATTTCCAAAAACGAAAAGTAACCCCTTTGAAACATTGGGCCCTTCGTAGAGGCTTCATAACTCTGGCGGGCACGTGGGATGTCGTATCGCTCCTCCCCCTCCGTTTAGCCCTTCGAGGGCCTTTAGAAAAAAAATCCAGGAAAGCGCGGCCAAAAACATGTCGGGAATAAAGGAGCAGTTTTACTAATTTTATTCTAAGTGAATGATTCGAATTCCAAACTGACTTTTTTGATACAGTTCCAGAATACGGTCGATAGGGATGGAACTTGACAATTTCTATACTGATTATGTTAAAACTCTACAAGTATGGTCTAAATAGGATTACAAAATTATTATTTGCTAAGGCTCTAGAAAATGGCTATTTGCGAGAGAACTTGCCTATTTATTGACAGATTATGATAAAAGTCGACGTGTGTGATGGAAATAAGATTCTGAATTTTGACTAAGTTCTGAAATATATCGCTCGTTTTGTCAAGATACGCAAAGTTTTATTAAAAAATTATTTAATAATCCTATTTAGATCGTGTGAAATTTAAGCATAATCGGTTAACAAATGGCCAAATTCCATCTTTATTGACCATATTCCACAGCTTTATCAAAAAATCATTTAAGAACCCCTTACTCGATTAAGAAATGACCTAGTTCTATCCCTAATGACAATATTCTAAAACTTTATCAAACATCATTTTAAAATCATATATAGATCGATAAATGTCGACATAATCGGTTAAGAAATGGCCAGATTTCATTCCTACCTACCATATTCCAGAACTTTATCAAAAACGCATTTTTTGTATCCCGTTTAGGACCCACATATCGAATTTCAACTAAATCGGTTAAAAATGACCTAGTTCCTTAGCGATGGCCATATTTCAGAACTTTATCAAAAAATCATTATAGAAATCCATTTCCATCGCACGTATCGAATTTCAACAACATCTGTTAAGAAATGGCCAAATTCCATCCTTATTAACCATTTTCTAGAACTTTATCGCAAACTCATTTTTGAATTTTGTCCTATTTTCCCACATGTCAAATTTTAAAAATTCAAACCGGGATTTCCTAATAATCGGAATTTTTTTATACAAAATCGGGATTTTAAAAACAAGGATTTTAAAAACCCGGATTTTGTCAAACCGGGATTTTGAAAACCAGGATTTCGTTACATACCCATTCAACAATATACATTTTGGTTACGTGGATATCCGATATAATTTTTTTTATAAGCTACGGCAGTTCTCTTGCGAACTATTAGGTGGGTTATCACGTAACAAGGTCTTGACGAATTCCGTACATTTTACTTAAACCTTAGAATTCAAAACTACCATTGTGGCTGGAAACAGTTGCAACTTTTATTATTCTCATAAAATAACAAGATTTATCTGAAGCATTTTTGTACTTCCATGTGGCATATCATTTTTTCGATTGTAGCCAACGGTAACAACTTTTATCATCAATTTTTTTTTACACAAATTCAGTGTTTTGGTGCTGGTGACAAATTATTTTTCTGTTCTAGAATTTATACGTATCTCATATCATTAAAAAGTTCTTGAAAAATGTTACAAAATTGGTTGGAGCACGTTATTTCACTCAAAACTACCGCTGTGACGTTGGAAGCAGTAACTCCTGTTACATTTAGCTCATTCTAATAAAATCACATGAATGTTTAAAAGGTTTTACAAAAGTAATAATTTCATTACCAGCTCTTTATTTCATCATCCGTTGGTTTAGAATATACGATATAACATATAATTATAAACCCAAATTTTTACCGAATCAATTAAGAACAGAAAATGTTTTTGGGACGTTTTGTGAAGAATTTTTTAATGTAAATTTTCGATTTTCATTTTTGTAAATTTTTCTTACCAGATTTTAAGCAAATCAGAACTCTTTTTATTTTTCGATTCCTTGGGCATCATAAAATATTATTAAAACGGGACTTACTTTCAAAATCATTGATGATCGTCGATCAATTTCCATTGAATTTTTCGGGTTTGTCTATTCCCAGACCGAAATCCTGATTTCATCGTGAGGTTTCAGCACCATTTTCTTTATTGCAGTTATACAGGTCCTTTTGCATTTATTATTGATCAATTAATCAATATTATTCTGTTTACCACTACATATAACAACTATCAATATCTAATCTATTAGAAATGAATTAGAATGGAACATGCGATCAAAACTAGAATCGAACACGAATTTACCTGTCACCGGGCTGAAACCAGATAGTTGTGGTAGGGACTTACAAGTAGTTTGTAGATTTTGAATTAAAATATTTATACGTATTCTTGGACTTCAATATCGTCGAGTTTTTAGTCATATACCCGGGTGTTGCTTTGTGTATCAGATTTTACATCAATGAAAAAACGTTACGCAACGGATTATTACAAAACTCGCAACTGCTCTGTACGAATGGGTTTTTTGAAATTTTATATATGCTACTTTGATAAGGTCATGCACGTACTTATGTCGGGTTCGTGCTCGTCAATTTTTCAAATCACTGCCAAATTCAAAATCTGCGTTTGACCATTTCAAATGCATTCATTCTAATAGATTCATTCTAATACACGATCCTTAAAATTTAAAGTGTCAAATTTGCGATAGTGCAGTACTTGAGTTATACTCAAGCCCCAGAATACATTTTACCAGTTACAGTTACAACATAAATAAAGTATATAACGACCCATTATAACATTTCTTTAATATCATATGTTAATTACGGTTCAATCCTACATAATAACAAAATATACTTGTTAATATTGTGCTTTAACATACCCAAATAATTATGTTAAAATAGCGGATTATGCTCAATTTTCTTACCCATAAAAGAATATGTAGACGCTATGTATTTTCCTTTGCCTTCCAATTCTCCATGTCTATATACTACTGATTTGTAATAATAATTGAAACATGGTATATGGTAAAAGTACATAAACACACACACACACACATACATACAATATTAATCGGATTTCAAATCGTTTATTTAATCCTTAATCCTTCCATCAATTTTCAATTTCGATTTAATTTTATTTCCAATTTATTTATTTGTAGAAATCACTATATGGATAACGGATATATCCTCGTTCTCCCACCGTGGGGTGAGCGCTATATTCACCTTGTTTTTTATTGGGAAATTTATTATATTAGAAATTTATTTATTTCCATGTCGATTCGAACGAGTTCCGTAATTTGTTTGTTTAATAAGGTAATTTAAATACCTTAATTAAAATTAACTTAAGCGGTATGAGAATTATATACTCGTAAATAAGGAAGAATAATCGACATATAATTTGATTTTTTTTATACATTTTAATATATTGTTGCGATTGTTGAATTTCCAATTTTTCTTCGTCGTGTAGGAAACTTTATAGATAATTTATTGAATTTAATATTAACAAAAACAAATAAATTTATACGAATATAACATTTTGACAAAAACGTATAACAAAAAGATAAATTTCTATTAATATCAAAGGTGAAGAAATAATTTTCCTTTTTCCACAAAAATTCACAACTACGAGGGCGAGTGAGAAAAGATGGGTTTGCAAGTCGTAAATCAATAGATAAAATTATAAGTTTGGCATTTTTATTTTGTAATACATTTTTTGGTGATAAATGATAATTTTATGAAATTTATAGTGAATAAATCAAAGCAAAAAACAATACAAACAAAAAATGGGGAAAAGATCGATTGATACAAAATAATGATAGGATGCTTTTGCCACCGTTTGAATACTGTATAGAAACAGTCTCTAAAAATATAAGTCACTGGAGAATGAAAATCAATTCGAAAATGTCAAATTATATTTCGTTATTGATGATGGGAAGTAATATAGCTGTCTAATTAAATTGTAATGCGGAACATCAATTCGTTTTGATTAAGTATAATGATGACACGAAAGATTCAAATTTAGAGAGGTTTACTAAAAAAATATGCTTTACAATAAATCGAGTAGAAATGGTTAAATAATTTATTAAAGCGAGAACGAGAGATTCGTCTGCTAAAAAAATCCGACAAAACATTAAGTTACTACAAATTAGGCATAATAATTTTTGATAAATAAAATTCATCCCAATATTACATTAATAGAAGCAATCCAAAATTGTTGGCAAACTTAAATATTCAAACAAAATCTATGCATATTAACTCCTTTCATCCTTTACGAAATTGAAGTGATTTCAAGAAAATTAGTGATTGTCTTATGTAATTGTTTAATTGATTGTCTCTTTGTAATTCCATATGTATTCGAATATATGAAATATTAAATTGTTACTGAACAGGATCAATAATTCACGTCAACATTTGAAGAGTTAATTTTGAAAATTTCGAAAATGACAATATGAATTGCCTGCCAACTTTATTTGTTCATTTATTTTTAAAATATGACTTGACTTCCAAAATATTTTTCACTTTGTTTCTATTCCATTTATATTCTCTCTATTCTATTAAAAATGTTGACCCATTTTTGATCCAAAATGACTTCTTTGTTTGCATTTTTTGTCTTTTTATTTTTTGATTTTTGATCAAAAATAAAATCCAAAACATTTGTTGGATTTTTTTTTACGTTTACTCACACAATATCACAATATGTGTGAGTAAACGTCAAAAAAAATCCAACAAATTTTTTGTATTTTATTTTTGATCCAAAGTAAAGTAACTAAGAGGTCTTTAGTTTCCAGAACACCATTTATCTTATAGCCTTGTGTAACAGGGTTGGCTTTTCGATGAACTGATAGAGATTTGGACTTTTTTTTCTCTATAAGAAGATGAATGGGCCAACGTGAAAGCGTTGTGGTACACAAGAGACTGCCTGTTTTATAATCGACTTTTTGATGTGTAAACATCTTTACGCGCGCCTACCAAATTTTTTTGTATTAGAGTAAACTTGTAAATGAAACGAACGGAAATGTCGTATACCTACTTCGTTTGAAAAAAAACAAGAAACTCAACAAAAACAATTTTTACTATACATGGCATGCTTTTATGTATATGTATAATAGTAGGGAAAATGAAAAAATTAATTTAATGAATGAAATAGAAACCATCGACATTTCCATCGATCAGAAAAATCAAAAAAAAAAATTACGATACGAAGTACGAATTACGATTACGAAATTGCATACTCATACGATTAAAAACACAGTCAAGAACTGCTGTATATTGCTTTATCACGAGTGACGAGTCTCTAGGCGCTGTTCATCACGTCGACTATCAATGATCATGTCTTCTACTGAATGGGGTTATAATGACATCTCGTTTTTAACATTGAACTGCCAGAGTCTCAGGTCACAGTCACGCAGGTATGCTCAATTCATTTGGTTTTCGAGACCTGGCTGCGCAATGACGAACTTGTTAATATTCCTACGTTTGAATGCTGTTTTCAGTTCAATAGAGATGGTCAGTGGGCTGCCGGAGTAGCAATTCCGTCAAAAGATCCATAAAATGAGCATAGTGGACACAAATAATTTGCCGTACTTTTTCAAAACCAATATTGACGTAACAAATGGACTGGCGAATGGAACTATGGGCTGTCTAAAGTATATCGAGTGCATAGGCATCCTAACCAGGACAACGAGAACGATGAAAACGTCGACAGTAAAAAATGTCAAACGACTCTGGATGGATTTCGGTTCAAATTCACAAGTTGGCAAGAAGGTCAGGTGGCTTGAAGCTGGATGGGCGCAGAAAACGAATATCGACCGATGTTTGGTGCCCATTTCTAGAAAAATCTCAACTATTAATCGAAACAACAATTAATGTTAAGCATAAACAACAATTAATGTAAAGCGTCGTACCTTCATGTGCCACCACAATTCATGCATCACACGGTGGTACCTACAACGAGATAGTCAGTATATACTCTTACGATAAAAGACACAGTTAACAAATGGTGTATGTTGCTTTAGCACGAGTAACGAGTCTCGAAGGACTGTTCATTACGTCGGCTATCGATGATCATGTCGTCTACCATGGACGAAAAATGGGACCTCAATGGGTCTTCTTCAAAATTAGCTATTGCGCCTCACCACAAATCCGCTTTATCCGTTGTAATGGCGAATTTTGTACGAGATAATAATGACGTCTGGTTTTTAACATTGAACTGTCAGAGTCTTAGGTCATACACATCACCTCGACTTAACTGACACAGTCACGCAAGGATGCTCAATTTTCTTGCTTTTCCAGATCTGCGTTCAGTTGAAGAGAGACGGTGAGTGAGCTGCCGGAGTAACAATATATAAAAATTCAAATAGAATACTCATACCATACAGTCACCTCGCATAAAGAAATCATCGTTGGACAAACAATTGGTATGAGCGTAACAACACAACTCATTGATGATATATATACGGCTGAACTCCAGCTTCTCAATGGGAATAAGATGCTTTCTGTAGTTGTATTAACCTCGCCGAATAAATCTTTCGAAGACATAATGAAGTTCATACATTTCGTCCTTGCCCCATATCCTAAAGAATTTCAAAAATTGTCCAAGGAGACTATCATCTTTTGCCGGTGATTATGAGCGGGGATTTCAATATTAATGTTGCTGTTCCTCAAGCTGAACCACTTATAAACTTCCTACGAGACGAATTGGATTTGCACATGAACTCAGATCGAAATATATTTACTACTAGATATGGGACGACCATATTGCGCAGTTTTTCAATGAAAATTTTTAAAGTTAGAGTCGACAGTATATAATATATCTTATTTTAGCTACCAAAATCCAATTGCGTCGATTATACCAAAAGAGTAATAGACCAATTAAACGATAATAAACAAATGAAAAACTCTGGTTAGTAAAATTGCATTCCTTCTTCCTTCAAAGTAAACTGTACCCACGTAATGTACACGCGCCATGTTTACATATCTCCTTGAGAGTATTAATGGACTCACTCATTTTTTATCTCTTATTGCAATATGTTGGGTGCGATTTGACCCAGGCCATACCTACCGAACAGGCTGGAAAATCTAAACTTGTAAATGTAAAATCAGTCCAGTTCAGTGCTTGTGAAATTATTTAACATTATTGCTGGTAAATTCTATGAGATTGGTCGATACTGTTATTATTGGCATGATTGCGGCATATACCGCGAGACCACTGCTCATAATGAGTTACCCACTATCAGTTCAAATAACTTAGTTATAGCATATTTATAATTAATAGCCCTGTAGCACGGAACACCATTTCTATCATCATACTCCACTTTTGTGAAAAAGTTGTCGGTTTAGAGGACTTTCAACATTCATAGAATTTTCTAAAAATGAAACACGAATACCATCAGTACCACAACTTTCTCCGAATCCTACCAGTGCTACCTGGATTCCTTCAGGCTCAATATGTTGCGTAGAAGGTGTGCAAGTAGAAATACGACTCTGAAGTTGATTGCAATAAAATATACTTGAACGGATCCAAATCGCCACCCATTTTTGGTATAGTAGCTTAGTCATTGGTGTCATTGCATTATATTCTGTTTTCACAGGAAAAAAATGCTACTCAAGCTATGGAATTGATTAATTAGACCACGCACAGGTGCAGTAAAACAATTTAAAGACGAATAACTGAAAGTTTTGCTGGATGAAAATCCGTGTTAAACTCAAAATGAGCTTGCAGAACAGTTAAGAGTTCACATGGGTTCCTCATAAACTGGCCGAAAAAAATAAAAATCGAAGAATTGAGATCTGCATGAATTTGCTTTCTCGGTACAAAAGAAAGATTTTTTTGCAGAAAATCATTAAGGGTGTCGGATTCTATACGATAATCCTTAACCATGGGAAAATCATGGGTTTGATCCAGGCCAGCCATCAATATCAGTTGCAAAAATGATTATTCATACCAAGAAAGTGTTACTGTGTGCGTGGTGGAATTGGAAAGGGGTCATTTACTACGAGCTTCTAGAACCTGAGCAAATTGTTAAAACTAAACGTGACCAGGCCCAACTGATCAAATTAAGTGATGTTCTGAAGGAAAAAAACAATTTTGCGGGCCAAGGAAGGAGGGAGTTGGTATTGCTGCATGATGACACTCGTCCAAATACAGCAAAATCAACACTGAATCACATCTTCTTCTTTTTAGCCTGGGAAGTTTAACAGTATGCTGCGTATTCACCAGATTTTGGCTCCCTCTGATTATTAGTTATTCAACTCGATGCCATCATATTTGAAAGACCAGCGGTTCTCGAAAGTTGAAGATGTGCAAACATGACTCGTTGACTATTTTGCTTCGAAACCACCAATAATTTCCACATTTAAGACATTATAGCTCTTCTTGGCCCTAATAGAGACGATGCGATCATATGGATTTGATACAAGAATAGCGTCTCCAAGCTTAATCGATTCTGTGGGAATTCCATCGAGACCGGGTGCCTTTTCAATCTACTAATAGCTGGGTCTACTTTATCCACTGTGGGATATTCGATGAAGATCTCTTCACCTGTGGCACTATTCTGGTAATTCGCTGACAATAGGGAATTGGGGAAAGATTTTATATGTAATTTGTATTTTAAATTTTTTTTACTGGCATACTGAGGTAAAAATCTAGTGATAATTTTTTTGAAAACAAAATAAAATTGGGAATCATTTTCCCTGCCAATTTAGGTATGGAAAAATTATTCCCAATTTATAAATATTTGCATCAAACTTTACTTCTTAGTAGGCCGGAAAAAAATATTTGAACTGAAACTACATATAAAATCTTTCCCCAATTCCCTATTCCCAGGGAATTACCAGAATAGTGCCCCTGTGGCACTATTCTGGTAATTCCCTGGGAATAGGGAATTGGGGAAAGATTTTATATGTAATTTCAGTTCAAATATTTTTTTTCCGGCCTACTAAGGAGAAAAGTTTGATGTAAATATTTATAAATTGGGAATAATTTTTCCATATCTAAATTGGCAGGGAAAATTATTCCCAATTTTATTTTGTTTTCAAAAAAATTACCACTAGATTTTTACCTCAGTATGTCAGAAAAAAAATTCTAAAATAGAAATTACATATAAAATCTTTCCCCAATTCCCTATTCCCAGGGAATTACCAGAATAGTGCCACTGGAGGCTCTATTGCTCAAATGGAGGTCACTTTGTCATTCCGATTTAGCAGGTTTTGAAAGTAGGTTTACCATACTGAGAGAACATTAAATACGTGTGTCCTGACCTCTCTATACGATGTCCAGTTGTGTAAACTTTTCTAAACAGCATTATTAATGTGTTAATAATGTTATGATTTATTTATTTATTTAAAATAATTATAATCCACACGATCCCTAAGTTTTAGTGGTTGACACTTAGGCCAATTTTGGCACATTATGATACAACGCATTCACGCCACATCATTAACCCATTCACATACTCACACAACTACATTGACGTGGGCGGTGGGTCTGCGCTGAATTCTGCACTCCATCAGAGGGTGTTAGTTGTGTTTATTAACATCACCGATTGTAATCGATGATGAAAATTCGAAAAAAATCCCTAATGTTTATTACAATATAATTCCAAGAACTTAAAATTACACAATAAAAATATATTAATCACAAGTCGATTGCATAAAATACCAAAATTTACAAAATTTACCTTTTTATATCTGTATTACTATTTTATATAAAATTACGGAAATCTCATTAAAAAACGACGAAGATTAAGTAACTTCAAACACAGAAATTTTAAAGTTATGTTTCAATTTAGTTTTGAAACAAGCGTTAGTCCATAGAATTAAATTATATAGAATGAGTGTAAACAACTATCAAGTGCCACAAATTCGGAGGGTAAAAGAGAAAGCGAATACATCAAGAGGGCCGTATTTAGTATTTTCTTCGACCGAATGCAATGAAGTTAGGAAGTTAAAATTAAAAAAATCATTTAAATTTTATTACATTGATATATTTATATAAAATTAAATATTATGTAGATAAAATGTAATGTTTAAAATGTAAAAAAGAAACAAAGTGGTTTCTTTTTGTTAATGTACAGGACCTTTTGGTTACAAAAATAATTTAACCGGATGTCGTAGTATTTTTCTATGATGGAATGAGCTAATAAATTAACGTGTTCTTGGGAGTGACTATATTGATCTGCATCATTAAAAATATTTACACTAATTAGGTTGTTAAGAAAGTGAGAACTTATTTTTTTAAACATTTTTGTTAGATTGTAGTTGCGTTATGTTTTTGTAGTCCTCAATAGCGAATTCCCTTTTTAATACTGCTTCGAAGTATTTACAAAATTTTAATACTAACAGCGAAGGAGTTAAAAGACCACCGCTATTATTTAAATTGATTAGCGATTTATAAGAATTACATTGTTGTATTAATTTACAAAAGTACTCACAATTCAATTTTCTAAATAAATATATATCACTATAAATCCCCCTATTTATTCAATAATATTAATTGAAAATTCACTTAATATAATTGGGTATCCAAAAAAATCCTTGTCATACGTTTGTCTACTTTAGAAATTTCTGAAGAAACTTCTGTTTGAGGAATGCAACGACGCGTCACTTAATCTTCAGCGAACAACTGAAAAAAATAGTTCAATGTGGTCTTGACTTAATTTATAGAACGAAAAATATTTCAACAGGCGTGTGTTTAAATAAGTGTCATGGAGAACCTGGATGTTAGAAAGACAACATATTATTCCAATAAATCCCACATTTAGAATCAATAACTTTAATATCATAGGATAGAAACTTTAATTTAGAAATATATTCAATTAAAAATTTAGCGTAATTTTGAACCAAATTAAAATTACTTTGGGATAATGGGATTTTTTTATCCATAATCTTGAAATATTTTACTGTTTAAAATACCAAAAGAATTATTGAAGATTCTAATAAATTTTATTTTTCCACTACATCCTTGAAACTGTGGCAATTTTAAAACACTTTCACATAATTCTAATGCACTTGCTACGGAATTACTTAATGTCTGAACTGCTAAATTAACTTTCATTTTTGGTACATAAAATATACACTTGGGTGCAAAAAACTCGCACATTGCTCAATTTTCCACAAAAGTTCAAAAATTTCCAAAATACCAATATTTGTTTAATTTTTCTTAATCCAGATTCAAAATCTATTTCAATACTTATCCAGCGATAAATTTTATGTATTTATACGTGCAATCAAACTGATTTTTGGGGGAGGTACATCTGAGGTACCTACACGTTTTTGTGAATTTGTCAGCATTAAAATTAGTGGTAAAAATCGAATTAAAACGAACCATTCTTTTCAACTCGTCTCATAAATGTTCGATGGGATTGAGGTCCGGGCTTCGAGCTGGCCACTCCATAACAGGCACATCCATCTCTTGAAGGTACTGGTTGTAACCAGACTTCATAACTTTAACACATTTAAAAAAAAAATTAAATACAAAATATGTATGTTGCTCAAAACCTGACCACGGAAAAAATACCAATACATGAACTTCATGCGGCAATTTCATACCCGACTTGAGCTCAGGGTTGGGGTGGGGTTTTTGAAGTATATATTGGGCCAATTTATACCGCATAATAATAAATATAAAACAAAACAATTGTAGGACAAACATTCTTCACAAAAAAAAAAAAATTAAGTTAAATCTGACTCAATAAACATTACGAACAAAAAAAAATAATAATAAGAATTTTCTTATTACATTTAGACGAAAAATAATCTCTTCCCTTGTCGTTACACGCCAATATTAATAACCAAATAAAAAAAAAATCACAAATATTTACAAGACAAATATTAAATTTAATTATATTATTTATAATTATATTGGCATTAAAAAAATGTAATTTATGTACTTATACCGGGTGAGTTTTTTAAGCTGAAACTTTCAAGTATCTCGGGAAATAAGCACTCTACGATAAAAATGTCCATTATCAAAATTAAAATCATTCTGGAGGGGTCCCTGTTTGTAAGAGGGTGGTGGCAACTTGGAAACTAAGATAGGAACCCCTATTTATTATTGCAGATTCGGATTCTACTGCTAAAAGTACGTAGGATTTCCTTGAATCATTTTTTTCGATTCATGATAGATGGCGCTGTAATAGGCGATATTAATTTTTGTTCGGTTTCTCCTACTGAGAATATTATGCATACGATTCTGCAATATGTTTGCATTAAAATTAACACGTTTTCAATGTAAATACTTGAAATTAGTTTTAAACAAATTGTATTTCTTAAATTTAAAAAAAAAACTACTTTTAGCTTAACACAGGAACAACGACGTGGACATCATCTTAGCTTTATGATAATATAACTATATACATTAAGTATAACTTTATTTTAAAATTAACATAATATTTTTATATCGTTTCAGGTGAGTGCCTAAAATATTATATTTATAATATTCGTTTTTGACAAGTAAGTACATATATCCCTCAAGAATTTGTTAAATATTATGAAAATTTGTTATTTTCAATTAATAATGTAATTCTAAACAAACCACAAACCATTAGGCGAATACCTATACGAAAGTGGAGCTGGTAAATTAACATTTTTCAAATATACAGTTTTAATATTTTTTGTTGAGATTTCAACAAGGTAAAGGTCCTCTTACTCGGCATAAAAAATTTACAAAACCTATACAAATATTTTCACATTGTTGTAATATTTTGAATTACGTATTTAAAGATACACACACTCATAAAACTAACCTACTTTTGGGTATAAATATTGTGATAAACAAAATTTTTAAACAAACAATTCATGCAAAACTTAACTAAAGCACATAAAGGTCGACCGACGAGAAACACTGCTCACCACATAGGTGTATATCACTAAAAAATTAAAATCGTCATTCTTCTAAATAATTAAAATACAAAATGTTTATCCCAAGAAGCAGGCGCCCGATCCTTTTCAATAAGAAAATAAAAATTTTGCTGTGTGCTTTTTTCATTTAGTTTTGCTTCTTATTGTGTATGCCATTATTAATTTTCTCTAAGTGAAATTTATTTTATCTCATCATCATTTTTGTGTTGCCGGAAAATAAAAAAAAAACGAAACGAACATAGCCAAGCAAAAATAAAATGTAAACCAAAAGCATTTTGAAATGAACAAAACCGGAAAAAATTGAAGTTTCCTTATTCTCTTCTCCTGTGGGTATGCTGTTCGTACATTTTATTTCTATTTCATTAAAATTCCATTATCCCTGCTGCAAACACACAGAAATTTGTTTGGAGCTAAAGATTTTAGAGGCGTCGTTGGATTCTATGTTTTTTTTATTGGTAGTGAAAAAAATCTTCTGTATAAAAATTTTATTAAAAAAACGAACAAACAAAAAAACTAAATTACTATGTACGTTCACCATTGGCTGTGTGGTTCACTCGACCAATTTCAATTGTATGGGATGAGCACAAAAATACTGTAATAATTTTTCATTCAAATCATTGTGATATTATTTTCTTTTATGGAAATTTAAATAATTTATTTTCAATTGCTGTAATTGTCTGGGATTTAATATAATTTTTGTGTGTGTATGGGGTCGGTTATTTTTCAACATTTTATTTTCCATCATCATCATCATCATCTGGTTGTGTAGTAAAACACACAAAAAACTACAATATGTGTTCTACATATATTCTCTGTAGAATCATATATTTCAAAATATTATTACTGAATTAACAAAATTTCTATAATTTTATGCATTTCATAATGCGATAATAATGTGATTACCAATGCTATGCCGTTCTTTAATATTGTGTGTATTTTAATAATTGTAAACTTGTTCTACCGTAGACTACAAAATTCAGGGGCCCTATTTCTGAATACGATACGAAAATGTATTCGATACGAAAATGATATCCGTTACGAAAATACTTTGGTATTTCTGAATACGATCGTACGTAATTGTTTGGTGTGAATCCTTGCTATAAGGGAAATTTATTTTAAATGGTTTTACCTATAATAAAATTATACAACTTGTGACATTTTGACTTGACGTTTCGTTCTTGTTTGTATGTAATAGAAATGGACGATTTATTTATGATTATTATTATTAATATTCTAGTCTTTTATCTTAGGCAATATTATATATCTCTTTCTAATCAAATTTTATGTAGATGCAATGTTGTGTATTTTATGTGTGCCATACAAACATGTTTGTTATAAACGAACATAAAATTAGTGAAACGACGAATAATTTCTTGTGTAGTGATAGTGACACATCAGAGATTTTTGTACCCCAACCTCTTACATATAAATTGGTATCATAGTGTTTAATAAATTTGTGTAGAAAAATTTATTTTATCAATTACGAGTACCCCAGAGAAATTTTTATTGTGTCCCTTCGGGATTTTAACAGTGATTTTTACCATCCTTCGGGTGCCACCATCCATTTGGTGTACGACACATTAAGTATTACTTGGTCGTTTTATATATTTTATGAAAAAATAAAATATTACGGCCATCGTTACAGAATTTCTATAAAATTATTTTATATCATCTTAATAAATGTAATTTAAAAATATAATATATGTGTAATTTATTTAGAAATCAATTTAAAGGTTTGATTTTCTATGAAGTCGTTAACTAAACATCCATCGAATAAAAATCCGTTCATGAACGTATAAAAATCGTTCGAATTCGTTTTGCCAGATAAGGGAAATTTGTGAACGTATCAAGTAGGTACGAATTCGTGTTAGAGTTGGGCGAATTCGTATTCAAAAATACCAATCATACGAATTCGTACAATTTTTGTTCGTATTCGTATTCAGAAATAGGGCCCCAGGAGATGGACAAACAAGGATATATAAAAAACGTATTACAACAGTTTTGATGACGTACTTCTAGTACCGTCTAGTACCATACACGCGCTGCTGGACAACTGTTGCGAAATACTTCACTTTAATAGAGAAGTGATCGTAAATCAAAATGATTACATTTTCATTATGACATTTTTACATTCTCCAATCATACAATGAAGTAGCACATACAGGTAATCCCAGAAGTGAGGATCAAGCGATTATATCTTAAAATGCTATTATGTATCGGGGTATTCAAAATAAAATGTAGTTTTAGTAAATACTTTAAAAAGTTAATCGTTTTTATTAAAATATGCACTTAATAAAATTTCGAGTGTTAAAATAGCTGTTTTATCAGAAATAAAACAAAATTAATAAAATACCAATTTTTAAAAAATTTTAAATATTAGAAAAGTGTTCGGATTGTCAAACAGTTTACAAAATATACTTTTGCGAATTCTCCTCTATACGGTTATAGCACGTGATGGTCGACTGGTTAAAGTATAGCCTACTAAGTGTTATCTTTCGAACAGTCGCGGATTTCAATTCAGTCGGAGTTCAAAATTTTGATAGGTTATTATTTTTAGAGTGGTATTCTAAAAATAATGTACCTAATCCAGAATCCGTCCAATACTGATAAGAAATCGAATTTTACAATGCTAAAACCTGTGGAATACCAGTGAAAGGGAATATGAGAGTAACTTAATTGCATTTGTAAACAGTGACGCTAGACCCAATAAAAATTAGGCATTAGTTTCCAGCCGAAAGTAAAAAAAAAAATCGATAAAGCATATAGTATCTTTGCTATTTAAGTCGAAAACATATTGTAATATGTTATGTCAAATATTAATGTATTTGACCGAAAGTTGTCTGCTGATTCGGCCGGCATATCGCCCGCTTCGTGACAGTACCTCCTATCTGACAATTTTGTAAAAATGAGCTTTTGATAAGAAAGGCTGACGCAAGATTAGACGCAGACTTACAAATAATTAAAATAAGTTTGTATTACAAGAAAAGCAAATTAAATCGAATCGAAATCATCAAAACCAGAGGAAACATATAGAATGACAACGATGTTTTTTGAATTTCCTGAACAATTCAGTTTTTGCAGATAGCAGTTATTGTCACGAAGCGGTCGATATTCTGGCAGAGATTTCTCAGACGACGCCAAAAGTAATTTTTTTCTAACCAAACATACATATTAAACTTTTTGTGTTATCAAATACAAAGATCTCAAAACCATCAGAAGAGACCGGAACCATTAAATGTTATCAAATGTGTTATTACGTTATTAAATGTGTTATCACGTGGATAGACTGGGAAAACTCGTTTAAATATATCAAACATGTAAAATCTGAAAACTTTTAAAAATTGAACGTTAAAGATTCATAGCTGGAATGTAGTTCTAATAAAAGGTCTTAGTGATTAAATTTCAGAAAACTAACAGAGCCAACTCTTGTTAAAAATTAAATCTTTACTGAATAAACTCTTGAAGGTTTATTTCGAATAGTTATTTAGATTCAATAATTTATAGTTTATCGACCATACATCGATATAATTGCCGTATTTTGGTGAAATAAAATTTCTTTTATCAAAACTCGTCATTTCAGGTAAAGTTTAAAGTATGATGCGAACTAATTTTCTTTGAAATTTAATTTCCAATCTTTTTATTTCAATCGTTTTTTTCATGAATACTATATACTTCTCAATACATTTGCAACAAATAGAAAAGCTCCTATGGAAGGTGCCATTTCCGGTAAACCAATCTCCATTTTTATTAAAAAGCTTATGTATGAAATTTCATCATGATCAATCAATCCGTAAGGGCTGTACAGGAATCAAAGTTTTACTGTAATACAGTTTTTGGACAAAAATCGTCATTTCCGCTTAAATTTTGGAAAACTGATCTGAGGCGGTATTATTACAACAAATTTAATTTTGAATTTTTAGTTGATAGTCGTTTTTCCTGTAAGTTTTACTCTTCAAAATATTTACAAAAAACGTGAAGCTGTGGAAGGGATGTTTCAGAGAGGCCGAATTTGTGTAAAACAGTTTTGTCAAAAAACATTTAAGCTTACAATCAAAAAATTTCCTCTGGAAGCTAATTCCAGTTAACTGATTTTGGCCAAAAACTCAACTACTAAGATCTCCACCATTGATCCCGGTAAAAAGCATAATCATATATCATTTATAAGGAAAACAACCAAGAACTAAAAATTCTAAATTTAATTTGCAATAATAATGGTCGACCTCAGTTTTCCAAAATTTAATCGGAAATGTCTATTTAAAAAAAACGTACAGCCCAGATGAATTAACTGATCGGAACGAAACTCCAAACTTAAGCTTTTCACATAATTGGAAAATCCCAGTGATATTTGAATGAACTCGGAAGTGGCAGCGTATAAAGGAGCTTATTGACATCGGTCAGACCAAGTTATGGAAATCTTGATAAAATAAACCTTATGCAAATCAAGTTTTCTCGAGGTTTTAAAGGATTCTAGTCCTTAAAATGAATGAAAGCTTTGTACGTCCGTCTGGATATCTGGATGGATGGATGGATACCTAGATATTGCTTTACTTTTCCCATATACTCGTGTAGTATATCGCTTGGAAGATCTTGGATTAGGTAAAAAGTTTGATATAACTGTTAAATTTTGCATGCTGATACAAAAGCTGATACAGCAAGTACGTAAATTTTCTCCAATTATATAAATTTTGTATAAAAAACCGAAGTTAAACATTATATAACGTTGTCACTTCTCTGCTTATTTGTTTATTAAGTATTTGTTTCTAATTAGTGGGCTAGCTTTGACTCACGACATGCGCGCCAATCCCCAAACAAAAGTTGGTCCTTCAAAACTAAAAAATAATCAGCTACAAAAACAAGTTAATAAAAAGCTTTAAAGCCAAACAACAACCGGAAACTTAATTTTATCGCCAAATAGGTAATCAAATCGTAGAAGAGACCCGTAAACCTAACTCAACGAAAACAAAACTAAGCATGAA
Source organism: Nephrotoma flavescens (assembly GCA_932526605.1). NCBI lineage: Eukaryota > Metazoa > Arthropoda > Insecta > Diptera > Tipulidae > Nephrotoma > Nephrotoma flavescens. Next base: position 130,575,183 of record OW052221.1, on the reverse strand, counting down.
CCAGAAAATTTTCCAACCATAGTCAAGCGGTACACAACCATCAGCGACACCAAGTATAATTAGTCACCTTTCACAAGGGTGATCATTTTGAAAAACAAAAAATAATTAAAGGAAAAATATCTCAATTCAAACAAATATGGTCTAACCCGGCTGACGAAGAGATACCAAGAAACGAAGTTAAAACAACTGAAATCTTTATACACAGAGTTCGTATAAACGGATGAAAAGATCTACAACCTAGATCCTCCAATCGATAAAAATCATATTAATTATACGCCACCCATCGAACCACGGTGGCATCAACTTACAAAAACTTATAGAGGAAATACGCCAGCGGTTAAACAACGGGCCACTACACCACTACACCACATACCCCGCCACCATCGCGCAGCTAGGAGTTCATACCTCCAGAATCAGACCGAATTTTCTTAAAATTACGAATAATCAACCAAAATACTAACTGATCAACCAGTTCCTACGAGAACAAGATTTTAAAATGGGGAAATTATGCAGGGAAATAGCAAAGGCCGTTGTTTGGAAGAAAAACAAGGCAAGTGTTCAATGCAATTCGCCAGCCAGTATATGTAGCTTGCTATGAATGAAATAATTGATAGGCACAAAGAACTTTGTATCGAAGCCTCAGGCGATGAACATCAGAGGCTATAGGGGAACTACGCCAGAGGGGATTATGAAACATTAAAAGAATAATTCAGGTCGATAACAATCAAAATTACTACAGTGATAGGGGGTTCATAAATTACTAATCTCATAATATCAGGGATCAAAATAAAACCTATTGATATGCTCACATTTTATATAGAGACTTTTCATGCAGTCTACTTTCGCTTTCATGGAGTCCTTTCTCAAAGATATTCAAAAGATTGATAGACCAAAATCAAAGGCTCTCAGATACACATAAAATCAACTATCTGAAAAATCATCTTAGTGGTACAGTAGTCAGATGATTATTAGGCACCTTGTGACCCTATTCTGGCAATTCTCCGAGGATAGGGAATTGGGGAAAGAAATTACATAAAATTTGTATTTAATTTTTTTTTTTGGGTAGTGGTCATTTTTATGAAAACAAAATTAAATAGGGAATATTTTTTTACTGCCAATTTCGCTATGGAAAAATTACTCCCAATTTAAAAGCTATTAACATCAAACGGGTTTCCTCAGTAGGCCAGGAATTTATGAATAAAAGCTATGCCAATTATACTTCCGGTTCTCTATTCATAGATAATTACAAGAATAGGGTTCATGTGGCACTATTCTCTCTTTCCCTGGGAATTGGGAAAAATACTTTGATCACATTTTTGTCCAAATTGTATTTTTGTTGCCTACTGAGGGAATAAGTTTAGTGTAAATATTTTCGAAACAAAGTTAAATGGGAAAATATTTTTCCATATAAAAATTTTGTGGAACTAAAGTTTCCCAATCAACTTCGTGTTCAACATTTTTGCAGTAATCCAGTGGCACTATTCTGGTAATTCCCCGGGAATAGGGAACTGGGGAAAGAATTTACATATAAATTCTTTTTAAATAATTTTTTTCTGACATACTAAGGTAAAAAGTTAATGGCAATTTTATTGAAAGCAAAATAAAATTGGGAATAACTTTCCCTGATATATTCGCTATGGAAAAATATTCCCAATTTACAAATATTTACATCAAAATTTTTTTCTCAGTAGGCCAGAAAAAACTGATTTATAGATAAAAGCTAAGTAAAATCTTTCCCCAGTTCCCTATTCCCGGTGGATCTCCAGAATAGTGCCACAGAGGCCAGAAAAATACAATTAGAATAAAAAATGGTATGAAAATATTTTATCCCTATTTCCAGGGAAAGCCAGAATAGTGCCACTGGAATATATTTAATAATAAATATGTACAACAACAAACGGTTAATTATATCAGCCTACATAAATACGCTGGTCTAATAGCGATTAATTAAACCACCAATAAATACAGAACCATCAGGAGCAATCAGAGATTTGTACGACACAACAAATGAAAGCATACACGCAATCAGCAGCCTTGAAATAAATGTCAAATTGAGGAATTATTTTCTAATTGTCATCTTATCTAAGGAATTTTACAACAAAACCAGCCGATTATATGAAAGTTTGCTCCAGTACCCAGCTGAATTTCAGAAACCGATGAGTTTATGAAATTTCTTTCTTTAAGTCCTTTGAAGAATTATATAGCACTAAAAAATCAAGCAAACGTTCCTATATATGATATGATGATGACTGTATAGCATTAGATTAACAAGCATTTAGCGTCTTACTTTGGAAATTTTACAACAACAATGCCATACATTTCATTCCAACAAGAATAGTTTCATTGCAACTTTTTGTTGGAATAGGAATAAAATTATTCTACGCAAAGTTAACCTATTGACCACTAGAGCAACTTTTCCGAAAATTATTGTTTTATGGGTTAGCGTCTTGACAAGAAAAGTCAATTTTAAATTTGTCAACAATAAAATAAATTAGATTTGTTTTTTGTTATCGCATAAAGAACCAAACGATATAAATCAACGATACAAAAAATTAACTCCAATGCTAAATTAATCTGAAAAATAACACACATTTACGACGAAAACGCATTTTATATTTTCATAAATATTTGTTATGACATAAAAGTAAAACGCATGCTTCGTTTGATTTTATTAGATTTTTGTACCAACCGATAAAATTATAAAAAGAATCGCTTGGCTTTTACTTTGGGCACAAATTTCATTCCTATTCGAATAGGAATAATATTTCCCAAAGTAAGACCACAAATATAAAATATGATTTATTGGCATCATGTTATATATTGAATATAAGTGACGCGTCTGGTTGTTAGTAATTTGTATTTATATTATATTATTTCATTCTCATAAAATTTGGTGTACAAAAATCGCACATTGCTCAATTTTCCACAAAAGTTCAAATATATCAAAAATAAACCTATATTTGTTTAATTTTTTTAATGCAAAGTTTATTTCAATACCTATCCAGTGGTACCAAATATTTTCAAACTTTTCAAATATTTTTTTAAACCCATTATATATTTTAAATTCACTACTTTTAAATTCACTTGAGAAATTCGAGTTTTCGCTCAAATTTAATTTACTGTTATAAAGAAAAGGATAAAACGATGATTACGACTGGTATTTTTACATGACTACTTGGATTGTTCCAGAATATATCACGATTAAATTGATGATTTTTAAGATTATAATGATTATAAATTAAATTTGTACACCAATTGTGAAGAGTAGTGTTCCCCTTGAGAAATGATTTTGGTCAATTTGGACGGACATTCCCTGGAAGATTTTTCGTCATCGGTACAGTTTCACATTTTAGTTGAAAATTATGTAAGTTATGCCTTTTTTGAATCATCCATTACTGGTGAAAAATTCGATTATCGAGGTGGTGGATGTCCTTTCCTTTATTTGGTTGAAAACCTGAAACACTTTGTGTTTAATAGCGGTATTCTTATTTTACCCGTTTCATATCTATTCAAATAATTAAAGCTTTTTCAACGGCTGCCATAATATGATCCCATTTTTAAGTTGATAATTTTGCACTCACTGTTATAATTTTGTACTCACTTGTACCACTCGTCAGACTTTTACGAATAGAATCTTTCGTCCATTTTATTGTTCTTACCGTTTGACTAATTCAAACCATACTCTTTTGCCACAAGGTTTGAGTGCGGGGATCCGACTTCAATCTATCCAAATCTTGATTTTGGTTTCTAACGAGATTACCTGCTATTTGGTAAGAAAAAATTGGCAAAAATTGTATTTGAATAAAGTTAAAATGAAATTTACATATTGTGTGCGTCGTATGGAGTAAAATACAAAAATAAAATGACAGCACATTGAACATCGAAATATTAGTACTTTTTCAGTATTATAACTTTTTTAATAATTTTGTTAATCGAGTACCGTGTAATCGAGGAATGCGGTGTAATTTTGAATTTTTTAAGCCGAATGCGCGAAAATTATCTGCGCGCAAATATTGCATAAATATTTTATAATAAATTTGAATGCTATTATTTGTCCTAATATCAGTTATCCAAAGGGCAGGTCGAACCGGTCGACTGCATTTTACAATATTAAAGGCTGTATACTATTGCATGAGCTTACATAAACTTGTATTTGGTGGGTAATACAATTCCGAAATTGCAATAGACAAGTTTAGGCGTAAAATTATAATTGACCCTGGACAGTAAAATTTACAAATATTCTGAAGAAATTGTTACGATAGGGACAAACGGATATCGCCCGATAATGTTAAACACGTCAACGGTTATTATTCATCATAGTGCTACACTATGAAAATTTGATACAGGATCGCGTTCATGTGCTGAAGCCAAAAGTAAATGATTGTTGGAAGTTTCACCACACTATATTATAACCGAATAATTTCGAGTATTAGACGAATAAGAAAATAACTAAAGTTTAAAACAGGTCTTAGCCGACAGATTAATTTATGAGCACAAGTTGTTATTTTTTACTAAACTTTATTAAATATAATATAATCATAAAAACTTGAACACGAAAGTTTTAATTTCAACTACCAGAGGCAGTTTACAGGTAGCAGTTGACATTTTGACAATTTCAAAAAATAATACAGTTTAATTTCAATTTTTTTCCGGAATTATTTTATTTTCGAAAAAACACATAACCAAAGACCATATGTTATGAGATAAAAATCTTAGTGCACTCATTTGTTTGGTAAAAATGAATTTTAACTTCCAAAAACCCCATTCTTAACCGAAAAACTATAAGATGTACTGAACAAACAATGGATAAAACATAAAAATGAATATTCTACATTGTCTACATACTCTACCAATTATCGACATTGTTTACGCAAAAATTAATTGTTTACATTATTCTTGACACCTACATGTCAACAATCGTGAAATACGCTTAGATGCACAACACTGCATGTTCTATGTTGGCATTTGTAATAAAACCATTTTATCTAAAGGAGAAGACTATTAATATATGTTATAACATAAATCTGTCGACTTTAAAAATATAAAAATTTAATTTCCGGTATACTGTTGAAACTTTTATTGGCGGAACTTTGCCTTGTTGAATATAAAAGACAACATTTTCTTACCTACAGGTTGGGCCAAAAGTCACCATGGTGTTGTAACCTAGGTTAATAGAACTTTTGGTTAGGTTATTTAGTTCTTTCAACCTTAGAATCTACAACATTGAGGTTGATGTTATATCAACCGGTGAACTTAAGGTTTGAAATGATTCACTCAGTTAGTAATCGGGGTCTAATACATAGTGGATAGTTACAGAAAGTGAATTCTGGAACTCTAAGTGTATGTACGATGTGGAAAGGATCAGAAGTGGAGATTATCGAGCGCAAATAGTGATTAGAATTCTAGTTACGTAAATTATGTGGAGTTGGATACTTTTCTTTTATAATTTGATTACACCATAAGAGTTAGTGTTAGTTGGAGATAGTTCTAGCCAAGCGTTATTCACACGTTCTCTCGCTTTGCCGTGCGAGATTAAGAAATAACGGATTGCTCGAGTGGTACTAGTGTGTTACATGCAGGAATACTTACCAGAGATTGTTGATTTATGCAGCTAGGATGGACGTCTCGTTCTTGTATTTTTGAAAGAAATTCTCCTTGTATTTTGTAAGTTTAAGCTTTTATTGATTGAATAAATTAATTGAACTGGTTGAATTTGAAATTATAATTAAATTTGTTTAAAGTTTACTAATTTATTAAGTGACTGATTTAAATTAGGTTGAATTAAAACTGAACTATGTTGAGTTAAAATCTGGACTACGCTAATACCGTCGAGGTTCGTCTAGTGACGAAACCTTTAAGGGTTTACGATCCAGTTTTAACGATTCGCGATGATGTACTAACTGAACTGAACTCATTTATATTGAATAAATTTTGGTTCTTATATACTAAATATTTATTCGTATTATACCAACAATTTAAATTCCGAAAATTCCGAAAAGAAAGACATTATGTTATTTTTAATAAATGTTTAATTTCCAATCATTTTTTAAAATTTTGAAGTTTTTTATTGATAAATAATCAATACATAGTGTAATATGTTTTTAATATTAGAATTAGGTTATTCGAAATTAGAATACAATTCAAAATTAATATAAAGTTGTGATAAAAGCCACTGCGCCAACCACATATAATTGATATCCATTATTTGTATAGTTTATTTTATTGTCGCTCAATTCTTTACCATTGCTCTTATCTGAGAATATCATTAAATTCTTAAATTCCTAATATATTGATCGTTTCAATCCTTCCCCGGTCTATCATGAAATTTATATCGTTTTATATTACAAAACTATCGATTTAATTCGATGACGATGAAAATCACGATTATGAATTTTTCAATTGTATCGAAAATATAAAAATCACAATAAAATTTTATTACGAAAAAATTATATAATTAAACTTATTAAATTTAAATAACTAAAATTATTTAATCCAATATTTAACATTATATGTTAATATAATTTTGTAAATATTTCATGTATTGGCAACGATATTCGACACCTTAAAGAGGTGTCGTAAATTTTCACAAACGGTAACGAAAAATTTCATAGTCACACATTTTCGGTAATATCGAATTAAAAATCAATTGAAAATTTGATAGTATTTACCATATACTTGTTGATGTAAAGTATGTATGGCAGAGGTATAGCATCCGATGAAAATCCTAATAAGTATATACTTTTTTGTGTTTGATGTGTTATTAGATTAATAAATTAATTTTCCAGACTACACAAAGTACATTAAATTTGGTCAAGGCTTTTAATATTTAGGAATGAAAGAGATTTATGGACAAAATAGTTTTTCACGCCTAGCTATTTCACTTACCATACAATATTATGTTTTCATATAACAATATAAAGTTGTGATATGATTTTTATTTTTTATAGCGTTATAGGGTGGTAAACCCTTCAAGAACACGATTAATTCGTTCCGTGTTCTTTAAAACCGTGTTGTTCCAAACTACAAAAAATAAAATAAAAAAAACGTTACGTTTTATTTTTTGTTATGATATACAAAAAACAAAATAAAAGGAAATAACGAAAATCGTGTTGTTTAAAACTGTGTTATTTGAGGAAATGGGTATACGTGTTCTTTAAACCCGTGTTCTTCGAATACAGTGTTTTGGGAGGGTTACCTATACTTTACTCCCTATACAATACTTGAAGCACTGTTGGATAAAAAGCACAAAATAGCAACACTGAATGATTTTCAGGGGCATATGTTGTACCATCACTTCGAATCGAAAAAAGTCGAAATTCGAAAGAAATCGACCCATGTACAACATACCGCCCCAGATGTTCCTTATTATTTTCAGGTTGCCCAAGTTGTGTCTAAATGGTCGATTTTTTCTATGTCTGTCTATCTGGCAATTTTTATATTATTTACATAATATTCACAATTTCATTGAATACGATTTTGAATGTCATTGAACTCGGTTTATATCTTTATACGATTCACATTTTCATTCATAATGTCATTGAATTCGATTTTGTATGTCATTAAATTCAGATTATATTTTTATATTACGGTATCTTTTGTTTTTGATTTTTGTGCAATTAACGGTATAATTGAATTCTGTTATTTCAATCATTTATTGTTTAATAAATAGGTTAAGTTAAAAGCTCGCTGTCATAATTAATATTTTGATAATGTTGATGGAAACATTACAAATAAATATTCGTGGCATGAATGATTTTGTTAAATTTGATAATATGTTAGAGTTGAAAGATAATCGGATGTTGATATTTTAGTTATTTCTGATACTTTTATTCAGAGTCATAATTCGATAGCCTATCCTATCAACAATTTTAATAGTTGCTTTTCTTGTAGAGATGATTGAACTGGAGATGGTCTTGCATTATACATTAAAAAAATATCGAGTATTGGTATGATGTTGATTTTTTTTTCAATTGGTTGGATAATCTTCTATCTAAAAACCGCTGTACTGACCACATATTACTTGGGGATATAAATATTACCGTTTGATCACTATACAAATACGTATGCAACTCGTTCTGCAAGTGACAATATTTTAGATCATTCCGTGCTTCATAAATACGATATACTCTACTATTAGCATTCACAATTTCCTTTTGTCAAATTTTTATTTTACTTCTAAGTATATTAAGAAAACTCTTGAAAAGCAAATGGTAGATATGGCAAAAGTTAATGAATTATTCAATAATTTTCTTCTTACAATGCCATTTAATGTAAAAGATCCGAATAATAGTATAGAAATTATTGTTGGAAAATATAGTGAGTTAATAGATAGATACTCAAAGACAGTAATTGTCGATGATAAGCTGAAAAATGCGTTATGTCAGTGGATCACACTTGACATTTGGCGTGACATTCGTAAAAAAAATATAGTTTTAAAAAAACTTTTATGTAATTCTAGTAACGTTGCTCTTAAATCCGAATTAGAACGTGTATCTAAATTGTTAGCTTCTAAAAAATATTATGCTAAAAAGCGTTACTTTAGTAATATGTTTTTTAGATTTAAACCAGAGAGATCTATGGAAGAACGTGAACTTATTTTTTAATAAAAATCTCGATTCTCTTAAATTTGATAAAATTTCCTTTAATGGCCGATACGTGAGTGATTCTTTAGAGGTAGCTAATCTTTTCAATTGCTTCTTTGTTAACGCAAATTACTTAATTAGTGAATCGTAACGTGAACGTACACAGGTTTGGAGCTATTAAATGGATTCCAGATGGATGTATCTAACACCAATTACACCTGCTGAAGTTTCTAACGTTATCTGTTCGCTTAGTAGTGGTAAGGGTGAAGGTCGACTAAAAATTAATAGTTAGATTTTTTTCGAACATCTGATGTTTTTAATTAAAGTTTAATAACTGGTGTATGTCCCAAATGTTTAAAAGTCGCTAAAGTATTTCCTATTAATAGTTATAGGCCTATTTCTACTCTTTCTATATTCGCTACAATTTTTGAAAAATTGAAATTTTCGCGCCTAATAACGTTTTTAAACTATAATATTTCCTTGGGTTGCACTACTTCTAAATAAATTATACTGTTACGGCGTACGTGGAATTCCTTACAACTTATTGAAAAGTTATTTATCACATCGAAAATAGTATGTCTTGATAAATGGAGTAGGAAGTGAAATGTTAGATATTAAATGTGGTGTTACTCAGGGTAGTCTTTTAGGACCACTTTTGTTTCGGGAGTTACATTTGACGGACATATGTTTTGGGATGATCACATCAATATCACAAGTAAGAAAATTGCTCCACTTGTTGGGTTACTTAGAAAATTATCTTTCTTTGTTCCTACTAGGGTATTGCTTATGATTTATTTTTCGTTTATACATTCGCGACTTAGTTATGGCATTATCGTATACGGAACAGCTATATTGACTATAGTCTGAAGAAATTGCAAGTTATGCAAAACAAAAGTGTAAAAGCAGTGTACAGATTGCCAATTCTATTTTCCACTAGGTGGAAATTATATAGCAAAGATGATATTATGATATTGCCCGTAAATAACTTATATAAGTTTCAATTAACCCTTTATATGTACAAAAGCCTAAATGTATCTTCATTTATGTCTAATATAAACTTTAACTAAGCTCATCATGTCTATTTAACTCGAAATTGTAACAGCATTGATTCGCGTCATATTAGAACTGAATTTGAAAGAAAATCGATCACGTTTATAGGCCCATTTATTTATAATCAAGTACCTGAATTTATAAAGGAATCTGAAACCTACTTATAATTCAAAAAAAATATTATAAATTATTTTAAATCCAATATTCTATTATTTTGGAACTATTTCAACGTTATCTTTAATTTTTATAATATTTATATATCTATGTAAATTTTGAAACTTTTGTATATTTATGTATAAAAACTTGCATTATCCTTAAAGGAACATTATATTCACTGGATAATCCGCCGTTGTTATTGTATGAGAATGAATAATAAAAAAAAATATGAATCAATTTTGTTAGTTTCGCTCTCTCGCTGCATACAATCACATAAAACCAAACAAAACAAAGCACATAAAATATGTTTATAAAAAAACGCTTATTCAACTACATGCGTCGTAGCAGCGCCCAATATGAAATAGAGGCGCCCAAGAATTATTTTTAGTTTTTCTAATGGATAAAGTCTTTTTAAAGTAATATTCTCTTTGCTGGAATGTATTTACTTTGGTTTTCATTATACAGCCCCAGAGCTGAATGCCGTAAGTTCATACAGGTTTTAGGATTTGCCGGTATAGTAGCAATTTATTATGTAGAGTTAGCTCAGAATTTCTTCCTAAAAGCCAATCCATCTTTCTGTATTTGATGTTTTACTCTCTTTTTTCTTTTCGATATACTCTTTCCATTTTAGGTTCGCGTCTAGAGTCTTGCCTAGATATTTTGCCGTGTTTGCATAGGGAATTAACTGAGAGTTCAGTTCTATTGGTATCCAGTTGACCTTTTTATTGACAAAGCATACGTGAACAGATTTTGTTCCATTACGTTTTATTCGCCATTTCTTCGTCCAGTGGATCCGAATTAGTGATGTATTTCTAGCAGTTGGGAATTTTTTATTCCCCAAAGTGTATTCTGGCGTTTGGGATTTTTTTTTATTGGGAAAAATATTTTCATTTTATTCAGTCAATTTTGACGATAATTGTCCCCCATTATTTTTTTTGAGAATTATAATTCGTATTTTTTCGAATTTTTAAACATTATTTTTTCTAATATATGTATATTTAAAAATAAATTAAACTGGTAATTATGTCGCAACATGCGTTTTAGTTAATAAAAACCAAAATAAAAAATTTTTACTCCAAAAATTATTCCCAGTCTACCAGAATATACATTTGGGAACAGGAAATAAATATTTGGGAATTATTTCAATTTGTAATTTCAGCAAAATATTTTCCCAATTTCCTGGGAAAGCCAGAATAGGGCCACAGGTGCTGACAATATTAATAGCTCGTTGCAATTTGCTTGTGGATTCTTCTGTGCTATCAGCGACTGTTAAGATGGCCGTATCATCCGCATACGTCGCTATGTTACTCTCCTCTATCGTTGGCAGGTCTGAGGTGTATAGAACATATAAGTTGGTCCCAGAACGCTACTTTTTGGTACTCTTGGTGATATTTTATTCATTTCTGAGTATGTAAGATTTTAAAATTTCATAAAACTGCTTTGGCAAATCCCTTTGTAATTTATATTCCAAGCCTTTATGCCAAACTCTTTCAAAGGCCTGTGCTACATCCAAGAAGCCGCTTGCATATATTTTCCTACTTTCAAGTACATCTTCAAATATGTTTGTAATTCGGTGTACTTGTTCTATTGTTGAATGGTTTTCTCTGAAGCCAAATTGATGTGGAGGAATAAGATTTCTTTCTTCTAGTATTGGTTTAAGTCTCTTTAGGAGTAGTTTCCCGAATATTTTTGAAATTAAAGTCTGAACACTGCGTTCAGACTGCGAACACTGCGAAACTAAGATCCTCTGATGAAATGCAGAATTCAGCGCCGACCCACCGTCCATGTCAATGTACAGGTTGACATGGAGCTTGCAATGTGCAGGTGGTATACTGTAGTTGTGTGAGTAGATGAATAGGCGAATGGTTAATGGTGTGGCGTGAATGCGTAGTATCACAATGGACTAAAATTGGCCTAAGTGTCAACCACTGAAACATTAGGATAGGACCGATTTAAGACCATCTGCACATTGCACACTGATAGGGGGTCATATAGATGTGTTACGTTTCACCACAGATCGTAATCTGTTGATGACATTTCACTTTGCATCCTGCCCAATTCGGGATTCGAACCCGGTACCTCCCGATCCAAACGCCAAAGCTTTAACCACTGTGTCATTTGCTATTTGGTTTTTTTATTAGGCGCTCGACTTTTTTGCCAGGCCTTTCTTGCTTTTTGTTTCGCTGCAACCAGCTCCCTAAGTTCCAGAGGGTAACTAGCATTTCGTTTCGGCGCGGCCTTTGAACTCGAGAGGGTACTACCCTACATCGCTTCGTGTATACTGTTGTTGAGTTGTTCTACTTCTTCTTCTTTATGTATCGGATTTTTAATTGGCACCTAAAGTTTTCTTAACAATCGTTGCACTGGCGTGTGATCCGACATAGTCACCTCGCCACTTTCTAGGTGTATGCAGTTTTCGTCTATACGTTTGGTGACAAAGAAGACAATAGCTGTTTTGCTTTGGTAAATCCGATTAGATTTAATACTAGAGGCTAATTTTGGTTTCAGCAATATTTGTTTCTAAATTTCCAGTAACGGAAATTAAATGTTCATGGTAATTGGCGTATTTATCAGTAGTAATAAAAGTAGAGTTGGCTTTAAATAAAACTAAAAAATATAAGATTTTCATAAAACCGATTCAGATTACAATTACTACTGACATAAAAGCCAACTATGATGATAACTATTTTCTGTTACTAGAAATTCACAAACAAATATTGATGAAATCCAAAATTGGCCTCTAATATTAAATCTAATCGGATTTACCAAAGCAAAACAGCAAATGATATCGGGTATTTTGATTCTATCCGTAAGCCATTAAGTTGATTGATGTCCAGAATGAAAATCTGGAAAATTTCTAATGCTGGAATATGTTGCATAACCTCATTTGTATTCCAGGTTACTATTGTTTATATTTTATTTGTTGTTGTTTGCGTCATTTTAATAGAGCATGGATTTCATTTCATTTAGAGAGTCTTGCTTATGTAACCTGTTGCTTAGCGCTTGAAGGAATTTTTCTTGTTTGGCTAGACGAATGTTAAGAGCTTTCATGCTTCTTAGTATCTTTTGGAGCTCTGTTATATCCTAGGTAGTGAAATAAGTGGTTTTGTCATGGCCACGTGCGAGTATAGTTTTAGTTCTCCCGTTTTACTAGAATGAGGTTTTGGTTGCTCTTTGGTGAAAGTTTGATTAATTTTTCCCGGTGTTGCTGGATTTTGTTTTCGTGTTTTATTTCTTATTCTTTGTAGCTCCATAGCTATTTCACATCGCCGGTAGTTTGCGGGATGTGGCTTATTGCAATTAACACATTTTCAGCATTAGTTTTATTAACCGGGCATACTTGGGCATGATGCTTTCCAGCACATTTCACGCATCTAGTCTCTCGTGGGCAATATTTTTGCGTATGATTAAAACCGCGGAAGCACTCTTTTGTTAATTTGAACTCCTTGTTCAGTTTCGATTTTTTTTGTTTTTCTTAATGATGTTCACAGTATTTTCTATTTTAATCCTTTTGCTTGAGATCCTCAATAATTTCGTCTTTTGCGCAGGTTGGGTGAAGACCTCGAGCCATAACTTTGATTGGGCGATCATTCTTATCCTCATAGGTACATCATTGATGTCTCTCGGAATTAACCTCTATGGGTTTCAGAGTCTGCAACAATATTTTCCCATGCGCCATTATTTAGAGATACGAGTTTGTATTCGTCTACTGTAATAAATTTCGTAATCGATTGTATAGTGGAGAAATTTGATATTGCTACGACATTTATTGGTGAAGGTGATTTCTCTTTTCGTTTACCTGGTTGCTGTTCTAGCTAGTTGTTTCTTGATGATTAACTGGTTTCTAAAATCCTTTTTTGAAGTTTCTGTCGTTTCTGTTGAGTGTTTAATTTTCCTTTTATTACATGGTCTTTTACTCCGGTTCAACATCTAATTTGGTTCTCTTTCTAATTATTCTTCATCCGTATGGAATGGAATAATGTCATCATCGTTTGCAGGGCTAGGTGTCGTCCCAAGTTCTTCACGTGTTTCAACTGTTTTTTTGAGTTCTTCAATCTCTTTCTTTAAAATAGTAAATTATTCTCTCAATTTAGTTGTAAATTCTTTTTTTTCTCTTAGTTGTTCACGGAATTGGGCATTTTCCTTCACGTACTGAAATATATTTCCAGTTGAAGGTGTTTATGATCTTGGTAATTTGGAACTTCGTAAAAATGGATTAAACAATAATTGGGCCATCCCAGAATCTGTTGGGAACGCCTTCGAAGAGTGGGGATTTGGTATAATTCTAAATAGTATAATACCTATATTATTAAACGAAAAATAATTATATTTATTTATCTGAAATTTTTTCTCGAAAATGGCGCTATACTTTTTCTTTTCTTCTTCTTCCGGTGTGAAAAAAACGATCTAGATTGGTTACGACTTTGGAAAAATTCGTTTAGGGCTTTTGTTTTGGAAAAACAATTTTCATATGAATAACGTCACAAATACTTGTAGCTAAATATTTTCAAGGGCACATTACAATTTAATTCGATTATCGATAGTATAGAATAATTAGTCGGTATAAATATGCAAAAAGGTTTGAATCCCATCTTATATCAAAATTATTCTACGCAGATTCAAAATTGTTGGTCTCCGAAAGCTGGTCAAAATCTTGCATATATGAAAATCATTGTCATATTAAAATTAAAGCTTTATTACTTTTTACACTATTTGCCGTAGGCACTTGGCAAAACACACTTACACTTAATAAACACATTTTATTAAACACTTGTTTTTTATTTCGCAAAATTAGATTTTTTGAATATTTTAATTAAAAAATTTGTTCAAAAAGTTTAAAAAATCACTCGATCGATTTCTACTCGTTAGGTCATCATCAGAAGTATCTACTAGTTTAGATAGTAGAATCTACTATCTAGTAGATACTCCTGATGATGACCTAACAACTCGAAATCGATCTAGTGATTTTTTAAACTTTTTGAACAAATTTTTTAATTAAAATATTCAAAAAATCTAATTTTGCGAAATAAAAAACAAGTGTTTAATAAAATGTGTTTATTAAGTTTTTACGAAAGAAATTAAAATAACTGTCTTTTTTTTACCGAGCAAGCTCGGTCCCCTGGTACTTAAGTATAATGTTAGTTCATGTATTGCAAACCACTAAAATAACTATTCTGAAAAAGGCGACCACCATAAATAATCGCAAAAACACGTGATTAATGTATTTTCATTACGGTAAGATTGCTGCTTTAATAATTTAAGCTACCTGTCTGTAAAATATTAAAGCCCGAATCGCAAAATGTATATATTTCATCTTTAATATTTTATTAGCACACATTGTATCCGCCCATGGCATCTCTATAAATTTATTTGACCTTTCGTTATTTTATTACATTATAACGATTCTCCAGATCTCGCTTAACGTAATACAAAGCGTATACAGAGTACAAGTATCACATTATTTTTATATAATGTGTAATGGATTAAAACGCCTTAATAATTTTTGTAAAGATAAATAAAAATTTTATTTACAGTTCATATTCCCAATGAGGACATTTAAACACAAATTTAGTCGTCCCAAGTATCCCCTATTATGTTACAAAAATATGTAACATCAAAATGATTTATTTTTAACCTTTAACCAAACACATAATCTCTACCAAACGAAACAAAACCATTACCCCACTCGTTCCCGGAGCTTTTCAAAAAAACAATATTTACTGAAGCATTTCTTAGTTTCATAAAAAATTTACGAAATCTGTATTTTTTCACAACATCTTCGTTTCCAACATTGTCAATATTCGAATACATATCTACAGCTCTATCTCTATATATTTCCAGATTACATATGACAGAAAAAAGGGAATTAAATGAAATTCCTGGGAGAAATCCTCCTCGCAAAATCACATAGCACTGGCAGCAATATTATCTAGATATAGACATCGAATCGAACAATATAGATAAAAATATATCTAGCAATATGTCTTCATAGATACGGAACTTATACATCGATATAAGATACTTTGTGTATCTAGCACATAATAATGCTTACATTGTTTAGTTATAAGGAATTTCTAAATAGAAATATAGCAAATAGACGTATTAAAAACTTGTCTACATAATGTACGATACATTTTAGATCTAGAGACATTTAAGCAGTCTGTATTATGTACCATACCAACATTATATCTTACATTATTTTGTTGTGTGATATCGTTGTATTGTATGTATCGTGTGAGGCTTTACAATTTTAAAACTAATTTATTTCGTCGTAACAGAATGTTTGCTGTATTGTCTCCATTTAATGTTTAGTTTAACTATAATATGTCGAAATTTTATAAGGTAAGTTTTAAAATATTTGTGATGTACATAATAATATTAAATATAGACTAGTTACATTTTAAATTGATTAATTTATGTAATATATTTGTAATCGTGTTTTTAATTAGTAATACCATTTGTTAAGGGGCAGCTAGGGTATTATCAATAATTTACTTTGATCACTAAAATTCGGTTAAGACTTGAAGCACAGCACTAAAATAAATCTAGTCGAATAAATACATAGAAAAAATTTTGTAACCAATTTTAATACAACGATGACGGATAAAGGTGTAAAACTTAAGACGAAAACAAACAGGGACCAGAGCCACACGAAGTAATCTGAACTTTGGTCCAAAAATTGAGAACCCCCAAAATTGATTGCAAAATAACTCATTTAAGCTTTGGCGTTTAAATCGGGAGGTACCGAGTTGGGAAAATGCACACAACTATGACCCTCTGTCGGAGTGAACAACTCATGGGCCGACCGATCAGTCATATATGCTGGCATGGAGCAATGCAATGTGCAGATGGTTCTACGAATTTTGGCCCAATAGCCGTACGTCTTTGATTTGGCTATTGCGTGAGGTAGGGCATTATAGCGAACTGCGAAAGAGTTGGGTATGCCTTTGTAACGACGCCCGCGGCTGTCGTCGTTCCCAGTGCTGAATATTTAAAACTGAGGATTTTTATGGCCCAGTTTATGATGACGATGATTATGATGATGGAAAAAAAAAATAAATAAATAGAGGTTTTTTGAAAGCATGCGATCAGTCAGTCCGGTGTTGAATTTGAGTTGAAAAATACCAAAGTGGAAAGAATAATAAGTTTAAAATATTATTCATTCAAGACAAAAAATTTTAATTTAAAACAAAAAAAAATCAATTTTAAGAGTACCAATAATTTTTATGGTATCATATGAACCTTTCATTTAAGTTTTTTTATTAATTTAAAGTTTCGTTTCTGATTGGTGAAAATTTTGTTTGAGATTGTTTTCGGGCGTGGTGGATCATGCCGTTAAGTTAAGAAAAAAAATTCCAACGGTGAAACAATTAGAGAAGCAAAACGTGACTTCAAAAAAAAAAGAAAAAAAAAAAGAAAAATCAAGATAAAATTCTGTTATAGTTAAGGATAATTCTGTGATAGTTATAGTTAAGGATGTTAAATTACTGTGTGTGAAATAAATCCTATTGTTTTGAGTAAACCGGCCAAATAGGCTACTGTTGTAAAAAAAAAAAACAAAAAGTTGTAGTAACTAAAGACATATATTGCAACGGCCGCTAACAAATCCCAGTGAATTATCATAGAATAATCAAATAATTTAACGTTGCTGGACATCTTAATAATAAAATTATAACATTGAAGCTATATAATTTTACCACAAATCACCTGGCTCTAGATCAAAGGCCACATAACTAAATACTTTATCTATACCGTTTCGGTTGCCATAGTAACCTTGAATAACTATTACGATATTTTGCTCATTATAATAGTACTTTCGAATAATAAAATTAATAATTTATAATACAATTACTCTAATAAATAAATACCCACCTTCTAATATCGTCATAATACAATTATTCTAATATAAATAAAACCAAAATTAAAAAAAAAAAAAAACCTAAGGAGAGCATCAGTAACAGTGTATCGACTACGAAACCACATAAAAATCAACATCCATCTAATTACCTTATCAAAGGCTATACATCGATCTGGATTACCGAGTTCTACTCTACAGCTGCAACAACAACAACGGAGGACAATAAACGCCGCAACACTTCATTCGTCGGCTATGTACATAGTAAATAGGTATAATAGTATTTTTGTATACATAAGTTTTAATTTATTTTAAAATTTACTAATTAGTTACAATTTTTTCTTGTTAATTAACGAAAAGTTAAGATACTTGTGGTCTTGTTAATTTCGGTGGTGGTAATTAGATTTAAGATAGTTTACCTTAAATTTCATTTTGATTTTTTTTTTTCGCGAATGATAACATTTACTACAGATCTATACAACTAAAACTCAAAGGCGAAAGTTTGAAATTTCATTAGAACATATTTTTATTGCGAAAGGTTGTAAATTAAATCATAAAAATTATTTTCTATTGTGTTTCCTTCGTAATTGTTTTATTATGCTATTCTTCTTCTCTTGAGTTTGAAATCTAAATTAAAATTATCATATATATATATATTATATGAATTTAGCTGAAGTAATAAATTTTTAATTATGACTTAATCGAGACTCACGAGTGGATGACGATGAGTGTATAGGGTAAGTCCGTCGATTAGGAAATGGGAATGATTCGTTGTACTCCTTCCATGTGCGGTGTATTCAAGATTTGTTGTATGTTTCTGGATTTCCCCACGACCAACACCCTGAGCTTTAGCCGGCTACCTACCACCGCCCAGAAACCTCTACACGAATAATCTGCTAACGGACAAGTTCCGTTACACCTTGGCCCCAGAACAGATTGCATAGTTAATAAACAAAAGAAAAAATCATTGAAATAGTTTTAACCTTTTTTCAGGATTCGCACTGGTCGGGAAATTAAAACTGTTCTGAGCCTGAAATTATGTGTATTTGAAAAAAAATTGTACGAGTATGTGTAATTACCTTTGAATCTACCATCACATTTTCAATTAAAAGAATTCGTCACAAAGCAACAACAAAAAGCGAGGGTTGAATATGTTGAGGCCAACACCCAAGTTTCTTTTAGAATGTACATAAATCCCGAATATTCAACTTTTAATTTCTAAATCGAAAAATTTAACAGACTGGACTTGTATCAGTTGTGCAAGTAGAAACTCGGCTTTGAAGTTGGTTGCATTAAAATATACTTGAACGCTTCCAAATCGCCTGCCATTTTGGATATTTGGATATACATGTAGCTTACTCATTGATGTTTATATGGCATTAGTTTCTATAATTTACAAGCTGTCGTTCCGTGTGCATCAATTTTAAGAGGTGAATGTCGATAATCAACATTTACGCCATTGCATTCTATTTTGTTTCCAAATGAAACGTGCTGCTCTTGCTATGGGATTGACTAATTCGATTTTGGGTGAACATTCTGTGAGTCGTTTAACCACCACTTTTATGGTTTGCAAGATTGCATAATGGCAATTTTAGTCTTGAAGACTAACCACGTCTAGGTACAGTAACACAATTTGAAGACAAAGAACTTAAAGTTTTACTGGAGGTAAATTCGTGTTAAACTAAAACGGAGCTTGCAGAACAGTTAGTAGTTACTCACCAAGCAATATCACCTCGATTCCATGCAATGGGTAAAATACAGAAAAATTCAAAATTGGTTTCTCAAAAACTGACCGAAAAAAACAATAATCGAAGAGTTGACATATGCATGAGTTTGATTTTTCGGTACAAAATCAGTTGCAAAAAGGAATATTCAAACCAAGAAAGTGTTACTGTGTGTCTGGTGCGGTTGGAGAGGAGTCATTTACTACGAGTTTCTGGAACCTGCTCCAACTGTTGCAGCTGAACGTTAACATGCCCAATTGATCAAATTAGATGATTTTGGTGATATAGCTGCACGGTAATGCGCGTATACATCAAAATACACCCTAGAACTCATCTTCTCCTTAGGCTGGGAAATTTTACAGCATGCGGCGTATTCTCTAGACTTGTCTCCCTCTGATTATCACTTATTTAGATCGATGTCATCATATTTGAAAGACCAGCGGTTCACGAAAGTTGAAGTTGTGCAAAAATGGTTCGATTACTAGTTTGCTTCGGAATCACCAAGTTTCTATCGCGAAAGCATTCATCATCAGCATTCATTTCGATAATTAATCTCTGTAACAATAATTATAAATAAAGTTGAATTTGACCAAAAAAAGCAGAGTTTCTGCTTGCAAATTTCACAAGGATTTTCCAATTAATGATAAAAAGGTAAATGAAGTTTTATTAAAAATATTCTATCCTTTTGGACTGAATGTATGTTGAATTTTGGTGAAATAAGGTTTTTTATTTCAAAACTCGTCGTCCCAGGTAAAATTTAAAAAAATGGTCGGAATAATTTTGTTTAATATTTATTTAAAAAAAATTCGACTTTTTATAGACAAAGTATTATTTACAATGACATTCACAAATCTTCACAACTTGTTAGAAATTAAAAACAGAGAGGACATCTACTCACGATATATCTACCACGAAAAGTAGAAAATTCACTCCCCTCCCCTCTCATTTTTAAACCCCAAAATTTAGAATCTTGTCGTGCCTAATTTGCTTTTTTGTCTGTCTATCTGTCTGTCTATCTGTTTGGGTCAAAATTTGAGGACGAAATTTCAAGCTCTTATCATCATTCGATTTCTCTGAAATTTTGTTCACTTGGTTGTTTCACCTGGAAATTTCATATTAACGAACATACATTTTGAAGTAAAACTTCTTTAGACACGCTTGACTTGGGGACTAAACTGGCAAATGCGTTACGAAAAATGTAATCGAACGAGGCGAACGAAACAGTAACAATACACAACAACAACAATAAACGAAAACGAAATCATTTTCCTTTAGTATCAGGATGTGCCATGACAATTCATAAATCCCTAGGTGGAACATTAGTTGATACCATTTTATTTTAATAAGTGGTTAAAAAAATTGGAAAATAAGAAAATAGGAAAATTGTAAAATTAGTAAATGGAAAATTGGAAAAATTGGAAATTTCGAAATTTGCAAAATTGAATAATTTGAAAATTTGTAAATTGGAAAATTATAAAATTGGAAAATTAGAAAATTGGAAAATAGGTAAATGGAAAATTGAAAAATTGGAAAATAGGAAAGTATGAAAATATGAAAATTGGAAATTTGGAAAATTGGTAAATTGGAAAACTGGTAAATTGGAAAATTGGAGTATTGAAAAATTGGAAAATAGGACTATAAAAAAATATGAAAATAGGAAATTTGGAAAGTTGGTAAATTGGAAAATTGAAAAACTGGAAAACTGGAAAGTCATAATATAGACTTCTATGTCACTGACTGACTCACTCGATAACGCACAGGGTGACCAATTTTTTTTTTCTTTATTATAACATCTATGTCACTCACTCACTCCAGAACGCACAGGGTGACCAAAAACATATTCGTCTGATTTATATATTTTAAATATGTATTTTTAAGCATTTTTGTTAAAAAAAATGCTATATGGTTTCGGTTTGCCGTCTGTCCGTCTGTGTGCACGATAACTTGAGAACGGATGAAGATATCAACTTAATTTCTTCACTAAAAGTTCAAGAAATTCATGGGAATGATCCTTATTGATTTGGTTTTTTTAACCCACCTCCTTAAAATTGATATTTTTTTTTATTATCTATTCTATTTTGGTTTCATAGAGCATGTGAATGTGGAATAAAAATCGTCTGGATGTGGTTTTATATGGGAGGTGTGGTTATGGGAGTGGTAGGAGTGGTGATATGGCAGGTAGAGGGGGTGGGATGAGGCATTTTGGGTTTGGTGTGGGAATTTGGTGGATGAGGGTTTGTGTGGGTGGTGTGTGTGTGGAAGTGAGTATGAAGGTGTTGAAGGGTGATAATATGGGTGGTGCGGTATAAGGTGGTGCGTGTGTGATGGGTTTTGGGGGTTTGAATTGGATAGTGGATGGTGGTGGTAATAATGTTTAGGTGTGGTAATTTATGTTTATTTTTGTGGAAAAGCCATTTTCTTTTATTTTATAGGCAACAAAAATGCTTATAGAGTTCGGCTCCGAACCTTTCCCTTCTTTTTTTCTATATTATAGCTCCATTCCACACGAGGTATCACAAAAACGGATTCTTTCTTCGTTTCTTTCCCCGTTTGCCTATGATACAGGTTTTAATGCGACTTAAACAAATTTTCGATGAAACCACACTACACAAACAAATTTTTTTTTTTTTATTTTTATTTTTTTTATTTTTTTTAATTTAAGAAATCTTTATTTCTGTATAATATTACAACTAATCATATAGATTATCTAGTAACTGTTTTATTATTTTTGTAGTCTATTCTTATGGAATGAGACCTATTGCTTCATCCCAGCTCTGCTAGTCCTTTGATTTAAGCGGCTCAAGGAACCACTAATTCTAAAGGCTTTGTTCTTTTTAGGCGCTTTGGTCCATTGGCGCGATCCAGTAGGTTCCGCAGCTCCTCGTTGTCATGCTGCTGCAGTCGCAGTACATGACTCCTTGCAAATTTTTTTATTTCATCGCTGACGTATTCCATGTTTAGGTCTCGATGGAGATTGTCATTTCTAATGTACCAAGGAGCATTCACAATGCTACGTAGTACTTTGTTTTGAAATGTTTGAATGATCTTTACTGTAGTTTTTCTTGCGCAGCCCCAAAGCTGAATACCATACGTCCAGATAGGTTTTAGGATTTGTTTATATAGCAGCAGTTTGTTGTGCGTTGTAAGTTCGGAGTTTCTTCCAATAAGCCAGTGCATTTTTCTGAATTTTAAATTCAGTTCTTGCCTTTTCGTTTTAACATGCGCTTTCCACCTGAGTTTAGAGTCTAGCGTCATGCCGAGATACTTAGCATTATCAGAATATGGAATTGGTTGTGAATTCAGACTAATCGGAATATATTCTAATTTCCTATTTGTAAAGGTGATATGTGTTGATTTCGATTCGTTAAGTGTTATCCTCTATCGTTTTGTTCAGCTATCCACTATATTAATAGCATTTTGTAGTTTCCTGGTGGACTCAACGATACTAGCATCGATGGTCATAACAGCTGTGTCATCAGCAAACGTTCCTATTCTAGCTTCTTCTATGTCTGGTAGATCATTCGTATACAGGAGGTATAATACGGGGCCTAGAACACTGCCTTGTGGAACCCCTGCCAATATTTTCTTCAGTTTAGAGTATTCTCCGTCCTGTCTCACCCGGAAGTAACGGTCGTTGATGTAAGACTTTAGCAATTCAAAATGTTGTTTTGGCAGATCTCGTTGGAGCTTAAATTCTAGACCGCGGTGCCAAACCTTATCAAATGCTTGGGCTACGTCTAAGAATATTGCTGAACATACTTCCTTTTTTTCCAGCGCCTCCTCAATAGTATCAGTAATCCTATGTACCTGTTCTATCGTTGAGTGCCTTTCTCGAAACCCAAATTGATGTTCTGGTATAAGATTTCTGCTCTCTATAATTGGCTTTAATCTCTTGAGAAACAGTCTCTCGAAAATTTTTGATGTTGTTGTTAACAAAGAAATAGGCCTATACGACGTTTTGTCGTTTAGTGATTTATTGGGCTTTGGAATCATTATGATTTCCGCTACTTTCCACTGTCTCGGAACATAACATAGTCTAAAGATAGCATTGATTATGTGCTGTAGTTTCCTTAGGGCTTTCTCTGGTAAAGCTTTGATTATTCGCCCCGTTATCAAGTCGTATCCAGGGGCTTTTTTATCTTTGAGGTTTTTTACTTCTTGTTTGATTTCTTTCAGAGTAACTGGTAGCACAGATGCCTCGTCTACTTTGCTTATAGGTGTTAGATATTCATTATCCGCTTGTCCAGTTGGTGGTTTGAAGGTATTTTCTAGGTGTTCGGCAAACAGATCAGCTTTTTGCTTTTCGCTGCGAGCCCAGGTTCCATCAACCATTCTAATGGGTGGCACTTGCATTTTAGGCCTTTTTAAACCTTTGGTGGCTTTCCACAGGGAATAGTCTGTGTCAGGTTTACCTGTCAGGTTACTTAGGAAGCTTGCAACTGACTCATTCTTAATCTCCTTTATAAGTAGTTTAAGTTTGTTGCACAAGTTGTTTAGGATTGTTTTGTCTTCAGGGGCTCTGGTTCTCTGCCAAGTCTTACGAGCTCTTCTTTTTTCGTTAACCAACTCTCTCACTTCAACTGGATAGGTTATACTTTTTTATAATATTTCTTGCTGGTCGGGAGTACTTTTCCAGGCCGCTTTTTGCACACTATCAATGAGGTTTTCTAGTTCTTCTTCTATCGTGTAAGCGTTCGATATCTGCACGTGTAGGTTGATGCTTTCTTCGACTAGCTGTCGAAAGTATTCCCAGTTGGTTTTGTTATTTGTTAATCGTGGAGGGCTTGCTTTCCTTATTACCGTGTCACTTATTGTCATTAGAACTGGAGAATGGTCTGACGATAGCCCTTCTTCAAACAAACATAAATGAAATAAAAAATATTTCAAGGCCATTTTTACTATGCGAAGAGATTTCAAAAATGATTTGTTAATTATGTACATTTTTTAATACTAAAATATTAAAATATTAAAAATTTAAATATTAAAATATTAAAATATTAAAATATTAAAATATTAAAATATTAAAATATTAAAATATTAAAATATTAAAATATTAAAATATTAAAATATTAAAATATTAAAATAATAAAATATTAAAATATTAAAATATTAAAATAATAAAATATTAAAATATTAAAATATTAAAATATTAAAATATTAAAATATTAAAATATTAAAATATTAAAATATTAAAATATTAAAATATTAAAATATTAAAATATTAAAATATTAAAATATTAAAATATTAAAATATTAAAATATTAAAATATTAAAATATTAAAATATTAAAATATTAAAATATTAAAATATTAAAATATTAAAATATTAAAATATTAAAATATTAAAATATTAAAATATTAAAATATTAAAATATTAAAATATTAAAATATTAAAATATTAAAATATTAAAATATTAAAATATTAAAATATTAAAATATTAAAATATTAAAATATTAAAATATTAAAATATTAAAATATTAAAATATTAAAATATTAAAATATTAAAATATTAAAATATTAAAATATTAAAATATTAAAATATTAAAATATTAAAATATTAAAATATTAAAATATTAAAATATTAAAATATTAAAATATTAAAATATTAAAATATTAAAATATTAAAATATTAAAATATTAAAATATTAAAATATTAAAATATTAAAATATTAAAATATTAAAATATTAAAATATTAAAATATTAAAATATTAAAATATTAAAATATTAAAATATTAAAATATTAAAATATTAAAATATTAAAATATTAAAATATTAAAATATTAAAATATTAAAATATTAAAATATTAAAATATTAAAATATTAAAATATTAAAATATTAAAATATTAAAATATTAAAATATTAAAATATTAAAATATTAAAATATTAAAATATTAAAATATTAAAATATTAAAATATTAAAATATTAAAATATTAAAATATTAAAATATTAAAATATTAAAATATTAAAATATTAAAATATTAAAATATTAAAATATTAAAATATTAAAATATTAAAATATTAAAATATTAAAATATTAAAATATTAAAATATTAAAATATTAAAATATTAAAATATTAAAATATTAAAATATTAAAATATTAAAATATTAAAATATTAAAATATTAAAATATTAAAATATTAAAATATTAAAATATTAAAATATTAAAATATTAAAATATTAAAATATTAAAATATTAAAATATTAAAATATTAAAATATTAAAATATTAAAATATTAAAATATTAAAATATTAAAATATTAAAATATTAAAATATTAAAATATTAAAATATTAAAATATTAAAATATTAAAATATTAAAATATTAAAATATTAAAATATTAAAATATTAAAATATTAAAATATTAAAATATTAAAATATTAAAATATTAAAATATTAAAATATTAAAATATTAAAATATTAAAATATTACAATATTACAATATTAAAATATTAAAATACAATTAAAATATTAAAATATTAAAATATTAAAATATTAAAATATTAAAATATTAAAATATTAAAATATTAAAATATTAAAATATTAAAATATTAAAATATTAAAATATTAAAATATTAAAATATTAAAATATTAAAATATTAAAATATTAAAATATTAAAATATTAAAATATTAAAATATTAAAATATTAAAATATTAAAATATTAAAATATTAAAATATTAAAATATTAAAATATTAAAATATTAAAATATTAAAATATTAAAATATTAAAATATTAAAATATTAAAATATTAAAATATTAAAATATTAAAATATTAAAATATTAAAATATTAAAATATTAAAATATTAAAATATTAAAATATTAAAATATTAAAATATTAAAATATTAAAATATTAAAATATTAAAATATTAAAATATTAAAATATTAAAATATTAAAATATTAAAATATTAAAATATTAAAATATTAAAATATTAAAATATTAAAATATTAAAATATTAAAATATTAAAATATTAAAATATTAAAATATTAAAATATTAAAATATTAAAATATTAAAATATTAAAATATTAAAATATTAAAATATTAAAATATTAAAATATTAAAATACTAAAATATTAAAATATTAAAATATTAAAATATTAAAATATTAAAATATTAAAATATTAAAATATTAAAATATTAAAATATTAAAATATTAAAATATTAAAATATTAAAATATTAAAATATTAAAATATTAAAATATTAAAATATTAAAATATTAAAATATTAAAATATTAAAATATTAAAATATTAAAATATTAAAATATTAAAATATTAAAATATTAAAATATTAAAATATTAAAATATTAAAATATTAAAATATTAAAATATTAAAATATTAAAATATTAAAATATTAAAATATTAAAATATTAAAATATTAAAATATTAAAATATTAAAATATTAAAATATTAAAATATTAAAATATTAAAATATTAAAATATTAAAATATTAAAATATTAAAATATTAAAGTATTAAAATATTAAAATATTAAAGTATTAAAATATTAAAATATTAAAATATTAAAATATTAAAGTATTAAAATATTAAAATATTAAAATATTAAAATATTAAAATATTAAAATATTAAAATATTAAAATATTAAAATATTAAAATATTAAAATATTAAAATATTAAAATATTAAAATATTAAAATATTAAAATATTAAAATATTAAAATATTAAAATATTAAAATATTAAAATATTAAAATATTAAAATATTAAAATATTAAAATATTAAAATATTAAAATATTAAAATATTAAAATATTAAAATATTAAAATATTAAAATATTAAAATATTAAAATATTAAAATATTAAAATATTAAAATATTAAAATATTAAAATATTAAAATATTAAAATATTAAAATATTAAAATATTAAAATATTAAAATATTAAAATATTAAAATATTAAAATATTAAAATATTAAAATATTAAAATATTAAAATATTAAAATATTAAAATATTAAAATATTAAAATATTAAAATATTAAAATATTAAAATATTAAAATATTAAAATATTAAAATATTAAAATATTAAAATATTAAAATATTAAAATATTAAAATATTAAAATATTAAAATATTAAAATATTAAAATATTAAAATATTAAAATATTAAAATATTAAAATATTAAAATATTAAAATATTAAAATATTAAAATATTAAAATATTAAAATATTAAAATATTAAAATATTAAAATATTAAAATATTAAAATATTAAAATATTAAAATATTAAAATATTAAAATATTAAAATATTAAAATATTAAAATATTAAAATATTAAAATATTAAAATATTAAAATATTAAAATATTAAAATATTAAAATATTAAAATATTAAAATATTAAAATATTAAAATATTAAAATATTAAAATATTAAAATATTAAAATATTAAAATATTAAAATATTAAAATATTAAAATATTAAAATATTAAAATATTAAAATATTAAAATATTAAAATATTAAAATATTAAAATATTAAAATATTAAAATATTAAAATATTAAAATATTAAAATATTAAAATATTAAAATATTAAAATATTAAAATATTAAAATATTAAAATATTAAAATATTAAAATATTAAAATATTAAAATATTAAAATATTAAAATATTAAAATATTAAAATATTAAAATATTAAAATATTAAAATATTAAAATATTAAAATATTAAAATATTAAAATATTAAAATATTAAAATATTAAAATAAATAATAAATAAATTTGACTTTCTTTTTTAATACGATCTAGAACAGTATGCCTTTCCAATAAAATCAGGCGGAATCTGGCGGAAATCCGGAACAAAGCGGGGAATTTGGGGGAAATCCGGAAGAAAACCGCGATATTCGAAGGAAATCCGTATAATAATATTTAAAATTAATGAACAAAAATTATTTTATTCATTTTGTTTTATTTCTGAGAAAGCATCTATTTTATTAGAACTCGAAATTTTGTTAAGTGCGTTTTTTAATAAACACGACTTACTTTGTGAAAAAAATGATAAAAATCATTCTATTGTGAATAGCCGGTGTGTGATACCATTTTAAAATCTGCTTTAGTGTCGCATATTTTTCTCAAAGTGGGTCAATTTTCTGTAGTACAATTATTTCCCGCTGGTATCACTTAAACATCAACAAAAATTTTTGACAAACATAAACGTTTACAGAACTAAAGTTTTTATTTGAGAGAAGATAATGCAGCATATAAAAATGATTTTATTGAAAAGTCACACTCTTCTAGATTGAAATAAAACAGAAAGTTACACAAAAGAATTCTTAGCTTCTTTTAAATTAATGTTTTGGAGAGCGCGCATGCGATTTTACTAAAAAACACAAAAGGTGGAATAACTTTTTTGAAAAAAACTTTACTTGAGTGTTTTTTTGGAAATGAGCTTCTCTATCACCCTGTTTCGTTTGATACGCGTATTTTGGGACAGCCTGTATATACAGATATTTAGACGTAACAATTATTGCATAATAGCAGTGCCTTCTGTAGTATTGGCCTGTGACAACAACCATTTTTTGCTGATGACATCAACGTCGATAACCAGAGGTCAGCATAATTAAGTAAAAATTATGCAGCTCGCCTTCTTATTACGACGGCAATAAATTTCACAAACTTAACAAAAATCTAAATTATTATAAAATAAATAAATAAACTATGACCAATTTAAGTCTAAATGAAATTTTTGGGTTATTCTGGATAATAGCCAGATAGTGTTTTTAATCAAGTTGAGGTTACCAAGACTATGGAGAGGTTTGGTTTCGAACTAATGAAACATTCAATTTCTTGATTAAAAACACTATCTGGCTATTATCCAGAATAACCCAAAAATTTCATATAGAAATCGCATGTATGCGTTAAATACAATAAAATTCGAGGTTACGAACGTATTTAGATAACGTAATACGAAGTTTTAGTGTATTCCACTACAAAAATATAAATACAACCGTGATAGCGCAGGAGGCTGTTCGTAAACTCTACATTGTTACAATATTGTTAACAATGACAGCTCTAAATCGTTCTGAAACTATCATTGTAACAACGAGCACGTGCTTTTTGTCGTTCGTAAACTCGTTTTAACATTGTTACAAATGTCATTCTCAACCCTACTCGAGACTGCCTTTCCAGCTGTCAAAGTACTAATTATGCTACAATCAAGCGAAAAAAATATTCTTTCACATCAATATCTAAACAAAATAATTTTTAATGAACTTTTTAATGTGGTCAATGTGTTTGATAACAGTACTATGCGTATAATTGAGTATTATTTAAAAATTATGATTTTAATACTCTAAGTCTACGGATATCTAGTTTATTATATTTTTCATATTGATGAGAAGAGAATAGAAATTAGTTTTTTGTTTTGCATTTTATTTTTAGTTTTTTTTCTGCAATCGTCATCTGGAAAATCATTGACACTTGTAACAAAATCATTGTTAAGCATATACGTCATACTAACAATGACAGTTGTAACAATGTTAACAATGTAGAGTTTACGAACAGCCTCCAGAGAATATTATATGACCATTTTGTTTATATTTTGTGTACATTTTTTTTTAGTATCACGCAATTAATTAAAGACGTGTGACGCATTTTTTCTGTATGTTATATGATATTCGTACGTTTTTTATTATTTTTATTGAATCTACGTACCAATTACAATAATTTCGAATTGGATGGTATTTCAAATCGTTGTATGTTGGTTAAAAATAAAAAAAATACCAAAAAAATACCAAAATCTAAATTGAAAATGTACAATTTTTTTTTATTTAAGAAATCTTTATTTCTGTATAATATTACAACTAATCAAATAGATTATCTAGTAACTGTTTTATTATTTTAATAGTCTATTCTTATGGGATGAGACCTATTGGTTGATCCCAGCTCTGCTAGTCCTTTGATTTAAGCGGCTCAAGGAACCACTAATTCTAAAGGGTTTGTTCTTTTTAGGCGCTTTGGTGCATTGGCGCGATCCAGTAGGTTCTGCAGCTCCTCGTTGTCATGCTGCTGCAGTCGCAGTACATGACTCCTTGCAAATGTTTTTATTTCATCGCTGACGTATTCCATGTTTAGGTCTTGATGGAGATTGTCATTTCTAATGTACCAAGGAGCATTCACAATGCTACGTAGTACTTTGTTTTGAAATGTTTGAATGATCTTTACTGTAGTTTTTCTTGCGCAGCCTCAAAGCTGAATACCATACGTCCAGATAGGTTTCAAGATTTGTTTATATAACAGCAGTTTGTTGTGCGTTGTCAGTTCGGAGTTTCTTCCAATAAGCCAGTGCATTTTTCTGAATTTTAAATTCATTTCTTGCCTTTTCTTTTTAACGTGCGCTTTCCACCTGAGTTTAGAATCTAGCATTACTAAAAAAAATTAAAAAACGAATATCTTTCGGCTTCATCAGTTTGTTCGAAACTAACTAAAAGTGGAACCAGTCAGGAATAAAAACTTAACTTAATAAAAAAATAAGAATGCGATAAATGGCATTTCAATGTTATTACCCAGTCAAACTTAATTTTCATGTAAGAAACCCAACGAAACCTTCGTTAAGTTTTATCTGTCACTTAATAAAAAATAGTGCGCGCTATTTCTCGCTCGTAAATAAGAAAAACTTAAAAATACGATTTGCTGTTGTGTTTTATATACACCAGCGAAGAAGATAAATTTTTGATGCGGTGGGCAGCCATATTTATTTTGCGTACATTTTTTGTTTACTATGTATTTTATTTATTAAATAAAATTATTTTTATATTTTTTTTCAGATTCTGTGATTAGTTTTAATAATGTGTGATAAAGTATAAATGGTGTTTTAGTGAATTTTGTCGTAATGTAAACACTATTTTAGTACTACAATATTTTAATCATTTTAGTTTATTTCCTTTTTCCATTGTGATGTAAAAGCATCTCGTGTATGTGTGCATATTCAAATATGAAACATATACATATATAAAAATATATAACAACATGAACAAATATGAAATTTCTCTAAAAGACATTTCACAATAAAAAACAGCTGTTTGTAAACGAACAGCTGTCACTTAAGATTAATATTTTTGGATGGGTGGAATGTCAAAAAAAAGCAAAACAACTGGTTTCGTCAAAAATTCTTATTTTTTTATTAAGTTTTTATTCCTGACTGGTTGGGCCATTAGCGTGTTGTCATCAGTTGGTGTAAGCGGCCAGTAGTTTAGAAGGTATTGATAATAGCTACAGACAAGTACGTAATATTTTGTTAGTAAACATATTTATTAACAATTTTATAGTTTTATGTTATATACTCATAATTATTCTACCCCTATTTTGCCGCCGGCTTGAAAAATATTAATAAAGCATATAGTTTAAATAATAAAAGAAAACAAACATACGTGAAATATGAAAAATGCGGGAACAGTGTGAAAGCCGCAATACATCTTTGGGTTATCACTACTTCAGGAAGTTACCCAAAATTTACTGAGGGAAGATAAAATAAATATTTTGTTTCGCTTTGTAAATAGGTAGAAAATTCAAAACATTACTTACAATTTGATAATCGATGACGATTTTCATAAATTGTTAAATTAATTAATATTTAAAGAAACCTAAATCACACAAAATAGTATTATAAAAAATAAATATTTTAAAAACTAATAAAGCTAAACCTTTACGTACCGACCAAATGCCACAGTGGTTAAAAGTTGACGATCTATGATAAAAAGGAACACAACTATGACCCTCTATCCCTATCGGCGTGCAAAACTCATGTGCCGACCTATCTTCCATGTCCAGTATTATAGGCTGGCATGAAGCTACGCAATGCGCAGATGGTAACGTAAATCGGACTTATAGCCATACGTCTTCGATTTGGCATAACTACGTAAGGTGGTCGGAAAAAACTTTCCGCGAAAAAGTTGTGAGTGCTTCGGCCCCAGAACAGGTTGAGGGGATTAAAAAATAAATAAACCTTCACATATCACCGTTATGAACACATTAAATTAAAAATTTAATTTTGTTTTAAACATGCCGAATATTTATTTTACAATATTTATTTTACACTATTAGCTTTTACAAATTAATTTACCGACTAATCAATTAGTTAAACATTACATAATTTAGATTTTTGTAGAATATTAAAGTCAACATAATATGCGGAGATTCACCACGATGCTTAACACTAGGACGGTATTTCTCAAAACCTTCCAACTTTTGAGTTTTAAGTGTTTTTAATTTTACCGATATTGCAATTTTATTTTTTTCTCTTAAATATATCGACATTTAAGAGAAAAAAATAAAATTCAAGAAAATCTTGAGTTTCTTCTTCATACACAAAAATTTGATTTTTCTCGCGTCAGCCTAGTATACATCTAAACATTTTATAAATTCACCATTGTTGTGCGTCATTCAATTTAGATACGCACGTACTTAAATTAATAAAATATATGTATTTTTTCAAATATGCATGACACCATGCGAAAATATTTAATCAAATAATTCAGAATTAGCGTATAGGAGGTACACGATAATCAATTTCATTCTTTGCACATACTACACAAAATCACAGCAGGAAGCAAATTTTATTACATGCATGGACTACAATACAGAACCGTGTGCTGATTGTTGAAATATAAAATTGTTGTAACCAAATTGTTACCACCCATATATCTCATTTGTGGTTAACATACTTATATTTATATAATTCACATCGTAACAAAACCAATAATTAAATTAATGCGGAAATACAGTAAAAAAATAATTTCGAACCGGAAACTAAAATTAGACTCTGCGGTGGAACAAAATAATTCCTTTGATGTTCATTAGGCTTAACAAACCATTTTATCCTAGAGGTATTTTATTTTTTTATCGTATAATTATCATAATGAAACGAAAATGGCGGATATTCGATTTATTGGAATTGGTTTACCAGTGGATGGTGTATCGCTACTTACCTTTTGATAATATCCCGCTTGTTAATTAATTATTATGGTGGTATACCATACCTAATTCTATAGTTATAAGAAGGCCTCATTATATGATGTGACATGATGTATATAAAGAATATTTACCATAAACTCTGATTGGATGCGATAACATCGGTGATTATTTATGCGGAATATTTATGTGTACTACGACACAATCAAAATAAATTTTTAGATATATCACTCAAGATGAATACATAGAATTTTATTGCCGCAATAAGATATTTCCACTCAACATACATGGTATGGCGTACGTATTCATATATCATATGTGATACGGAAAGAAATGTAGTTTTGTACATGCTATATGGAACAGCTCTAGCACACACAAATAGCAATGAATAAACATAACAAATAAATGAAAATTAATAATGATTTCGTGACATTTTACATTTCCTTCTACGTATAACGTAATTTTCTAACCTAATTTTTTCATTTTCATGTGATGTTGTTCTCGCTGAGAAAATCCTCATCTTAAATTTATACATCTTCTTCTTACGGTTGCTTTATCCACATTACGAGTATTTCCCGTTTTGATATCCTATGTGTCGTATTCGTCGTTGGAATATAATTTTGACGTATTAATCTACTTGTTCCTTAATAATATTATTAGTTTGGGTATATAAGACATCAAATATGTACGTATTATAGAGAGTACAGATAAAATAAAATTATCATTCAATGTAATGACGATACTTAAGAAACATTTTTGTTATTCGCATGTTGAAAGACATCTTATACGGATTTTGAGTACGATAAATTAATTGTAGTTTTATTAGAATGTATGTACTGTAAATGTGATTTTCCATTTGCTATAGTTTATTGGGGTGGGTGTAAGATTAATATACGATTTTATCTCGTTACACTTAATATTCATTTATATGTTATTACTTATTACTGAATAAATTGACGTAATGGTATCGTATATTTGTATAGGAATAAGAAACATACAAATGATTCCTGCGCAAAACGGAAATTTTGAGTACTGAAGTTGTATGTGAAGTGAGGCGAGAATTTCATACTATAAGAAAAAAACTGCAATGATATCCCAGCCTAGAATTTATTATAGTAATTTCGTTCAATCTCGCTATTTTGTTTCAGCTCAGAAATTGAATTCTAATTTTAAACATTAAAATAAAAATTAACAATTATGTAAAAAATAATAAAATCTTAAATTTAGCACTATGTGTAGCAAAGTGGGTCAGGTCGTTGAATATCGGTAATAACTAAAAATTTGTCACAAATGTCAAAACAATTTCGGTTTGATAGTTTTAGGGGTATATCCTCTATCCGGTCGCAAGTTAATTGTTTGCGACCAGAAATATGATTACTAGATTTATTTTGCCATGCCAAATCTTACATCTTTTTTAAATTTTAATTTGTTTTGCGATTGTTAAGTAGAAATCTACGAAAAGACTGCTACGCCTTTTCCGAGGTCGCAGTCTTTTTATGTATTTCTACTTAACAATCGCAAAAGAAATTTAAATTTAAAAAAGATGTAAGAATTGGCATGGCAAAATAAATCTAGTAACCATATTTCTGGTCGCAAAAAATTAACTTGCGACCGGACAGAGGATATACCCCTTAATCTATCAGTATCCGTTTTATATAATATCGCAGAGCTATTCGTCGTGCACTAAAAATCGGCTCAATAAAAGGCCAACCCATTTCTAGCCGGTACTTCAATCCAATGAAATTTTTGATGATCTTTAATATGACGGTGTAGTTAGAACATACTTATTGAGGATTCATCAAGAAAACAGATCCGACTTACCGTTTTCGAGAAAATGAGTGGTCGAAAATTTGACCAAAACACAGTTTTTTTGAAAATTCATATTTTATTCAAATAATATAGAGAGCAACAAAATAACAGTAATACTGTTAGTATGCAAATGCACGCTGCACTTTTGACAAATATTGTCTGTTTATGACATTTGTTGACAGCATCGTGGTTCGTGGTTGCTAATCCCTGTTAGCAATGACATTGGACTCTTTTAGGGCACTCAATAGTTGGGAAACCAAAAGCGTCTATTGTTTCCGAAAATACGGGGCATATTGCTAAGGTAATTTATATTTCTGGAATGTTTATTAGTCTCAGCTGTAAGTAGCAATCCTTCAGTAAGTTCTATTTGGAAATATTTTTGAGACATTGGCTTGCGTTTGAGCTCTTTTGCCGAGCAATGGAGCTTCCAAGCGTTGACTACTGTACTATTCAATCCACTAATCCAGAGCGACCACCACCATTTTTTCCTCGAATTGCAACGCGGTAGTTAGAAACTGCGTAGTCGTGTAAATCGCCACCGCCCATCCACCGGTTGTAGTTTGCAAAAACATTTGCCTGAGTCATATCTCTTTTCTTCAGCCGTAGGTACTCCTGACTGACCTGACAAGGCGAAATCGATCGAGTGATTTTTTAAACTTTTTGAACAAATTGTTTAATTAGAATATTCAAAAATCTAATTTTTGCGAAATAAAAAACAAGTTTTAATCAAATGTGTTTATTAAGTGTCTCTTTTCTTTCTTACTGATATGAAGCGCATTTGTCATTGGCTCAATAAAGTCGTGATTAGTACTTAATATGACCAACAAACCTCTTTTCCTCTTATAAACATTTTACATGAGTATCACGTCCAAAGTAGTGAACTATTTGTTCATTTGAGGTGAGGGCTAAACAAGCCAAATTTAGTAAACTTGGTTCAATAGATTAAAATATTGGGTTAGTTTAGCGAACTTGTCTGATGCGTATACATTGTTCTTGTTACTTAAATGCAGGTAACGTTTCATGGTTTTAAATTTTGACCTAGATAATGCTTGTTTTACGATGGTTACTCCCAAGGAAGATCGACTGCTTCAATAATCATCAATTGATGGTAGAGTGTTGTATCCTGATATCAATAAAACTAATAGGAACCTTTTTAGTTCAACGACCGAGCAGCTGTTTCTACGTGAAATGGTTGAATGACTTCATCGTCATAAAATTGTTCAAACAATCCCAGTGTTGTTATTGTTCTAGATCGGTGGCGAAATTCTTCACTATACTATTCAATGGTGTATGATTGGGTGCCCTATTATATTGTATAGTACTGCCGCGTTTTCATTTTGGATTTCCCGAATTTCTTTAGTGTTTTCTTAGAAAGTAAGACTAGTACATCAAGCATCGTTTTATCACCATGCGGAGATGGTGATAAACCGGTGCTTGATGTACTAGTGGACGACTGACTAACAAATCATAAACCAACATCAGGAGCAGCATAGTCATTTCTGGATGATGTCCACCCAAATTCAACACAACCGGTCATCTAATTCAAGGCACTTGGATAAACAGTTAGTATTTCCTCGTCGTCAATAGCTTTTTCATCAGTAACACAATCAACGTTTTCTGGGGACAACATACCACATTTACGATCTCTTCATCACTATCGCAGTAAATTCATTAATAATTTCACTTGCTTCAGCCACGGTGTAATAACGCTTCCTCTCCGTTTTGATAATAAATGATAATCTTCCGCTTGAAATGTAGTAAAATTTTAATTACAGTTACTTAAAATATTCTTTAGCCTCAACAGATATGTAGTTTACATATACATTTTTACTTAATTAACACACAAAAATATTTAATTATTTATTAAAAAAATATCCCAAATTTTAGATAATTCACGTATTAAATATTCTCACACAATACTATACCCTTTTCAGTCAATGGTCAATTTTTCGACCACACATTTTTTAACTTAACTTGGGGTTTCCCGTTTTAATTAAAAAGATTAAAATTTTCCTTTTTTTAGGTTTTCGATAGTAATGGTGTTTGTGATTGTTTTCGCTAGTAGTACAACTACATGGTATTGCTCTATTATATAGACAATATTCCAATGTAAATAAAACAACTTCAGTCACCGTTCCGAAACTGATTGTTGTGATTCTTACACATTTTCCATCTATAAATCAAAAATTCAAATTAAAATTTTCGTTTTTACGTTATTTATACTTTTATTTTTACGATGTAATACACAACGAATAGTAATTTGTTTTTTTTTTTATATATTTTTTAACGATTAATAAATACCTCTATGAAAACGCTATATTTCTACTTGGTAGTGAAGTATATATAATTTTTGTGTTGTGTCGGTGATGTTAATAAACACAAATAAGACCCTCTGATGGAGTGCAAAATTCAGCGCCGACCCACCGTCCAAGTCAATGTGCAGGTTGACGTGGAGCTTGCAATGTGCAGGTGGTATACTGCAGTTGTGTGAGTAAGTGAATAGGTGAATGCGTTAATCATGTGGCGTGAATGCATGGTATCACAATGGGCCAAAATTGGCCTAAGTGTCAACCACTGAAACCTTGTTAAAAAAAAGTTAAACTTCGATCAAAATCGACCAGCGACCGAAAATGGGTTAAAAAAATCCGGCCAAGTCTGTCCAATAATATCACACAAAATAGTTCACATTTCGAACAAATTTGTATATTGTGAACAGAGTTATGGTATTTTACTAAAATAATGAATTTAAGAATTAGAGTAAAATTTATTTATAAATTATTATTGAAAAATAAAAATTCGTTTATCTAATAAGCATGCGTTTATCTAATAATACGATATTCTCACTTTATACTATAGTAAAATTTAGAAATTAGGATAACTTATCTAGATAGATCTATGCTATGAGACATGCGTGCTGTGTGATGGCAGAAACTGTTAGTCGCGGATTTACAACCAACTAAAATAACAAAAAAAAATTAAAATATAAATGGCGAAAATCTACATAGACATGTAATCCTAAACTATAACGTGTCCATCATGCGACTTTCTCTTAGATAAATGTACATAGATCTCGAATGCACCACACTTATTAATTTAACGTACCTGATTCGTGATAAAAATTTAATTTAATTTAAATTTAATCATCTTACAAAAATTGAAAAAGCTCCTACGGAAGATACCACCTGCTAGATGCCAAATTTTGGTGAAATAAAATTTTTTTATCAAAACTCGTGATTTCCGGTAAAATTTAAACTATGATCTGATCAATCAACCCTCCTAATTCTTCTAAGCTGTAGAGAGGACACAAACATTTAGCTAAAACACTCGATGACAAAAATGTTCATGATTACTATACAAAACAACATTTTTTGAACAAAAATTGAACTTTCCGTCAAATTTTGGAATATTGATCTGAAACATTATTATTGAAAATTAAATTTAGAATTTTTTAGTGCACGTCGATTTTCATAATTTACTTTTAAAAATATTCGCAAAAAACGAAAAACTTTCTATGGAAGGCATCACTTCCGGTAGACCAATTCTGGCCAAAAACAGCAAGATCTCCAAATATATGGACAAAACTTAAGTATGAAGCTTCATTACTAGGGGCCGAGTTTTTTTTATGTACCTTCAAGTATGAAGTTTCATCCCAATCAATCGATCCGCCTGAGCAGTACATGGCTGCATTTTTGTTGATTTTTTTTCTTTTGGCAAAAAACATTATTCCCGTTTAAATTTTTGAAAAATGAGCTGAATTGATATTGTTGAAAATTTGATCTTCCAATTTGTGGAAAACTTTAAGTGTAAAGTTTCAACCCAATCAGTCGATGAGCCTGGGTTGTTCAAGGCCGTATTTTTGTTGAAACAGTTTTTTTCTGTAAAGAAACGTCATTCCCGCTTAAATTTTTGAAAAATGAGCTGTATTGATATTGTTGTAAATTTGATTTAGAATCTTTTAGGTTATGATCGTTTTTCTAGTAAATGATACACTTTTCAAAATATTTTCAAGAAACGAAAAATCTTTTATAGAAGCTGCCACTTCCAGTGAACCGATCTTCGATTTAATAAAAAAAAAACTTAAGTATCAAATTTCATCTCGATGAGACAACTGGTCTGAGCTGTAGAGAAGATCAATACATTTAATCTGCAGGGAACCACACACATACGGTGGTGGTCAAAATTATTTGTGCCACGCAAAAATTGTACAATTTATTCTGCAAAAATTAAAATTTGGTTTAAACGCTTAATTAAATAATTATTTTTTTTGTATATTTATTGTTAATTATTGATATTTCAATTAGTAAAAAAAAATTTAAAATCATAACAATTCATATAAACAAAATCAAAAAACAAATGAACAAAATTATTTGTGTCTTACTTTTTTGGGACAAAATTATTTGTACCTCATCACAAAGTTGATCAAAAGTAACAAAATTAACCGTAGTTTATCAATTTTCTCCATTAACTCAGTAAGATGTACTGTCATTGTTGTTAACCATTTCTTGAAAGCGATGCAGCATGGATTGGACCAGGTTTTCTAGAATTTGCTTACGGATTTCATCCCATATGCGTTTTATTTCGTCAAACGTTTCATTGGGCGTTCTTCCAATTGTTGTTATTTTTTTGTTTAATTTAATGCCATAGATTCTCTATGGGATTAAGCTCTGCGCTTTGTGGTGGCCAGTCTATAGTTTCTTGGTCCAAATCTTTAAGAAATTTAGTTATAAATTTACTTTTATGGATTGGAGTATTATCTTTAAGTCTGTTCTTATCAATTTACACCCGGAAACCATTGCGTTGGAAGTCCAAATATGTGCTTGAGGTAAGTTTTCCCTGCAGCATTATGAGAATTCCTTACTCCAGAACCTGACAGGTTTCGCTAAATAACAACGAGCAAAGTTTAGCCGATTTTTTTTATTCTTTTTCTATTCTTCACGAAGCCATCTTTAACAGATGTTATGCTTATTCTGTTTTTTCTTATACTATTTATGTCACTTTGAACCAATTTTACTGTATTCAGAGGGTTCCTCTGCACAAGCGTAGTCATTCTTCTGTCTTCCTGAGGCGATGTCGTTCTCTTACGCCCTCTCCGAATTTGTTGTACTTTTGGGCTAATTTTTTAAGTGAGACACCAGCTTCATAGCCCGCAACGATCGAGGCTCGAACTTTTAAGGATAATTCTTTTATTTGTCCCATTCTTTTAAAGAATACACTTCTTGTGGAGACGAAAATTAGGACTAAATGAACACCTGCAACATTTTGTAACAAAAAAAAACAAAACAATGTTCACGTTACGTTACTAAAAATTTTTCAAATAATTTTGTCCCAAAAAAATAAGACACAAATAATTTTGTACATTTGTTTTTTGATTTTATTTATATGAATTGTAATGATTTTCAATTTTGTTTCACTAAATGAAATATCAATAATTAACAATAAATATACAAAAAAACTAATTGTTTAATCAAGTGTTTAGCCCAAATTTTAATTTTTGCACAATAAATTGTACAATTTTTGCGTGGCACAAATAATTTTGACCACCACTGTACACAAATAGTTCTTAGGTAAATCAGCAAAAATCCCGTGGTTGAAAATTTTCTTGACTACTATTCTTTGTTTTACTACGTAGTAAAAACGTAAAAGAAGGTAAAAAATATTTTTGTGTCAAAATATCGACCATTCTGCTTTAATTTTGA
This sequence comes from Nephrotoma flavescens, assembly GCA_932526605.1. NCBI lineage: Eukaryota > Metazoa > Arthropoda > Insecta > Diptera > Tipulidae > Nephrotoma > Nephrotoma flavescens. Next base: position 130,534,382 of record OW052221.1, on the reverse strand, counting down.
AAAATTAGTTAGAAGCGCTATTGTTGCAAATTTATGACAACAACATATTTTGTTATACAAAATTTAATTTGTTTGCATATTTGCATACAGATTGGTATTAAAGAGCCAAATTTTAAGTGTTGTCTAAAATATCTTTTGCGGTTAAATTTTGGAGAAATAATCTAAGCCATTACTTTGCAAATTCAATTTAGAACCTTTAAGTTTTAGTTGTTTTTCTTGTAAATGCTACTCGTTTCAAAATATTTGTTAACAACGAAAAAGCACCTATAGGTGAACCGATTTCGACCAAAAATTACTGGGATCTTTCGATTTATGAAAAAAAGCTAAATTATGAAATTTCACTCCGATCACTTACTCCGAATGAGCTGTAGGATACCGACATTTAATCAAAAACTCGAGGTGAACAATTTTCATAATTACTACACAAAACCAGTTTTTCGATTTGTATGGGCTATACAGAGAAAAAATTTTTTTTTTTACTGAAAAACAGTTTTTGGCAAAATCGTCATTTCCGCTTTAATTTTAGAAAACTGATCTTGCCCGGTGTTGTGCGAGCATTAATTTAGAATTTAGAAACAAACAGGTTTAGTTTTCAAAATGCATGTAAAAAAGCTCCCGCTTTCCCCGAGCTTTACGTTCTGGTTAAAAACAAAAAGCTCTTATGGAAGCTGTCACTTACTGTAGGTCGATTTAGACCAAAATTCACTAGTGTATCCAGATATGTGGAAAAAGCTTAAGTTTAAAGTTTCATCCCGAGCAATCAGTCCATCTGGGTTGTAAAAGAACAACTTTTTGCGGAAAAATGGATTTTTGTCAAAAATCGTCATTCTTATTTTCTAAAACTGATTTAAAACGGTATTGTTTCAAAGTTAATTTAGAATTTTATAGTAAATAATTATTTTCTCTGTGTACATACTTTTAAAAATTGCAAAAAACGAAAAGCCCCAATGGAAGCTGCCATTCGGTTCATCGATATGCGAATTGGTTTGGATTTGTCGATCGTTATACCGGGTGATATTTTTATGCTGAAACCTTTAGATATTTCGGAAAATAAGCACTCTACGAAAATAATATCCATTATCAAAATTTGGTCATTCCGGGTGTTACATACATTAGTGCTAAAATTAGTACCCCTGCTCTCCTTCTTGTAAATGGAGCGTAGGGTAATTTTGAAATTAAAATACGAATCTCTATTTTTTATTGCAGACTCGGATTCTACTACTTAAAGTACGCGGAATTTCTTTTAAACATATTTTTCGATTCATGATAGATGGTGCTGTAATAACTATATTACATTTTTTTCGATTTCTCCTACTGAGAACCCATGCATTCGATTCTGCAATACGTTTGAATTAAAACTGACACATTTTCAATCTAAATCCTCGAAATTAGTCTTAAACACATAGTATTTCTTAAAATTTTAATTACTGAATAATGAATGCTACTATTATCAACCCAGCAACAAGCTATTAAATCTGCTCTCAAATAAATTAGGAATTGGAATCACTGGGAAATTGTTACCTGTAGAAATGTAATTGGTTGGTGAATAAACAACTTCCAGCGTACCCAGGAGCAACGACGTGGACGTTAGATGTGAAAGTTTCAGCTTAAAAAAATCACCCGGTATATTTTAAGTATTTTAATTTCAATTCCATTGAGTTAAACATCTGTTAAAGCTCTTTGAGGTTACGAAGGTGCACTAAACCATTTTAAGTTGCACAAAATTGCAACGGAATTATACGCTTTTATTGATTTTAATATTCAAAACAGTGTCCGATACTTAAACCACCTAGCTTAAAATGTAAAAATTGTTGGTGTGTATAATGATTATAAAGCTTTTTAAATATGATAGAATACTGACATTATTTGCATTATATGAAAGCATACGCAAAACATAATTTGCTGCTTTTAATTAACGAAGCAAATAAAAAAATCAACTAATTCAACGCAAAAATATTAATTATAAAGTCGTATAGTAATCAGTTGACTTCACACTATACATAATATTTTTAGCTGCCTCAAAATGAAAATTAAAATTTTCCACATCAAAAATCATAACATTTTCCGTTATTATTATATGCGACAATAACAAATTCAACACATGATACATAGAATAGAGTTTTGTATAGTTCTGGAAAATTCAAACTATTCACAAAATAAAAATCCATTTCGTTAATGAGCTACTTTCAAATTTTTGTTATAATCATGAAATCCAAAATTCTATGTTAAACAAAGTCATAATACATAATATATTTCGAAACAATATAAAATAATTTAAATAAATTGTCATCGTATCTTTCAAGTCAAAACTGAAATGTAATTTTCTTGACCCAATTTTTGTCAACGACTTTATGTGATAAAATTATTTGAATTTTTCTTACATTTAAAAATCTATTGTTATGTCATTATAATGCTGGCGTACAAAAAAAAACCTTGAGAACTTTTATTTGTCATATAGCAATTCAAACAAAGACTATAAACCATAAATTGTTACATTATGGCATAAGACAAACAAAATCTAAAACCATACTCGTATACTCGTATAAGAAATTACATTTTCATTTAATCTAATTACAAGAATTTTACGTAAGAGAATTCTATAGTAAAACTATAATTAACCATATTTTTTTATGTTTAAAAGTTACTAAAAACCATAAGCAAATTGAAAAGCTGTATGAAGGTAGAAAAACCGCACACAAAATAAATTTATGTAACATACCAGGTTTTAATTATCTTATTACCGCGTGCGGGGTTTCTGCGAAATTGTATCGTATATAAACCTTTAACCACGTCAACCGTATACTACTATAATAGCGGGAGAAAAATAATTCGCATATGTAGCTAGATGGAGCTTATTATTTATGATAATTTAACATACACATACTATAGTTAGACACACGCGCACGTGTACTTACTCGTACCTACATTTTATGCCTGTTTTAGTAAGGTGTATAATTATTTCCATTTGCTTTTGTTATTACTTTGAATATGTATCCGCAATTGGTGCTAATTGATTTCCTAATATATAATTCCTAATTACTTTTCTAATGCTCGATTCATTGTAATTTAAAATAATATTTATTTAGTTAGTTAACCACGGTTCTAAATTATTTCTTGTAATTAGATAATTTAAAGTGGAGATGTACTCAGAAAGTAAATATGATAGATACATGATAGCATTTACCATATTATTATGATAATATTAAATCATTGCTTTGTTTGTTAAATACAACTATTTAAATGATTGATTTTATCATACTATGATATTCTTCTTGATCTTCAACATCATAACAATAATGATCACTGTGATCATAAGAACACGCCTAAATATTTTAAAAAGATTTTAATGAATTGGTCCAAAATGAATGGTAATAAATTTCAAATTATATATCCATCTCTCTCTTTGAGTATTTGCCAGTTTTTGGATGTTCGTGACATAATCTGAAAGCTAATGTTTTATGTCTTTATAATAGCAACACTATTGTTGAGCAAATTGGCATAATTAAAAAATGGTTAAATACCATATTTGCCAATAATGTAAGTATAACTAATACTTTTTAAACAAGGTCAACCCTTGCGGGTTTAAAATTAATTCTTTATATTAATTTATTTATTTTAATTTTTTGTCATTTTTTGTAAATGCTAAGCTTTTCATTTATTTTTATTTATTTATTTATTTTACCAACAGTATTAATTTTACATCTGGTATTTACAATTAAGTTTATTAATATAAATTAAATTTGAATTTTTTAGAACTCTTTTAAATTCATCTCTGGACAAATTAAAATCGAACACAATAGAATTACAAACCGGGTCCGACATACCAAAATTAGACCCATGGAAGTGCAGATCAATCACTAAGCCTCGGTGTCTGAGTGATCTCATTGGTGCACGTATTGGAAATAAGGACAGTAGATGTGAACAATCACATTGTTCGGCCCCTTAAAACGTCGCACACAAACATTGCGCTAGAAATTTGTCTTCGGACGAACAATGGTTCAATATTCAGTAGCAAACAACGACTTAGATACGATGGAAGCACATACTTAGGGGCGTTTACCTCTCGAAGAAGTCGCCTTAAGACAAACAACATAAATCGCTTCTGGATTGATTCTATACGGTTAGAGGAATTGTTATAGTACGGATTCCAGACAATTGACGCATACTCCAAGTGCGATTGAACAAATGAAGCAAAGAGGACTTTTGGAGTATATGGATCATGAAAATCTTTGAAGAAACGGATTAAAAACCCTAACATTGAATTAGCCTTATTAATACATCTGTCAATATGGTCCTTAAACGATAAATCTCGTGAAAACAAAACCCCTAAATCCAGAAAACAATGAACTCGCTCTATCATAACGCCATTTAAAAACAAACTATTATCAGGTCCATAACGTCTTCTAGAAAAGTTCATAACTTTACATTTAGAAACGTTCAGGCAAAGCTTATTCAAGCTACACCAGTTGCAGAAAACGTTTAATTCCTGTTGTAGATTTAGCAGATCGCGATCATTTCTAATCTTACAAAAGATTTTTACGTCATCAGCGTAAATCAGAAACTTACAATGTTTGAAGCACCGCTTCATATCATCTATGAATGCAATAAATAATAGAGATCCAATGTGGCTACCTTGTGGGACGCCAGACAAAACACTTATGTCTCTAGATAAAATATTATTTAAAAAAACTTTTTGAGTTCTGTTCGTCAAATATGAAAAGATCCATTTTAAAGGAAGGGCATCACACATGTTGAGCTGTCCCAGCTTCTTTACCAATAAAACATGATCAATTTTATCGAAAGCTTTGCTAAAATCAGTAAGCACTACCTCAACACCATCACCGCCTTCTAATGCTAACGTCAAAAAATTTGTGAATAAAGCAAGATTTGTCACAGTTGACCGTCCGGGGTAAAACCCATGCTGGTTTACTGAGATGGAATTTTTAATTAAGAAAAAGATGCGGCCCTTGACCATCGATTCAAATAATTTAGGGATAGCCGATAAAATAGAAATACCGCGGTAATTTTCGATATCCGTTCTCCGTCCACTCTTGAAAATTGGTTTAATGAAACTGGATTTCCAAATTGAAGGAAAAACTCCACTCTTCAAACTCAAATTGAAGATGTTCGTCAGCGGCTGAGCCAAGACCGAAGCACACTTTTTCAACACAAGCGGGTGAATTTTCTCCGGGCACAACTCATATTCACGTTTACATTCAACAGAGAGTGCAGAACGTCATCGGTAGTAAACTGAAATAAAATGTTTGGATTATTACTAAAAACAAGTTCGTCATTCCCTCTCGAAGACGGGACATACACATTTTCAAAAAATGCTGCAAACATGTCAGTGATACTTTGTGGATCACTAGCAGTCAAAGAATTGAAAGACATTTGCGAGGGTATACCTCTACAATTCCGTTTCGAATCAACATAACTCCAGAAACATTTAGGTTGTTTCTAATATTTGATTCGCTCTCGACAATATATAAATTATACAAAAAACGATTTAAAATTTTAAATTGAGATCTGAGAGCACTAAATATTTCATAATTTACGACAGATGGGTTCAATTTATATTTTTTATGAGCTTTAGATTTCCGATTTTTTAATCCTGATAGGCGACTATTAAACCATGACTCGCTACAGGTGAACGGGGAATAAATTGTTCAATTGCCAAATTCATTATTTTATAAAATTGATCAATATAAGCGTCTAAACTACCCGTTATATATTGATCCCAATTAATATTGCCCAGAAACTCATTTAAAACATTATAATTTCCCTTTTTAAAGTTGAAAGACTCACGAGAATTAAAATTTACGTTAACGTTAACACAATTTTCAAATTGGATATGTAATGGTATGTGAAAAATACTTGAAGAACCGCCGAGATCATTACAAGCAATGATTGTGCCATGTACTTCTACTGGAATGAACACCAACTCGAGGATATTGCTGCACTGGTTCTCGATGTTATTAATCTGTCTTAGCCCGAGTGAACAGATTGAGTCCATCACCAGATCTGAAGTTAGATCACCATTGAATGGCAGAAGTTCATCATCAACAGTAAGCCATTTTATTTTCGGTAACTTAAGATCACCCAAAATTATCACAGAATCAAAATCAGGAGCTGCAACTGCTAGCTGGTTTGAGAAAAATAAAGACAGCTCACCATATATATTAACGGAGGATCCGTATGGTATGTAAACAGCAACTATCAACACCAGCTTTCCACTAAAAGCAAGTTTAACAGCCAAAATTTCCAACTCGTTACTCCCAAGGTCAATAATATCCGATCGTATGTCTTTCGAAACAGCTAGCAGAACTCCGCCCCCTCTCGCTGTCGATTCAAGACCCGTATAACGATCGCGTCTGAAGACATAGTAGTCTGGAAGGAAGTACTCTGCAGAATTGTGCGAGCTTGTCAGTCATGTTTCCGTGATGCAAATGACATCATATTCAATTTCCAACACCAATAGGTACATTTCACACGATTTTGATCGAATTCCGCTAGCGTTGTGATAATAAATAGACACTGTGTTGGTTTCGTCAGAGAGTGGCAGTGTCAGTTGAGCGATAGGTGCAGACAGCGGCATCGGATTTGAAAAAGGTATAAAATCGGTTGAGGTTGCAGTTAGCAGTAGATATTGTTACAACGTCGTTAGAGCTGAGCGTGGGACTAAAAAAATATTATTCATTGATTTCCGACGTGAATTTAAAAATTCTTTAATCAATACTCCAGAAGGCCATGCCGATGAATCCAGCATTTGGTTAAATTTGCTTACAGGAATACCAATTTTGAAAGATACAAAATCGCGATCATCATTACGTCGAAAGCAATATAATACAGGTTTCTCGACTTCAAATTTGTTTTTGATATACATCATGAGATCATCATCAGTAACGTCCTTGCATAATCGAGAAATAAAAATCCACCGCAGCGGTTCAACGGTACGCAAAGTAGAGTTCAAGTCACCACTACCAATAAAAATATTTTTAGGTGAGTCTGTAGCGGCTCAAAATCATTAAAATCCTTTTCACTTCGTGGCACTCCTCGTAGCAAAACTATTTATACACCGCGCCGCTTAATTACGAGGCATTGCTCGTTTTGCTGAATAGAGCCATTTCGCCAACTACAAATTAATTCCGCGAATCTCGATATTTATCGACGATCGATAAATATCGAGATATTTATCGACGACCCGGAAACGAAGAAACGAAAAACAAAAGAGTCGCGTTTCGGAAATTAGAGGAGACACAGTCTCATACACAAAATAATAAGAATAAAAGTGAAAAGTGCCGCGAACAGTCGTCCACCATTTAATGTTGTGAAAATAGTACTATTGTAGACACATTGAATAATAAATAAATAGTTATATACAAAAATAAATATAGTGAGTGTTGTTAATAATATTAAAAACCCCGATAACACCCGCTATAAATGGTGACCCCGACGCGCGAGTGTAACGGTAATAAACAGTTCGACCGTTAATAAAAAATCGCGCAAGAGCACATTTTTTTTCACGCGTGCCTAATAAAAGTGTATTTAATAAATATGTATAAACTATAAAAGTAGTGAAACAAAAATATTGCAAACTATTAAAAACGTACAACGCGAACTAAAAATAACAGGCGCACATAAACGCCAGGTGTGTGATAAAAAATTATAAAACGAAACATAAAACAGTTACCTAATAACTAAAATAAAACACGACGCATTGATATAGTCGTGAGTTTAGTGCAGTGAATAAGTGTGCCTCAAATGTGTTTATGCGCATCGAACTAAAGCAAGTTCGATACCGCGGTGAAGCTACGAAATTTTTTTTCTACAAGATCGCGATGTAAAACCAATACACACAAAACGAAACTTAAAAATTTGGGCCAATTGCCCCCGCAAAGGCGATCGCGCCCATCGAGGGAGCCAGGGAGCTGGCAACAACATTTCGCATGCGGCAAAATTACAATAAAACGGGATAACCGACGGCAGATCAAGGTGGCAGCAAAAATCAGCAACAAATAGCCACACTTATATTACAAACAACGGGATGCATTACCCTACATCACACAGACGGATACCTAACGGATATACACATACGAGTAATTATAAAGAAAATTATGATAGTGAAGTTTGTGCTAAAAAAATTATCAAAAAATTACACTGTTAAATTTATTATTTTTCCTATTGGAATTTATTTTCAAAAGAAAATTTTTAAATTAAACTCATTCTAAATGTTGTGTCATCGAATCTAGAAACATCTAAAGATTCTGGCTGACATTTTTGAGAAAGTAAAGCACACACCTCTTCCTAAGATTTAAATAAACTATATTTTTGAGTTTCATTCTATTAAAAATTATACTTAGAAATTGCGCATTTTTGAACGATTTCAAATTATATTCCAGACAATTCTAGAAATGTCCACGGGGTTTCACTTACATTTTAGACTAGATTACGAATAGATTCGAATATATTCGAATATATATCTAATAGAATAACGTAATAACTGCAACAGTTGTTGCGCAAAACTTCAATGAAAAATTTTGTTCTACAGACGTCAAAAGTCCCATATATAGACATGGTTTTTTATGATGGCCTTGGTATGTTCTTTAATACAAAAATACCAAATGGTCGGTTACTGGGGTCGGCCATATGAATAACAAGCAATAACTGCAACAGTTGTTGCACGAAACTTCAATGAAAAATTTTGTTCTACAGAAGTCAAAAGTCCCATATATAGACATGGTTTTTTATGATGGCCTTGGTATGTACTTTAATACAAAAATACCAAATGGTCGGTCCCTGGGGTCGGCCATATGAATAACAAGCAATAACTGCAACAGTTGTTGCGCAAAACTTCAATGAAAAATTTTGTTCTACAGACGTCAAAAGTCCCATATATATACATGATTTTTTATGATGGCCTTGGTATGTACTTTAATACAAAAATACCAAATGGTCGGTCCCTGGGGTCGGCCATATGAATAACAAGCAATAACTGCAACAGTTGTTGCACGAAAATTCAATGAAAAATTTTGTTCTACAGAAGTCAAAAGTCCCATATATAGACATGGTTTTTTATGATGGCCTTGGTATGTACTTTAATACAAAAATACCAAATGGTCGGTCCCTGGCGTCGGCCATATGAATAACAAGCAATAACTACAACAGTTGTTGCACGAAACTTCAATGAAAAATTTTGTTCTACAGAAGTCAAAAGTCCCATATATAGACATGGTGTTTTATGATGGCCTTGGTATGTACTTTAATACAAGGATACCAAATGGTCGGTCCCTGGGGTCGGCCATATGAATAACAAGAAATAACTGCAACAGTTGTTGCACGAAACTTCAATGAAAAATTTTGTTCTAAGTTGTTCATAAATGTTACATGTTAAATTTTGTGCATTGCACATGTGCAAAACTTTTTTTACCCACAGAATTAATTGAAATAAAACAAACACACACACACTCACATACAAACTTCCAAAAAAGACGATTACGATCAACAAGAAAATATGGGGCAATGTAAAACCCAAAATATTAAATGAAAAATAGCTTAAAAATGAAAAACGATGATGAAAGTATACTAAGTAAGAAAACGGGTTCGTCGCTTGTTTGGGAATGTCAATTTAAAATCCAATTGGAAATATTGCTAAAATCTTGTATAAGCAAATAATAATATTTTTGTGAAAATTACGTAATTTCAAAATTCCAAAAATCGTTGTTGGACTCATTACAATTGACCCATTTTCGCTCCATAGACAAAAAATATTATAAGCTGTCAAAAAATGTAGACGAGATGCCGTGGACATCTCTGGTACTGACAGTACAAATGAAAACATGAATTATATTATAGGCATAGTGAAACCCGTTAGAATTGGACGCCAATCACTATAACGACAGAATATTGTGTAATCTATTCGAACATGTGTGTGAGAACCTGTGGACATCTCTACGATCGGCGGTATAAAAACGGAAATTTTTTGTCCTGGACCTCTAAATATATTTAACTCGATCTTTATTAAACTTGAAATATTTATCATAATTATGAACAAATATTTAAAAAATAGAACCAATACCAAACCATGTCTATATATGGGACTTTTGACTTTTGTAGAACAAAATTTTTCATTGAAGCTTCGTGCAACAACTGTTGCAGTTTTTGCTTGTTATTCATATGGCCGACCCCAGAGACCGACAATTTGGTATTTTTGTATTAAAGTACATACCAAGACCATCATAAAAAGCCATGTCTATATATGGGACTTTTGACTTTTGTAGAACAAAATTTTTCATTGAAGCTTCGTGCAACAACTGTTGCAGTTATTGCTTGTTATTCATATGGCCGACCCCAGGGACCGACCATTTGGTATTTTTGTATTAAAGTACATACCAAGGCCATCATGAGAAACCATGTCTATATATGGGACTTTTGACTTCTGTAGAACAAAATTTTTCATTGAAGTTTCGTGCAACAACTGTTGCAGTTATTGCTTGTTATTCATATGGCCGACCCCAGAGACCGACCATTTGGTATTTTTATATTAAAGTACATACCAAGGCCATCATAAAAAACCATGTCTATATATGGGACTTTTGACTTCTGTAGAACAAAATTTTTCATTGAAGTTTCGTACAACAACTGTTGCAGTTATTGCTTGTTATTCATATGGCCGACCCCAGGGACCGACCATTTGGTATTTTTGTATTAAAGTACATACCAAGGCCATCATAAAAAACCATGTCTATATATGGGACTTTTGACTTCTGTAGAACAAAATTTTTCATAGAAATTTCGTACAACAACTGTTGCAGTTATTGCTTGTTATTCATATGGCCGACCCCAGGGACCGACCATTTGGTATTTTTGTATTAAAGTACATACTAAGGCCATCATAAGAAACCATGTCTATATATGGGACTTTTGACTTCTGTAGAACAAAATTTTTCATTAAAATTTCGTGCAACAACTGTTGCAGTTATTGCTTGTTATTCATATGGCCGACCCCAGGGACCGACCATTTGGTATTTTTGTATTAAAGTACATACCAAGGCCATCATAAAAACCATGTCTATATATGGGACTTTTGACTTCTGTAGAACAAAATTTTTCATTGAAGTTTCGTACAACAACTGTTGCAGTTATTGCTTGTTATTCATATGGCCGACCCCAGGGACCGACCATTTGGTATTTTTGTATTAAAGTACATACCAAGGCCATCATAAGAAACCATGTCTATATATGGGACTTTTGACTTCTGTAGAACAAAATTTTTCATAGAAATTTCGTACAACAACTGTTGCAGTTATTGCTTGTTATTCATATGGCCGACCCCAGGGACCGACCATTTGGTATTTTTGTATTAAAGTACATACCAAGACCATCATAAGAAACCATGTCTATATATGGGACTTTTGACTTCTGTAGAACAAAATTTTTCATTGAAGTTTCGTGCAACAACTGTTGCAGTTATTGCTTGTTATTCATATGGCCGACCCCAGGGACCGACCATTTGGTATTTTTATATTAAAGTACATACCAAGGCCATCATAAAAAACCATGTCTATATATGGGACTTTTGACTTCTGTAGAACAAAATTTTTCATTGAAGTTTCGTACAACAACTGTTGCAGTTATTGCTTGTTATTCATATGACCGACCCCAGGGACCGACCATTTGGTATTTTTGTATTAAAGTACATACCAAGGCCATCATAAAAAACCATGTCTATATATGGGACTTTTGACTTCTGTAGAACAAAATTTTTCATAGAAATTTCGTACAACAACTGTTGCAGTTATTGCTTGTTATTCATATGGCCGACCCCAGGGACCGACCATTTGGTATTTTTGTATTAAAGTACATACCAAGGCCATCATAAGAAACCATGTCTATATATGGGACTTTTGACTTCTGTAGAACAAAATTTTTCATTGAAATGTCGGGCAACAACTGTTGCAGTTATTGCTCGTTATTCATATGGCCGACCCCAGGGACCGACCATTTGGTATTTTTGTATTAAAGTACATACCAAGGCCATCATAAAAAACCATGTCTATATATGGGACTTTTGACTTCTGTAGAACAAAATTTTTCATTGAAGTTTCGCGCAACAACTGTTGCAGTTATTACTTGTTATTCTATTAGATATATATTCGAATATATTCGAATCTATTCGTAATCTAGTTTAAAATGTAAGTGAAACCCCGTGGACATTTCTAGAATTGTCTGGAATATAATTTGAAATCGTTCAAAATGCGCAATTTCTAAGTATAATTTTTAATAGAATGAAACTCAAAAATATAGTTTATTTAAATCTTAGGAAGAGGTGTGTGCTTTACCTTCTCAAAAATGTCAGCCAGAATCTTTAGATATTTCTAGATTCGATGACACAACATTTAGAATGAGTTTAATTTAAAAATTTTCTTTTGAAAATAAATTCCAATACGAAAAATAATAAATTTAACAGTGTAATTTTTTAATAATTTTTTTAGCACAAACTTCACTATCATAGAAAATTACATTTATTAAATATTTTTTTTTACAATTTTTTTTTAAACATTTTATTAAACAAAACACATATATAGTATGTATATTCAAATTTTTTTATTCTCTAAAATTTTTTTCGTTAACTCCTTAAAAATAAAAATTTTCTTGTGAATAAATAAATTACTTCATTATATTACATATTATATTTATATCACAACAATATACATATATTACAACTACATATACATACATAAAATCATATAAACATTATAGCCCAACGGTTAGCGTTGACGGCTACAGAAATTAATGTCGACAGTTCGAAACTCGACCAATTCTTTCGATTTTTTTTTTATATAAATTTAATTTTTTCCAAACGATTTGAATTTAAATATTTTTTTTACTACAAACATTATATTAAATTACATATTAAGCATATCTATTGTAAGTGTACGATTGTTCGCTTCAACTTCGCACTATTTTACTATAACTTCGTTAATATTTCAATTGACTTTTATCTTTTTCGTTTCCGATTTCGCTCGTTACAATTTGCTATTTAATTAATATTTTTGCTGATTTTATTCTTATTCGATCTGCCCATTCCCTTATTCGTATTCGCAATACTCCTTGGTTGGAAAAATAGTTCTATTTAGTTGTTCGCGTTCGAATATTTTTTTTTAAGTCTACGATTAGATAGACAAGTGAATAAAACAAATATTTCTGCTACGCCGGTATTAAAGTGAAGTGAAAATAAAATAATCAATTTAAAATGCCACCTAAACAACAAAAAGCCGTTTCATCGTCAGAAGATGAGAACGACACTCATGCTGGCACACCAACATCGCGAACAACCAAGTTATACAAGATGCCACCAAAGATACCCCCATTCTGGAACGAGCAGCCGGCAGCTTGGTTCATCCTCGTCGAACACCAGTTCGGCATCCACCGAATTGTCGACGACGATGAACAATTTGCTTATACTCTCGGTGCGATACCACAAGAGACGGTACAATTCATCACGGACATTTTCAGGAACCCGCAGCCAGGCACGAAATATCATCGACTGAAATCCGCGTTAACCAACCGCTACACTATTAGCGAGGAGCAACGACTTGACGAGTTGCTCTCCGGTTTCCAACAAATGGGAGACCTTAAACCGTCCCACTTTTATCGCCTGCTTGAACAAAAAGCAGGTGATTCCAAATTAGTAAACAACGATTTACTCAAAAATCTCTGGCTAAAACGTTTGCCAGATGACCTAAGAGCGATAATGGCGCGGGATATCAAAAACGACATCGAGGAAATCCTACCGGTCGCCGACAATATCTGGATTTACGCTCAATCCAGAGTACCCAAACCAATTGCTGCTGTCAACCAGCCATCCTCAAGCAAGGTAACTGCTGACGGTGAATCAGCCCTTGTTTTAATGCAACGACAACTTGACAGGACGCAACAACAATTGGCAGATCTACAGCGAACACTGGCCAATATGAACATTGGTTCACGTGGAAGATCGCCAAACAACAGACGGAATTTCAATTACCGACACAGGTCAAGGTCGAGATCGTCATCTCGATCTGGACTCTGCTACTTCCACCGTCGTTTCGGCTCACGCGCACGCAACTGTAATCAGCCGTGCAGTTTCCGACCGATAGCTCATGGACAAGCTACTTCCAAACATTTTAAGCCTTCGGAAAACCACTAAATCCTGCTGTCTCTACGGCAAACAGTGGGATTGGTTCGTCTCGCCGTCTTTTCATCCACGACCATGAAAATAACTTACAATTTCTGATCGATTCGGGGGCTGAAGTATCTGTGATACCCGTTAACAAGTTTCCCCGACATGTTAAAGACACCGTTTGCATTCTTACCGCAGCAAACGGATCCCCAATTTCCACTTACGGCACAAAACTTTTGAAGGTTAATCTCGGTCTCAGGCGTACGATCACACATCCCTTCATCATCGCGGCAGTAGACAGGCCTATTATAGGTGCTGACTTTCTGTCTAAATATGGTCTCGTGGTCGATTTAAAGAACAGAAGACTTTCTGATTCATTTACTACCCTCACTGTGAACGCAATCATCGCCCAAGTTGATACGCCATCTCCAAAACATTTCAGCGTCAACAACGACTACGGCGCTCTTTTAAAGAAATACCCTTCGCTCACTGAGGCTCCGAATTACAATCTCCCAGTGAAGCATAACGTAGTCCACTACGTCGTCACGCAAGGTAGGTTACCTTGCGCTAAACCGCGACAACTCGACGCAACTAAACTAAAAGCTGCTAAAACTGAATTTCAGTTTATGACAGACATCGGAATCTGCCGCCCCTCATCATCACCAGTCTCCTCACCATTACATATGGTGCAAAAGAAAGACAAGGACTGGCGCCCTTGTGGAGACTATCGACAGTTGAACACTGTCACTGTCCCAGATAGATATCCTATCCCCCACATACACAGTTTCTCATTGAAACTCGCCGGCGCCACTATTTTCTCGAAAATAGATTTGGTTAGGGCATATCATCAAATTCCCATGGCTCTCGAGGATATTCACAAAACAGCAATAACTACTCCTTTTGGGCTTTTCGAGTTTACCCGAATGCCATACGGCCTTCGTAACTCAGCCCAGACATTCCAGCGATTCCTTAACGAAGTGTTAAAAGGGCTGGACTTCGTCTACTCTTACATCGATGATATCCTCGTTGCAAGCCGTTCCGAGATGGAACATAGTGAACATCTCGAGTCAGTATTCAAACGTCTCTCCGCATATGGAATCAATATTAAAGCTTCGAAATGTATTTTCGGCGTGAAGTCACTTGACTTCCTCAGCCACACAATTTCGAAAGATGGCATCCTTCCGTCGAAAGGCAGAGTCGATGTCATTTCAAACTTTCCACAGCCAACATCAATCCGCCAAATACAGCAGTTCGTCGGTATGGTGAACTATTACCACCGCTTTATACCACGGTTAGCCGAACTGTTATCGCCGATTCACAGGCATTTGGCCACTTTACTCAAGAAAGGCAAAAACAAAATAAATTTCTCTTGGCCCGAAGATTGTACAGAATCTTTCGATAAGGTCAAGCGTTCTCTTGCCGCTGTCACTCTCTTGGCACACCCGTTGAACGACGCGCAGTTCAACATAACTACCGACGCTTCCAATGTAGCAGTTGGAGCTGTCTTACAACAACGCAACAAAGGATGTTGGCAACCATTAGCGTTCTTTTCAAAGAAGCTCTCCCCTGCGGAAATTAAATACTCTACTTTCGATAGAGAACTTCTTGCTATGTATTTAGCAATCAAACACTTTCGCCATTTCGTCGAAGGCCGAAATTTTTCTTTATTTACCGACCATAAGCCTCTTACAACAGCTATTGCGTCAAAATCTGAACGTAGTCCCCGGCAATTACGACACCTCGATTACATTGCTCAGTTCACTACCGACATTCATCACATTAAAGGTAAACACAATGTGGTGAGCGACTGTTTGTCTCGTTCTGGTGAAACACTTCTCACAGAACTCAGCGTCTTCTCCTTCGACACGAAGGAATTACTTGTACAACAACAACGCGACGACGAATTGCAGAAATTGATTTCAGCACACACACCGAAATCAAGCGTAAACCTGCAACGGATCGACTTACCAGACAAGCAGCAAATTTGGTGTGAGACTTCAACAGGTAAAAATCGACCCTACGTTCCTCTCAACATGCGACGGACAATCTTCGATAGTCTACACGGCTTATCACACCCCGGCATCCGTGCCACGCGAAAACTTATTGCTTCAAAATACTTCTGGCCAAGAATGAATACTGATACAAGCAATTGGGCGAAATCTTGTATCTCATGTCAAAAGTCCAAAGTTCACCGCCACACAAAATCAGAACTTGGTAAATTCGAGCTACCAAGTGGCAGGTTTGAACACATCCACATGGACCTGGTTGGTCCACTGCCCCAATCGAATGGCTATCATTATATTTTAACGATAGTCGACCGATTTACCCGTTGGCCAGAAGCTTATCCAATCCGAGAAATGACCGCAAAAACCGTAAGTAAGATCTTCTACAATGAGTATATCTGTAGATATGGTGTCCCACTCTTCATCACGACAGACCAAGGAACACAATTCGAATCAACGTTGTTCACCGAGCTCACGAAGCTCCTTGGTTCCCATCGCATTCGGACAACCGCATACAACCCGAAAGCAAATGGTCTTGTCGAACGGTTCCACAGGCAATTAAAATCAGCCTTAACAGCTCGATGTAATACATCCCATTGGAGTTCAGAACTTCCAACAATCCTATTGGGTATTCGAACCTCCGTCAAGGAAGACCTCAACTGCACACCAGCAGAGCTAGTATATGGTCAAAACATCAAGGTTCCCGGTGAATTCTTCATCAACGATCAAAATTCGAACCCAAACACAGATACTTCGGATTTCGTGAATCAGCTTCGTACCACCATGAGAACCCTAGTTCCTACGGACACAAGACATCCACCTGAACAGGCAACGTACATTCCCAAAAATCTGGAAACCTGTTCACACGTATTCGTACGTGTGGATAGAGTCAGAGGTCCATTGAGTACACCCTATTCTGGACCGTATCCAGTAACCCGCAAATTGCGCAAATTCTTTGTTGTGGATGTAGATGGAAAATCCACAACAATTGGCATCGACAGGCTTAAGCCAGCGTACGGAATACTTGTGGTAAACCCCGTCGAAAAACGTAGTGTTCCAAAAACTGTTACATTTAATTTAAAACACTACGGTTTTCGATCCAGGAGGGGAGTGATGTAGCGGCTCAAAATCATTAAAATCCTTTTCACTTCGTGGCACTCCTCGTAGCAAAACTATTTATACACCGCGCCGCTTAATTACGAGGCATTGCTCGTTTTGCTGAATAGAGCCATTTCGCCAACTACAAATTAATTCCGCGAATCTCGATATTTATCGACGATCGATAAATATCGAGATATTTATCGACGACCCGGAAACGAAGAAACGAAAAACAAAAGAGTCGCGTTTTGGAAATTAGAGGAGACACAGTCTCATACACAAAATAATAAGAATAAAAGTGAAAAGTGCCGCGAACAGTCGTCCACCATTTAATGTTGTGAAAATAGTACTATTGTAGACACATTGAATAATAAATAAATAGTTATATACAAAAATAAATATAGTGAGTGTTGTTAATAATATTAAAAACCCCGATAACACCCGCTATAAGTCCATTCCCTATTATTGTCTAACGATTTAGCAGTTGAAGCCGTTGTTATGCCATTATTCACACTACTCTTTGATCTTGTAAGTATTGGTGTAGCAGTATCCATCAGTTTGTGTTGTTGTTTTTTTTTGATTTTACAGACGACGACTGTTGAGATGGTGTTGGTTTTAACAAACTTACTACGTTATTATTGCAATGATATTGAAAAAACCTGTGTTTGATGCCATTTCGATAATTCCTAACTTTTCATGGCGATGTGGTGTATGTATCGATGTTTATAAAAATCTCAAGGAAACGAGTGATCACATGCGTAATTCGATCAATGCTATATCAGCGTCCTTATCATTGCTAAATAAAACATCAGCCGCTATTACGGCTGATGTTTTATTTAGCAATGATAAGGACGCTGATATAGCATTGATCGAATTACGCATGTGATCACTCGTTTCCTTGAGATTTTTATAAACATCGATACATACACCACATCGCCATGAAAAGTTAGGAATTATCGAAATGGCATCAAACACAGGTTTTTTCAATATCATTGCAAAAATTGAAGGAGCCCCAATGACGCCCCAAACTTATGGTATACAGATTTCCAACAAACTAGGTAGCGATCTCTCAATTAGTTGTTACAAGTTTTTGGCCGAACGTCTGGATTGTAGAGAAACTTTCGTGAAATAAAGTTTTTTTTATCAAAAATCGCCATTTCCGGTAAAATTTAAAAAATGATTTCAACTAACTTTGTTTGAAATTTAATTTACAAACTTTTTGTTTTTAATCTTTTTTCGTAAATGCTATAATATAGTTATCAAACGATATGCAAATACGAAAAGCTCCTATAAAAACAGCCACTTCCGTTGGACTGTTCAATCCATAGAAAAAGCTTAAGTATGAAATTTTATCATGATCAATCAATCAGTATGAGCTGTGTAGGCGACGATGAAAAATAGATTTTTTTTTTTGAAATGATATACTATGGGATCTCCCAAGTTTTGAGAATATTTAGTTATAATGTTTCATCCTGATCAGTCAATTAGTTTGGGATGTAGGGAAACTACAGACACACGCACATATAGCGAATGGAACACGCAAAAATCTCTAGGGCGAAACTTTTCATGATTAATGCTCTTTGTTTTTTGTACTACCTGAAACATAGTAAAATTGTCTGAACAGATTTTGTTTGAAACTCAATTTAGAATAAATTATAGTTATTGATATTTGCAAATAACGAGAAAGCTGCTATGGAAGCTCCCACTTCAGGACCTCCAAATTTATGATAGAAGTTTCATCCACATCAGTCAATCCGATTATTCTGGTCAGAGGTCGAATTTTTGTTGAAAAAGTTTTTTTTTCAAAAATCGAAATTTCCGCTTAAATTTTTGGAAAACTGGTGTAAACCGATATTGTTGCAATGCATTTATTTAGAATATTTTAGTACGATTTCATGGCTCCCTGAATTAAAAAAAGCTGAAATTAAAAAGGTGGACTTAAGAATGGTGTTTTTACATGGGACCATTTTTAAGTCATACTTTTAACAAATTTTCTGACTTAACAAAGGTGTTTTACAAAAACAAATTTTATTTCAAAATGACACAAGAAAGGCATATGTTATTTCACATTATAAACATAAAATTTACATTTGTTTTAATACGCATAGAAATGCATGCGTAATTTCACATTTTTAGGAAAATGGTTTTTTGTTTTTCTTGTTACAGTTTTTTGTTGTATTGCAGAGAAAGATAAAAAACATGCATTTCATAAATTTCATTTGTGAATTATTATTTGTGAATTAATTACGAATTAAAAAATGCATTTTGAAATTTGCAATTGTTTTTTGCACATTTTCACTAACGAATGCATTAGTTGAAAATTTTTAATTATCATTTTACAGTAAAAGCCCGATTATCTGGCATCCAATTAACCGGAACACTCAATTAACCGGAAATTTAATTTTTAGGATTTTTTTTTGCTTTTTTCTGTTTCTTTTGTCTTTCATACGCATTTGTTAATTTATTTTGATATTTGCAATTGTTTCTTGCACTTTTTCATTAATGAAAGCATTAGTTGAAAATTTGGAATGGCTTTAATTTTCATATGACAGTAAAACCCAATTATCCGGCATCCAATTAACCGGAACACTCAGCTAGCCGGAATGTTAATTTTTAGGATTTTTTTTGCATTTTAGCTTTTTTTCTCTTTCATATGCATTTTTTAAATTCATATTGAAATTTATAATTGTTTTTTGAATTTTTCAGTTTTTGAAATTTTCATTAATGAAAGCATTAGTTGAAAATTTTTAATAGCTTTCATTTTCATAAAACAGTGAAACCCCAATTATCCGGCATCCAATTAACCGGAACACTCACTTAACCGGAATTTAAACTTTTGGGAATAGTTTTTTGCTTTTTCCTCTTTCAGAAGGGAAATTATTTTTTTTGTATTATTCGGGGATTCATAGAAAATATACTTTCCTTTAATTTTTCTGTTTTATGCATTATTTTATTTGAATTGAATGTGTAAAGTCGTACCCCAACCAGGGTTAGGGAAATATTGAATATATGTATTATTAAATATTGGGTACTCGTATACATAATATGTATGTACTACTTATTTGCAATAAATCCAATGAACTGATGTATAAAAAATTGAAACATAATTTGAAAATAATAAATAAACGAGAATTCTAAAAAATAATGGAATGCGAAATTCTCGTAAAATTCCTAGTTTTAATGAAACATTCAATTATACGGAATTTTCGATTATACGGAATGCTCTCATCCCCAAGAATTCCGGATAACAGGGCTTTTACTGTAATATAAACTACAGTAAAAACCCTGTTATCGGGAATGCTTGGGTATGCGAGCATTCCGGGAAATCGAATTTTCCAGATAATCGAATATTTCATTAAAACGTGATTTCATTATTTTTAGGATTCCGTTTATTTATTTTCAAATTATGTACAAAAAAACAATTTTTTATACATTGGTTCATTGAATTTATTGCAAATAAGGAATACATATATATTATGTATACGAGTACACCCATACGAGTATCCAAAATTTAATAATACATATATTCAATATTTCTCTAACATACCTATGTAATACGACTTTACACATTCAATTCAAATAGAATAATGGATAAAACAAAAAAAAATTAAAGGAAAGTATATTTTCTATGAATCACGGAATAATAAAAAAAATAATTTACTTTCTGAAAGAGGAAAAACAAAAAAACTATTCCCAAAAGTTGAATGTGTGTGAGGGTGAGGTGTGAAGTGAGTGTTCCGGTCAATTGGATGCCGGATAATTGGGCTTTTACTGTAATATGAAAATTAAAGCCATTCCATATTTTCAACTAATTCTTTCATTAATGAAAAGGTGCAAAAAAAAATTGCAAATTTCAAAATGAATTAAAAAATGCATATGAAAGAGAAAAGAAAGAGAAAAATGCAAAAAAATCCTAAAAATTAAATTTCCGGTTAACTGAGTATTCCGGTTACTTGGTTGCCAGATAATCGGGCTTTTACTGTAAAATGAAAATTAAAAAATTTCAACTAATGCTTTCATTAATGAAAATGTGTAAAAAACAATTGGAAATTTCAAAATGCAAAAATATTCCTAAAAATTAAAATTCCGGTTAACTGAGTGTTCCGGTTAATTGGATGTCATGTAATCGGGCTTTTACTCTTATACATTTTAACGTTTTATTTCGATTTTACATGTACATTTTATTTCATTTTCAAAATGACTTAAAAATACACATTTTAAATCATTTATAAACACACTTCTTAAATAATTTTCAAAATGACTTATGATATGCATTAATCAAGTCAACTGTTTTTATGTCATTTTCATTATAGATTTTAATTCAATTTTTAAATTAAATAAAAACGCTGGTTTGAAGTCTGAAAAAAAACACCATTTTTAAGTCAGCTTTTTTAAATTCCATATGTGGTTACAATATTTGCAAAAAATGAAACAATTTCAGCCAAAATTGCCGGGTTCTTCGAATTTATGGGAAACACACATACACATAGAGCTTTGCAATGGAAAATCTTCAGAAAATCTGCAGAACAGTCGGAAATTTTCCTGATTAAAATTCTTTATTAAAATGGTTATTTCTGGGATGTAATGGGTGATTTTTTAAGAGCTTGAGAACTTTTTTTAAAAAAAAAACGCATAAAATTTGCAAAATCTCATCGGTTCTTTATTTGAAACGTTAGATTGGTCCATGACATTTACTTTTTGAAGATAATTTCATTTAAATGTTGACCGCGGCTGCGTCTTAGGTGGTCCATTCGGAAAGTCCAATTTTGGGCAACTTTTTCGAGCATTTCGGCCGGAATAGCCCG
Organism: Nephrotoma flavescens; assembly: GCA_932526605.1. Lineage (NCBI taxonomy): Eukaryota > Metazoa > Arthropoda > Insecta > Diptera > Tipulidae > Nephrotoma > Nephrotoma flavescens. The sequence goes on along the minus strand of OW052221.1, from coordinate 130,512,315 downwards.
AATTTCTTCGGAAATGTTGTCTTCCAAAACTGGAATAGTTGCTGGCTTATTTCTGTAGACTTTAGACTTGACGTAGCCCCACAAAAAATAGTCTAAAGGCGTCAAATCGCATGATCTTGGTGGCCAACTTACCGGGCCATTTCTTGAGATGAATTGTTCTCCGAAGTTTTCCCTCAAAATGGCCATAGAATCGCGAGCTGTGTGGCATGTAGCGCCATCTTGTTGAAACCACATGTCAACTAAGTTCAGTTCTTCCATTTTTGGCAACAAAAAGTTTGTTAGCATCGAACGATAGCGATCGCCATTCACCGTAACGTTGCGTCCAACAGCATCTTTGAAAAAATACGGTCCAATGATTCCACCAGCGTACAAACCACACCAAACAGTGCATTTTTCGGGATGCATGGGCAGTTCTTGAACGGCTTCTGGTTGCTCTTCACTCCAAATGCGGCAATTTTGCTTATTTACGTAGCCATTCAACCAGAAATGAGCCTCATCGCTGAACAAAATTTGTCGATAAAAAAGCGGATTTTCTGCCAACTTTTCTAGGGCCCATTCACTGAAAATTCGACGTTGTGGTAGATCGTTCGGCTTCAGTTCTTGCAGGAGCTGTATTTTATACGGTTTTACACCAAGATCTTTGCGTAAAATCTTCCATGTCGTCGAATAACACAAACCCAATTGCTGCGAACGGCGACGAATCGACATTTCACGGTCTTCAGCAACACTCTCAGAAACAGACGCAATATTCTCTTCTGTACGCACTGTACGCATTCGTGTGGTTGGTTTAATGTCCAATAAAGTAAACTGAGTGCGAAACTTGGTCACAATCGCATTAATTGTTTGCTCACTTGGTCGATTATGTAGACCATAAATCGGACGTAAATCGCGAAACACTTTTCGAACCGAACACTGATTTTTGTAATATAATTCAATTATTTGCAAGCGTTGCTCGTTAGTAAGTCTATTCATTATGAAATGTCAAAGCATACTGAGCATCTTTCTCTTTGACACCTTGTCTGAAATCCCGCGTGATCTGTCAAATACTAATGCATGAAAATCCTAACCACAAAAAAATCACCCGTTAGTTCATTCACTATCTCATATTTCTCTAGCTTGCAGTTTAATGACTTTAATCTTTTGGGCTTGTCTAGTTCAGGAACAATACCTTTTCGACGGTGTTGTTGCTGTATTAATCCAATCGATGGCGGAATCCTCTAAAAAAGAACTAACGTTAAAATTAAAGCTTGAGTTTTTATTTCCAATAATGTTGCTGTGACTTTTGTTCATCAATGCAGCCCACCAGATGTTGTAGCTGTGCTGGTCACTCTTGAATCGGCAAATTTATGCAAACCACTGGTGGTTTGCATAAATTTGCCAAACCAAAGTATCTACCTTAGAATTCAGTTTCACCTCCGCCTTCATAGGAGTTAATTAGTCCTGTTTCATGGAGCAAGTCAAACCAAGTACCTTTAGTGGTAGGTTGCGATGCCAATGCACATCACACGTTAACGGGTAGAGTACGGTAAGGCTGGTAAGTTGGATTATACAGACCCCAGGGCATTTCGTCTGTTTGTCTGGCTTCAACTTTATCCTTAAGGTTTGAAAAGAGTCGTTGACAGATACATTAGCGATCGTCATTTATTTATCCTTCCAGTCAGCTGCGCTCAACATGCTTAGAGAAATAGAGAAATGTAAATCTTATGGAACTGCTCTGCATGAACTTGTTGCAAAGATCGCTTAGTATTAAGGATTTTCTTGTGGGCATGCTCCTGAATATTGCAGCTGCCTTTGACAGTACATCTTTTTCTACCATCAATGAGGCTTGTACAAGTTTCGGCATTGACCGAACCATCGTTACATTGATTGGATCCATGCTTAGGTGTCGCATTGCTGTGGCCGAGCTCTATTGGTTATTGATGAATCACTTGTTCATCTCGCTTTATTCCTCAGAGCTATTCTGATGATTTAGTCGTTTTTGGTAATTTTAAATAGTAAGCTTTCCTGATAAATTCATCTTGAAAGCAAACCTTCAAGACTTATCACTCAATTCTTATCGCTAACTTGCGGTGCATTTGGAGTGCCGATCCATTCATATAGAGTGTCTGTAATATACCTTCAGTGTTGGGAATTTTATATGTTATCTACATTTTTGTGTAAATAACGTGAATTACATGAAAATTTGTGTAATTTTCAAAAAATGAAAATATTGTATAGTTGCGACAAATATTTGTTTATAGGGGCTATACGCATCATAAATATCAATCAAACAGTTCATTTAGACGGTCAATCATAATTATTTTAGACTATATTAAAAAATACATATCTACACATTAGTTATCTACACAGTCACAAGAGAAATTATTTTATGTATCTAGACTTCCACCTGTGTTTGTCTTGAACAAGCTCTAAAAAGATTACTAACATCTTTATGTTTAGATTAGCACATATGTCAAATCTGTAGCATTATATACGGTTTCTTCGTAAATGTCAAACCGCCTATAGGAACTGTCATTATTAATGTTAATCCAAGCGATTAAAACATAATTTTAGGTATTCTTCTAACGATATCGATCCAACTACAGTAAGTTAACTTTTTACGTTGCTACAACGTTATCGTCTAACACAAACTCTACGAGGACCACATCCAGACAAAAATTCAAACCGATAATCATAAATAAGGCGCAACCGAAGGCGAATTTAAGACATGTTATATCATAGTGAGATGTGGTAATGCACAAATAAAACCATCCAATTCTATCTTGATGAAATCCGGAACGGGCTTAAAACCGTTTCAGATCATAAAACAGATGTTTAATCGAAATCTGTTACGGTAGAAAAGACACGTCCACTATGACGTAGATTTCAAATACATCACCACCCACAACCACAATGAAACTAATCACAACCGAAAGTTGTATACAAATACAAATAAAATTATCATATTAAATTTGCATTAGTCCAGGTTAAAATGATGATTTGACATTTTAAATTTTATTTTCAACGTTATACAGTCATTTTTTATAATAATTAAATAGTTAATAAATTACATAAGAGATAGCGCGCTTATCATGAAAAAAACATTTTTTACTTTACATAATGTAAAAAAATAAGCGTATGTATTTTACATGGAAATAACCATGTAAACTAGAGCGTATAATTTACGTGCACAACTCTGCTTAACTTTCAGACCGCCGACAAACTGTAAAACTTCAGGGTCTCTTCCCAAGAGTTTTGCGCGACATCATGTGAACCATAGGGTAGTCATTTAGGCTCTTTGCGATTTTCATTATTTATCAACAATGTCCTTGACTGTTTTAAATTCGCAAACTGCCTTCTTTTCGCCAATGACATGAATATTTTCGCTCGAATTATACCGAAGTTGAGTTTAACAAGCTCCATGGTGATTTATATAGATTTTGTAAATGGTCCAGAGTCATTAGACTATACTTTAATGTGATGTTGAAATGTGCCCTTTTATCGTATCCGTTCCCCTATCAATATCATTTGTACAATGAAGTTGTTGACACAGTATATTTCATATCTGACCTGAGAGTAGTTTTTCTACCGATGCGACTTTTAACAGGCATATTAGCACTATTGTCCTAAACGCTTACAATATCCTATTTCGCATAAAACAAAATTGTTAACGTTTAAATTGTGCGACTAATTTTACAATATGCATCCATCGGTTACCACCATTCCAGTGTCGAAAAGAGTCGAGAGTGTGCAAAAACAATTTGTTTTTGTCTACCATCTAGTCGGACAGCCGAGTACATATTTTACTCCTTTTTCGATTCAACGAAACTCCTAAAACGGTTAGATTTCTACGCTCTTGAAGTCGTATATGCTAAAGCCGCCGATTACTAGATATCAATCAGTTATCAACAAACTATTGTCATTCGGAATCACTTTTGAGGACAACCCGTATATTTAATTCGGTATCCGTCATATTTGATTTTCATTTCTCGAGAGATAAGTTTAAGAGAGATTTAATTTAAATTTATAATAGACAATAAGTATATGTTCATCAGTGTTGCCAAACATAGTTAGTTCAGATAATTTTTAAATTTTATCGGAAAGGATGATTTTTGATAAAAAAAAAACTTTATTTCACCAAAATTCGCCATCTCTACAGTCGAGGCGGATTGACTATTCGGATTAAAAATTCGTACTTACATTTTTTCCCTGCATCGGGAGGCCCCTACGAAAATTGGTGAAAGTCTGTGTACCGGATGACAGCTTCAATTTGCACTAGTTTTCATGATGGAGTAGTTTATTGCACAGTATTTGGATTTTAATAGCTTTACCGTCGGCTCGTTTCCAAAAGATTTTCTCCAAAATATGTTTTTCATTTCTATACAAACGATAAACATTATAAGTACTATATAAACGAAAAATTATTATACCATCTGAATGTTACGTATTGCAAGATATGTTAACCTACTTTCAATTCCTTAATAAAATGATTTCATTAGAACGCGATTTTTCGTTTCCCAATCGAGTATCAAATCAACATCAATGGTATGAAGCAAAAAAAATATTTCGATGATTGAAAAATATCGCATGTATACTCGTATACGAGATTGCGCTAGCAAACAGAGTTTCTATTCAATAAATTTCTATTATGCTGCAACTTAAATACAAATTTAGCTATATCATAAATCGTTAGATTCTATTACTGTTACAATTTTTTTATTATTATCAATAGTTATAAGCAAAAAATAAATTTAAATTTTGTCTTCTAAAGCTTCAATCCTTTTAGTTTATAGAGAAAATAAAATTTCCTCTTTTTAGTTTTTGTTCGAAATTTTTTCTATGGTGGATTGATATAAATTATCCGATTTATTGATATATCGATAGATGTTGTTCATTGTGTAATGTATATGATACAATATAATGAAAATTTTGCACGATTTGTGTTACTGCATACGCTGAAAAAAGTTTTATTTAGGCTTTACACTACACACAAACATTTTCTAGGTTTTCATAGAAAAAAAGAAACGAAAATAAGGAAAAAAATGTTTTACTGCCCTTTTTCTATCTTACATTTTATATTCAGAATGGAAAGTTAATTACTTGCAGAGTTACTCTTATTACGTTTTTATGTCTTATAAATTACTTTTAAACGAAATATAAAATTTCGTTAAAATTAAATTTAATTACAAAATTGTTTGGTTCTTTTTTCTTGTTGTGTTACATTTTTTTGCTGGTTTGTGGTTTTAACAATTTTCTTTACCACATAAAATGGTTAAGGTACACATCATTTCCTCTTAATGTCGTACATGTTTTACCAGTTAGGTTAGCGAAGTTCCTAATTACTTATGGTTTGTAATTGAATATTTATTTTGATCTTTGAAGTACTTTACCCATTTTAAATATTATCCGCTAAGGTGTGATTTAAGACGGTTTTTTTCTAATCTACTAGACTTTCCTTAATATATACAGATACAGATTATCCTTGAAATGTGGATGTCTTAGGGTAGATAGATTGTTGACTTTTATATCTACATACCCAAAAAAAAATCGTCTAGATTTTTATATTGTAAGAAAGATTGATATCTTTTGGGGCTTAATAATATTTTGTTATCATGCTACACACACGTTCGCAATCCTAGACTTTTTTATTTATTTATTTTTTTTTGCGAAGATGCCTTTAGAATTTTTATGAGATTTGTTTCGTTGATATGAGTAGCTATATTCTGTGATCTTTGCTGTCATAAATTGTAAGGGGTAAGATAATATAGGATGATATGTTAAATTTAAGATGCTATAAAGTTTAAATTAACTTTTGCCTGTTATGTGCCGATTCCATTAAATTTCGAAGTTTACTATGTGCCTTGAGGGAAAAATTAGAAAATTACATCGGTTTTAGTTTACACGGGCTGTTGCTTTTATATTTCTTTGTACTTTCGGTTCCCCAATATCTTGGTTCTAACATTTCTTAATAAATTGTTTATAGTGTGCAGAAAATACCAAACTAAAGATAATTTTCCGAAATTTGGGTGTTTGTAGGATTCCTCTATTTTCTTACACATTTTCCTTAATACATTTACCACTCGCACTAATACTTTTTACTAATATTTCACGCTTTAAAATACTATCATGAACTGTTTCTGTACATCAAATTGTTCTAGTTATACATATTTGCTTCTGGTATATCTGAACTCTCTATATGCAGTGTTACGTGCAAAGCTGGTCGTACGTCCCCTCATGTTTTTTTGTCTAATTTCGAATCCTGGAGGAATATAGTAATTTGCTTTCTCATTAATAAATGGGAAATGCCAAATTTTATTACCGTTGTGTTATATAAAATATGGTAAATGATTTTATTTAGAAGTTTTATAAAATGTTTTAATATAAAATATGATTTATTGGCATCATGTTATATATTGAATATAAGTGACGCGTCTGGTAAGCGTATGTTAGTAATTTGTATTTATATTATATTATATCATTTAGAGTTGTGCAGTTTCGGTACTATGAGTACTCACGAGTGCTCGTTACTTTTGTTGCAAATACTCGTTACTTTGTATTCGTTATACAAAGTAATCGGTATAAAGCGCAATCGAATATTTACTATATATGTACATAGTACAAATGAATGATTACCGAATGAATACTACTGATACTGATTCTACCTTCTCTCATTTTAGTTTTTTAGGAGTTAAGGTGTTTTTTATGTTACATAAGAAATGCGTATTATATTTTTTTTAGGAATAATTTTATTTATTTATAATGAATAGTAAAATAAAATAAAAATGAAAATAAAATTGTATATTTCTTGAAGAAATCATAAATAAAATAAAATAATTACATATAGGAACATTTCAGAATTATATAAAAGGAAAATTCACAAATTCAAATTACAATTACACACAATGACATTACATATAATTTTGATTCGCATTTAGAAAAATTATTTTTTCAAAATTTTTCGATTTTAGGCGATTTCGATTTTCGGTTAAAATTTGACCGTCTTTCGAAAATATTCGTTCTGACGGAACAGAAGTTGCAACTATACATAGGTGCTTTTTGGCTAATTTTGCAAGCCGTGAATATATAAGCTCTCTCGATTGCCACCATTTTAAAGGGTCTTCCGTCCGATCTACATCTGGCTCTTCACAATATTGGCGTACTTCTATTATAGCAGATGATTGAGGTGTGGTAATGGTTTGGTTACGATTATCGAAATCGTCCCAAATCAAATTTATTTTATCGGAATGTGTTAAACCGGCATCAATTGTTTGTGGCAGTATATTATTTCTGTCATAAAATCGTATCATATCGGTTACGTTGGCCAATTACTGATTCCTTTGCTTTATTGTAACAAGCAACATTTGAAAACGCCCGTTTTTTAAAACGAAAAAACGTTGGCTTGCTAATAATTAAATGCAAATTAATTTTATCAAATCGTTTTTTTAACCCCGTTAATAACGCTTCGAATAGATTTTCACCACAGGTACTTTGCACATCAGTTTTGATTGCAAAGAGAGCCCTCGTGAGACCATCAATGAGAGCAATGACTTTGGATACTGTGACATATTGGTCTGCACTCAGCTCCACAGTCACTAAATCAAATGGCTCGAGTAAACGGCACAGTTCGTTTAGAATTACCCATTCTTCTGAATTCAACCTTTTGATTGAGCTGTCTAGAATACCCAATGCAGCATTTATAAATTCTTTCAGCTGTCCCATGCGTTGAAACATTTGAAATGTGGAGTTCCATCTCGTGATGACATCATTTTTTTATTTCAGAACCGAACCATCACTCAATTGATCTTGGAAATGCTTTAATTTTGAAGCTGCATGGGTGCTCCGACTAAAAAATTCTACTATAGCCTTGGCTTTGTTTTGAATTGGCCTTATTAATTTCAATGCGTCTTGAACCACTAAATTTAACGTGTGCGCAAAACATGGTAAATGATTATATTTTGTTAACTTGATCGCTGCAACAACGTTTGCTCCATTATCGGTCACAACTGTGTGAACTTTCTTTTGCAAATTCCACTGCTGCAGCATGTCGTCAATTTTTGTTTTTATATTTTCTGCAGTATGTCTTTCTGTAAATAAAAAACAGCCTAGTAGTACAGATTTTTGAGTCCAATTGGACTCAATAAAATGCCCAGTGATCGACATGTACGATTCTGTCGTACAGCTAGTCCACATGTCCGTCGTAACTGTAAGAAAGTCTGCCGTATTTAAAAGTTCTTTTAGAACTACAATGGTATTATCATACAATGATGGTAAAAGTTGTCTACTCAGAGTAGTTCGGCTAGGTAGTGTATAAGCGGGATCAAAGCCAGCCAATAGTTCTTTAAATCCACGATCTTCGACAATAGAAAATGGTTGCATGTCTTTTAATATCATTTTTAGCACTAAATCGTTTATTTTTTTTGCCGTGCAATTGTTGGGGGTTGTGTAACAAATTGGCGCATGCCTAACTGCCTTGTAGATTTTTGAACTAGAGGCATATTGACAGCAACGATCGTATCAAGATTAGAACTGGTGGATTCTACAGCAGTTGATGTTGAAGGTGTATTTGATGCAGGAGTAGATGTTGAAGTCGAAGGTAAATCAGAAACAGAAGTATTTATTTGTGTACCACTCGATTTTTTAGCCACTTGCTCAAGAAGCACACCAACATGTTTAATATTTAAAAGCTTTTTAAAGTTTGACGTCGAACCCCTTTATGCGAAAGCAGATTTTTGCATAAATCGCAAGTGGCATGTGTTTCATCTGTTTTAGTAAAATATAACTAGAGATCGCTACGTTTCCGATTCATCGTTTACAAATTAAATATGTATTTATTGTTTCAACTGAAAAACTATGTCTACGCAGGTACAACCTAAATTACGTGTATAAAAAACCAAACTCTTTACTCTACCATATACAGGGTGGCTGAGACCAAGTGATACCAAATGAAAACGCTGTAATTTTTTTAATTTTGATTATTTTTTCGTTTTGATTATATGTTTTTGATCACGAAATTTCAGTGGAATATGTTGAAAACATATTACATTTTATGAAAAACATGTTACTGCTCGATATGACCTCCTTTGGCTATGATTATTTTATTCAGTCTTCCATAGAAAGCATTGCATGCTGACCGAACGTAATGAGATTCCAAAAACTGTCTTTTCTGATGAGAAAATTTTCACCATTCAACAGTATTTGAATAAACAAAATGATCGTGTTTGGTTAGAGCACAAGTCCAACGATAATTTGGACACAAAAGTTGCCATGCGCAAGCAATCACCAGCTTATGTTATGGTTTGGGCTGCAGTGATTTCAGATGGACGCACTCCTCTGGTTTTCATCGAACATGGAGTCAAGGTAAGTTAAGAGGTGTACCGCCGAAAGATCCTAAATGATGCTTTGCTACCTTGGGCACGTAAACACTTTGATACGAACCGTTGAACATTCCAACAGGACTCGGCACCGTCACACAAAGCTCGAGCGACACAGCAGTTTTTACAAAGTTGCATTTTGCGGCTGATTTCGTCGAAAGAATGACCACCATATTCACCAGACTTGAATCCCATGGATTTCTACATATGGTCCATTTTGGAGAGTAAGTTGTCCACTAAAAAATACGAAAGTGTTGATGCATTCAAGTCAGCTCTTGTTCGAGAATGGAATAAAATTCCGCAAGCCCACGTTCGGTCAGCATGCAATGCTTTCTATGGAAGACTGAATCAAATAATCAGAGCCAAAGGAGGTAATATCGAGCAGTAACATGTTTTTCATAAAATGTAATGTGTTTTCAACATATTCCACGAAATTTTAATACAAAATAATCAAATTTAAAAAAATTACAGCGTTTTCATTTGGTAACACTTTGTCTCAGCCACCCTGTATAAACACTTTTAAAATTCTAAATTTGTTGAACTTGAACGCTAAATAAAATAATAAATTATTTGTGTACATCCAGATGTTAAATGTCAAATATCAAGCGAAAAAATTCAATAAAATTTTAGGTTATTTTTTTATTTGCGTATATAATGTAGCTCTTTTAACAATATGAAAACTATAAATATAAATTAATATATTGTCCATGTCTAAAAATTACAAAAATAAAGAAACAAAATTTATGTTTTTTCCACATATAAAATTGAGATAGCGAATATAAGATAATAAATATTTGGCTCGTAATACCAAATTTATAAGATGATGCTTTCCCTCTCTATCTTGCACATCATTCTATATAAACTGTACAGTACACTAACTAAAATTAGGGTCCCATTTGAAACGCGATATTTTAAAACGAGAACTATCGAAATGCGATATTTCAAAACGCGATATTTCAAAACGCGATATGGTACAAAACGCGATATGGTACAAAACGCGATATTTCAAAACACGATATTTCAAAACGCGATATGGTACAAAACGGGATATGGTACAAAATGAGAGTTTAGGATCGGGTTATATCAGGCGGTTGAAGGGAAAATTTAATTTCAGTTTATAGAAATTAAAAATCGATAGGAACGATAGTATGTAGGATCGGTATCAGGTGGGTCGCTGCGCTCCCTCCGCTTCGCAACGCATATTCTGTACCATATCGCATTTTGAAATATCGCGTTTTGAAATATCGCGTTTTGTACCATATCGCGTTTTGTACTGTATCGCGTTTTGAAATATCGCATTTTGAAATATCGCGTTTTGTACCCTATCACATTTTGTACCATATCGCGTTTTGAAATATCGCATTTTGAAACATCGCGTTTTGTACCATATCTCGATTTGTCATATCTCGTTTTGAAATATCGCATTTTAAAATATCGCGTTTCGAGCGGATCCGCTAAAATTAATATGTATCATTAAAGAGAAACGGATACTCGTATGCACGAAACGTACATAAAGTAACGAATATTTTAATTTCTAAGTAATCGTTACTTCGGGTAGTTGAAAGTAACGAGTATTAAATACCGAATAGTTACTACCCGCACATCACTAATAACATCCTTATACAATAGGGTGCAAAAAAAATCGCACATTGCTCAATTTTCCAGAAAAGTTCAAAAATAAACCAATATTTGTTTAATTTTTTTAATGCAGATTCAAAGTCTATTTCAATACCTATCCAGTGATACTAAATATTTTCAAACTTTTCAAATATTTTTTAAACCCAATATATATTTTAATTTCACTATTTGCTTGAGAAATTTGAGTTTTCGCCCAAATTTAATTTACTGTTACTATCTTGATTTGATTTTACGTTGTTGTTCTTTTATTGTAATGGTTTTGTTGTGATTGTTCCGTACGTTGGTCTATTTCAGTATATCTTGAATTCACAAGAAAATCATTACAATAAAACAACAACAACGTAAAATTTAAAAGTAATTCGTACACAATGAAAAGTTAATTGATAAAAATGAAGTATAGATGGAGAATATGAAAGAATCGAATTCCGTAGACTAGGTAGTAATTCGCTAGTGCTACATATACATGGTATTGTTCTATATATAGACAATATTCCTATGTAAAATATCAACGTCAGTCGCCGCGGCCTGATGAGATGACTGATTTTTTCAAATCAATAATCTCATTAAGTTCGAATCAGATTGTTGCGATTCTTGCAAATCTTCCATCTATAATTCAAATTAAATTCTAATATCTTGATTTGAGTTTATCGCTTTGCAAACTGATTTTCCTTAGTTCTCCATTTCGTGAATATCGTCATCATTTCAGTGCAGTGAGAGTGCAAAACCATGAAACTTTTGTATCCGTTTTCCTACAACAATGTCAAAAAAACGGGAAACCTAATATGAAAAATGGAAAAGAAAAGGATAAAACAATGATTACGACTGGTGTTTGTTTTTACATGACTACTTGGATTGTTCCAGATCATATCATGATTAAATTGACTATTTTCAACGATTGTTGAATTGATTATTAAATTTTAAAGATTACTTTGAAGATTAAAATGATTATAAATTAAATTTGTACAGCGATTGTGAAGAGTAGTGATGAGTAATTTTGGTCAATTTGAACGGATATACCCTGGAAGATTTTTCGTCACCGGTACAGTTTCACATTTAGTTGAAAATTATGTAAGTTAAGCCAAATTTTTGAATCATCCATTACTGGTGAATAATTCGATTATCGAGGTGGTAGATGTCCTTGCCTTTATTTGGTTGAAAAGCTGAAACGCTTTGTGTTTAATAGGATTACTATCTATAACGGGGCCATAATATGATCCCGTTTTTAAGTTAATAATTTTGCACTCACTGTTGTTCTTGTACCACTCGCCAGACTTTTACGAATAGAATCTTCCGTTCACTTTATTGTTGATACCGTTGACTAATTCAAACCATACTCTTTTGTCACAAGGTTTGATTGCGGGGATCCGACTTCAATCTATCCAAATCTTGATTTTGGTTTCTAACGAGATTACCTGCTATTTGGTAAGATACGTTTTCTGCCCAGGTCTATAAAAATTGTATTTGAATAAAATTAAAATGAAATTTACATATTGTAAAATTTACTAATATAAATTACAAAATTTTCTTACTTTTTGTTATGGTACGTTATAATAAGAAATAAAAAAATGTCGTTTACAAACGTTCTGTTCATACGAATAAAACAACAAAACTAAAGGGAATTCTTTGTTTCAATCATTTTCGATTTTGACCATTCCTGTGTGCGTCGTATGGAGTAAAATACAAAAATAAAATGACAGCACATTGAACATCGAAATATTAGTACTTTTTCAATATTATAACTTTTTTAATAATTTTGTTAATCGAGTTTCGTGTAAATCGAAGGATGTAGTGTAGTTTTGAATTTTTTAAGCCGAATGCGCGAAAATTATCTGCGGGCAAATATTGAATAAATATTTTATAATATTATTTGTCCATTTTATAATAATATTGGTTACCCAAAGGCATTTCGAATCGTTCGACTGCATTTTCCAATATTAAAGGCTGTATACTATTGCATGAGCTTACATAAACTTGTATTTGAACTATAATACAATTCTAAAATTTCAATAGAAAAATTTAGGCGTAAAATTGTAATTGACCCTGAAAAATAAAATTTACAAATGTTCTGAAGAAATTGTTACGATAGGCGCAAAAGGATATCGCCCAATAATTTTAAACACGTCAACGGTTATTATTCATCACATCATAGTGCTATACTATGAAAATTTTATACAGGATCGCGTTCTTGTGTTGAAACCAAAAGCAAATGATTGTTGGAAGTTTCGCCACACTATATTATAACCGAATAATTTGGAGTATTGGGCGAATAAGAAAATAACAAAAGTTTAAAACAGGTCTTAGCCGACAGATTAATTTATGAGCTCAAGTTGTTATTTTTTACTAAACTTTATTTAATATAATATAATCATAAAAACTTGAACACGAAAGTTTTAATTTCAACTACCAGCGGCAGTTTACATGTAGCAGTTGACATTTTGACAATTTCAAAAAATAATACAGTTTAATTACAAATTTTTTTCGGTATTATTATAGCTATTTCCGAAAAAACATAACCAATGACCATATGTTATGAGATACAAATCTTAGTGGATTTGACGAAGACTAAACCGAACTAGATGGCGAATAAAAAATTTGAAAATATTTGTAGTTACTTGAATTATCTTAAACGTTAAAATTGCCCATTGTTTGTAAACAATTTCCCATTGTTTGTAAATACAGAATATTCTACATTGTCTACAAATTGTCTACATATTCTACCAATTATCAACATTGTTTACGCAAAAATTAATTGTCTACATTACTTTCGACACCGATTTGTCGACAATCGTGAAATACGCTTCACAACACTGCATGTTCTATGTTGGCATTTGTAATAAAACCATTTTATTTGAAGGAGAAGACTATTAATAATTGTATATCTCTTTTGTGTTTACTGACACAATTGTGCGAGTACGGCAAAAGTAACATGTCAAAAATTTATTTTTGTATGTGTTTTGAACCAACTTACACATTTGCGCATTCGTTTCAAACTTATTTCGTCAAAAAAAAACACTATAACTATACATACAATTGTGTTGGTTGTAATTCAAATCAAGCGAAATTTTTTATCAAAAACGCCATTACATACTATGATTTGTTACTCACACATTTGTGTGGATTGGACTTTAATTTAGCCATTTTTTTATTGGTTGAAAAAGGGATATGTTATAACATAAATCTGTCGACTTTAAAACTATAAAAATTTAATTTCCGGTATACTGTTGATACTTTTATTGGCGGAACTTTGCATTGTTGAATATAAAAGACAATATTTTCTCACCTACAGGTTTGGCCAAAAGTCACCATAGGGTTTAACAATTTAATAAGTTTTTCGTTTTCATATTTTTAAAATTTTTTTTTCAGATTATAAAATATACAAAATGGAATTTTGTTTACACTAAGTATGGAAAATAATGTCATTTAAATGACCCCCGTTTGAATGAAATCAACTTTATTGAAAATCTGATTATGAGTGATAATTCAGTTTCATTTGAATGGCTTTGTTCATAAGCAGCACTGCAGGTCCTGGGGTCTCTGAGAATCCAAGAGCCATTCATCAACACCAATTGCACACCATTAGGTATACAGTATGGTGTGGCATTACATCTGAAAATATCATTCGGCCTTACTTCTTCGGAAATGAAGATGGAAGTGCTGTAACCGTAAATGGAGAGCGGTATCGGTTTATGATAAAATATTTTTTACGTCCTACTCTTGAAAACAGACCTGAGATATGGTTTCAGCACTTTTGCACAATGGCACTTTTAAGGCAAATTTTTGGAGAACAAATAATTTCCAGAAATTCGGAAATTAATTGGCCAGCGCGTTCGCCAGATTTGTCAGCACCGACTATTTTTTGGGGGGGTTTTGAACAAACATTTAAACGAAAAAGTTATTAAATTTTTAAACCCCATGGTAACTTTTGGCCCACCCTGTATTATATAAATTATTAAAAATAAAATAAAAAATTAAAAATTTCAATAAAAAACTATTACAGAAAGTCTACCTAACCATTGGACAAATGAAATATTAATGTTAAAATGGCAACAGACTGAAAATAACAATAGAAAAAATTTAATTTTATTTTTATAGATTGTTTACTTCTTTTTCTTTTTAACAAGCTCTTTCCATCTTAGCTTGCAATTGAGAGTCATGCAGAGGTATTTGGCTGTATTTGCATTTTGAACCAGTCTTAACCAGTATTAAGTTCCAGTGGAATCCAGTTAACTTTCTTCTAATCTGCCATTTCTTTGTCCATCTACTCACTGAGTTGGTTGCTTCTTGATTTTTTTTCGCAAAAAGAAAAAATTGGCAAATGAGCAACAATTGAAGAACTTCTGATAAAACAGATTAACAGCGCTAGTAATGCGTTTAAGGTATGATGAAATTTTTTGTTTGAGTTAATCGATCCCAATAATCAAACAGAGATCTGGCAGTCGAAAAAGTAGCACTTTTCAAAAAATATTGCACGGAATAAAAATTAGTATTTCCTTTTGCAGTTATGGAACACGGTAGTACATATACATATTCAAAAAGCAGTACATGAACCCCGATAGTAGTACAACGTCATCACTAGTTATAAATAATATTATCATCCGTGAATATTTCCCCTATATGATTGAATTAGATTTTATGATGTCTAGTTATGCATACTTACTAACTTACAATATATTATAAAAATCCAATCTTTAACAAAGGTTTAACATAAAAATCTGTACTAAACCACAAATAAATGTTTAAAAGTTTTCCAATAAATTTCTACACTCTTATGGGTTTCCTTTTTGTCTCTCATGTATATAAGCAGTGATTAATGAGTTAATCAACAACGTGCATGGAACTAGATACAAGAAAAACATTTTCAATTTCTAAACATGTTCAATAAATTAAGGAACAAAAATAATGATCCTCGAAAAAATTACGATACAAAAAAGTTTCTTTTTCGCTCCTTCTAATTTTCTAATCGATTTCCAATCACTTTTGTTTATTTCGGGGGTGGTAGGTATTTTATGTTTTTATGTGTTCGCTTATGTACCACAAATCCCTATTATATGAATTGGAATACACAAAACAAAATTTGATACCATCACACGACTTAAATTGATACTGTTACAGTGACTTCTATGTCGAACCATAAATAGAGCACTTCCATGATAAATTTCAGCACGATTAAAATACTTTCTTTGGTTCATCAATGGGGAGGAAGCCGTTTAAATTTTTAAACAGAAAATTACATGATTCAAGTCACAAAATTCATAAGTCATGTACGCGACTTGATTACCAATAATAAAATAAAATTTATGGCAGCAGAAAATGAAGAATATCCCCTTTTAACAGTTTATTAGGCGTCTACTCGTGTTACATGGTGGGGTGTGTTAAGGTGGTGGGGTGTGTTAACTACTCGTTTCAACAAGAAAAACATGATGTGGATTTTGACGGTGCGATATACTCCATAAAAAGGGGTAGATTAATGATGTATGTAATATTGTTATGATGTGAATCTAAATGTAAACAGTGCAATATCTAATTTGAGTCAACAAAAGTTGGTGTTGTTGGTACACTTCATTGAGAACATGTAACCGATCAATCCAATTAGCATTCACATCAGATTTGTTATTCTAATGATAGAGTGTTACTGGGTTTTGTTTTATTGCTGTCGAAGAATGTGGTGATAAACATATCTTCATATATAGAGCAATTTATTTTTTCTAAATAAACACCTACGAAGGCGTAATTGATTTTTAAAAATTTTTGGTTCATTCCGCAACATCGGTTTTGTTTGTAATATATTGTACTAAAAGTGTAACATATTATGGTATAAGTACATTGCGGATTGCGGATTTTGTCGGCTCAGATTTAAAGCACAGTATTTTTAACGCGAATTGCATATTGCTGTGTTGTTTGGAGCTGGACCAATCCTTAATATTAGCACTAGAACGCCTCACTAACTTACTGAAATTATTTCTGCTGTAGAACTCGATGTCAAAACTAGCTTCTGTTTAAAATTACCTCGTACCATAAAATCGTGTAACAAGAGTCAATTTGTCTTGTAACCTCTTGATTTTTCGCAATCCGTTTTTTCGAGCATTGTGAATTCGTCAGTAATAATAAGCGACTTTTATAGCCAGACTTCAGGTGAGGCAACAATGTCTTACCAATTAATCGCACTAGAAATTTCAATCTATAATAAAGAGTGTTTATTTTTAGAGGTTCACAATTTTAAATTAAAATTGAACAAAGAAAAACATTTTGAAATCAACTAAATAGCTTTATTGGACAGATAATTGTATGCCATTAATGCTTGAATATGATTTCGGATTCTTGTGGAGGCTATTGTAATGCATTTAGGGAATTAATTTGATGCATTATGAACGATTTTTGTGGGTGTGGGTTGTTGAAATAAATTCGGGCGTGGCCATTTCTTGTATATAATAGGTTGTGTCATTAAGTTTCATATTGGCCTGCTACAATTAAAGCGAGTCTGCTACTAAATTCGTAAAACAATTCTACTACCATTTGCATTGGATTGTACAACATTAGGGTCATATGTATCTGTAGATAGAGTATGTGGTATCTGTACATAAATGTAGATAATCCCATCGTTGTGCATGTCAAACCATGTTGCTTCAGAATCGCGTTGATATTGTAAAGGGCTTCATTGCAACATCGTCAAAGAACATCGTTTCGTAAATAATAAAATATTAAATTGTTAATAACTTTCCATAACACTATTGGTCGAACGGAAAGAAGCAAAAGTAGCAAATAATACCAACGAACATCTCACGCATCTTTTTTAGAATGAGATAATTTCCCCCGTTTACTGAACATCGATTCCATTATTATTTCGATCCAGTTCGCTGATCCTTTTCACACACGACAACGTTTACTCAATTGCCTGCAAGCTCGTACCACCACGCCCATATAGAAATAGGATTCTGAGATAAAAACGTTCCTCGCTTTTCGGTTGAACATTCTCATTATGACGAAAGTGCCTCATTATCACGGGGTCTAAACTCTGCAAAAATGCTGAGATTTTCTTTCATGTGATTAAATTTATATACTAAATCATGAGGCTATTTCACGAAAAAATTATCATGAAATTGTTACGAAATGTCAAATTAAAATTCACTTTTATGGTTATGTTTTGTTATTTAAATGTATACACTTACAGTGTTTAGACGTCGATTTTTTCTTGATTTTAAAATAAAAATTAATAATAATTAAAATTTTAAAAACATTTAGTAAACACATTTTATTAAACACTTGTTTTATATTTCGCAGAATTAAATTTTTGACTATTTTAATTAAAAAATTCGTTCAAAAAGTTCATAAAAAGCTAAAGCGTAAAACTCTAACGGGTATTTATCCACCGGATAGTCCAACGCGGGAAAATTGGCGTCGCTTAGAGTATATAGGAAAAACGAGCCAACGGATTAGCAACATCGTGTCCAATTATACCAATATTAGTTTTGCTTTTTATAATAATAACACAATAAAGAAAATGATTTTTAACAATAAACCTAGAGTTGATCGAATTTCCAAATCTGGCGTTTATAGGATTAATTGCAATGATTGTAGTTTCTCCTATATTGGCCAGACTGGGCGCAATTTTGGAGTTAGAGCTAAAGAACATTTATCTGGTTGCAATCAATCAATTTTCCAAAACCACTTAACTTTGGAAAATCATACAGCTAGCTTGAACAATTTAGACATATTACATATACAACCTAACGGCAGACGTTTAGATACCCTAGAGTCTTACGAAATTCGAAAATCAATATTTCTTAACCAAAATATCCTTAACGGACAGAGAGAAATTCGTTTCTCACCAATTACACACCCCGCCCTTTTCTATAATTTGACTAATACGTCGGGTAATTAAATGTATTTCAATATACCTTGAATTTTGTTACTCAGCCGATGACTAATCGCACATCTGCGCAATCAATAGATTAATTTGTATTGCTTTTTATTGCTTATTTTTGTCCCTTTCTTTTTTTTAATTTTTGCCTTTTTTCTGCTATATATAACTAATTTTTACTTTTACAAATCAGTAGATACTCCTGATGATGACCTAACAAGTTGAAATCGATCGAGCGATTTATTAAACTTTTTGAACGAATTTTTAATTAAAATAGTCAAAAATTTAATTCTGCGAAATATAAAACAAGTGTTTAATGAAATGTGTTTATTAAATATTAGTGTGTTTCGCCAAGTGCCTACGGCAAATAGCGTAAAAAGAGTTTTAAAAACCTTAATTATATTTTTAATTGTGTGATAAATATTTTCTAGCACAAATATTTGGCACTAACGTGAAAAATTTTCTCTTCCGGTAATTTTTTTTCAAGTTGCTGCCCGAATTCTGTGATAATTTTTTGGTAAAAATTCCACGCCCTCATTTTTAATTTTAATTTGAAAATATTGAATTTAATCATGATAAGATTAAGATTAAGTTATACATTATTAAAAACTCTTGAAATCATAAATCTAGTTATATTTAATTATAACTTTGTATTGAATTATTTAAAAATCGAAATACACTGATATTGTGGAATATTTAACCTTAAGTCCATTTCTTTTACATAATAAACAGCTTCTAATCATAATCAATGCCCTAAACAAGTACATCCGATAATTTACATCCGAATAAATTTTCACTTATCTGTCAAAAATTATTATGCTCATAGACAATGGTAATTCGTGTGTCTTCGATATTTTCACAATGTTTGTACTAATTCGGACACAGTCTAAGTCTGTTACAGTATCTTTGCTATACTGTTTTAACAAAAAAATCTAAAAATTGGTAGACAATATTTACGAATTTTTTGACATTTAGAAGAAATTACATATTATGTTTAGTCTCCAGGCCCAGTTATGATATTTGTTTGATAATTATTTATCAATGTAATAAAAAAAGAACATATACACATGCATAAAATATCATAAGAGAAAGTCTCTGTGATTTTGCATAGTGTAGAGTCCATCATTGGTACGTTAAGGCGGACCGTAAGTTTAATTCCCGATTGCGGACGATCTGCTCATGTAACCACTATTTGTGTTTCGGGTAGGTCTGGCTTTTGGAACTTTATGATTCTGTAGGTGTAACTTGCGGCTTTTCAAATATACCACAACCATTTACAAGTCAGCCACAATTTTTTATACTTCATTGTCATTTTTTCTAAATCAACCTCAATTGTTTGCAAAGCAAATTAGTGTTTTTTCGAAGTAACTCCAATTAAAGGTGACTGGTGGTGAATGAAATTATGCACATGTTCGATGGAAATGGAATTCTTAAATGATTTTTGGAAGAAGTTCTGGAATATGGCCATCTCGGGCGGAACTCGGCCCATTTCTAACCAATTAAGATTTTATATGTTGCACAAAAAATGGGATTCTAATGTTTTTGGAAGGAGTTTTGAAAAAGGCCACCTCGAACTCGGCCATTCTTTATCCGATTATAATGTAATTGGGTTTGTTGGATTCTTGGAATGATGAATGATTTATGGAAGAAGTTTTGGAATGATTTATGGAAGAAGTTTTGGAATATAGCCACGTTGGATGGAACTCAGGCAGTTTTTAACCGGTTACAATGGGGTTAGATTTGTTTAATGGAAATGAAATTCATTAATGATTTCTAAAAGAATTTATTTAATATGGCTACCTAAAATGGGACACGGCTATTACTTAACTGATAATGATGAAATTCGGCACGGCAAGGTGAATAAATATGGGATTATAAAATGATAAACTGCTGTACTCGCCAGTAGAAGAGATACCAAATCCTAATTTTCCAATTTCTGATTGGTTGTTTTATGGAATTAACTCAGACCAATTATGCTCTTGTATTGCAAGTAGTACCCCAAAAGTATAAATTTGTGCTTGGTTCGAAAGGTTCTTGAGATCTCAAAGTCTTAGAAGACATCATATTCCATTTTCCCGTGTACAGTTTTCTATAGGTCACTGTTGATAAGAATATTGATCCGAGTCCTTTGTGTAGGGTTCATAACGTGATTTTTTTGAGAGTAGGTAGTTGGCCTGTCGCTCACCACAAATATTACATGAGTGGGTCATGTACTGGAACTACTAGAAACATGTTAACACCACGACCCTCTTGCTTCAAGAAAGACACCTGGTTATTACCGAGTTTCGTGCTAGTTTAAATTACCCAGTTCCGTCTCATGTAGCCATATTCCAGAACTTCTTCTTAAAATCATTTGAGAAACCCATTTCCATGCAACATACAAAATCCCATCATAATTGTTTAAGAAATTTCCGAGTTCCATCTCATGTAGCCATATTCCAGAACTTCTTCCAAAAATCATTTAAGAATCCCATTTCCATCGAATATACCTCAATTTCATCATAATCGATTAAGAATTAGGAATACTGAATTTGTTTTACAAAAAGTTGATTTTGAATTGTAAAAATTTATTAAAATATGAATTTGTTTTAAAATATTTGAATTTGTTCTACAATAAATTGAAGTTGTGAAAAAACGTGTGAAAAAACACGAATTTGCTTTGCAAACAATTGAGGTTGATTTAGAAAAAAATTGACAATGAAGTATAAAAAATTATGGTTGTCTTGTAAAAAGTTGTGAATGAACTAAAAAGTTTGAAGATCATTTGCAAAATTGTGAATTTGAAGTGCAACACCTATAATAAAACATTTTTAAGCCTGGAAAGTCTAAGCAATGGATTTCAATTTAATTTTAGGTTTTCCAAAATGAGGGAACATCAGCCACGTTGCTAGCTATCCATTCGTCTTTTTGATGACAGTGAATCTAGGAAGAAATTCGTTAGTATATTTCTGGCATTTGCAAAACAGTCTTTCGAGTTTCAGTTTCCGCTTGGAAGCGAATGTTTTCGATGAAATTTTTGCACTTATTTTGCCGGATGAATTTGGATTTGGCGCAGAGATTATCTGTCTGAGAGCTACTCGAGTTATGAGCCAACAACTTTATCGTCGAACCAATTATTTAGTGATATTTGGTGGTCTTCTTCCAATTGTACTTTCCATTGGTGGAATTATAGCTAACTGGATAACTTGACTCTGCTCTTGGATGTTTTATTTGGGTTCCTGTTTTTCATTGTGCAGGTCTAAAATTTTAGTGTAGCTGACTGGTAGTTCTGCACGGAGTTTTATTTTTAGCGGTATGATCTAACGTGAATGTATAATTGGAGTGGTGGAGTGTCTCTTCTGGATTATGATGTAATCATAAGTGCGAGTGGTAGTATGGTTCACACTCCCAGTTTCTTCTCTTGTAGTGCACACACGTTTAGTGTAAATTTACTCTTCGAAAGGTTCTGCAAAGCTCGTGTAAATTTACAGAGTTATTTGTCGTGATGTACCCGACAAATTATTAAAATGCCCTTGTATGGGGTTCTAAACTTGAAGATTGTTGTGAGAGTAAGTATTTGATCCGCCGCTCAACCCCGTGCTTGGAAATAGGGCATTATATTTTGTTCGGCGATTCTAATATATTCCGTGTTATCTGAAAACACATCAAAATGGCATTAGGTCCAATATGTTCGATATCGCTTTGAATTAATCAATTAATTCACTATTAAATTCGGGATATTCAGTCGCCATGGCCTGGTGCCA
The DNA here is from genome assembly GCA_932526605.1 of Nephrotoma flavescens. Classification (NCBI taxonomy): domain Eukaryota; kingdom Metazoa; phylum Arthropoda; class Insecta; order Diptera; family Tipulidae; genus Nephrotoma; species Nephrotoma flavescens. The sequence goes on along the minus strand of OW052221.1, from coordinate 130,489,726 downwards.
ATCACCTCGATTAAATTTGTTCATGATCGTATCAGATCGAAACTGGATATTACTTCTGTTACAAAACTTCATCGAAAATTTAGCTTCAAAAATAACTTGATCAAAAAAACTTTTTTTAAGTATATGATGAAAGTGTGATAAAGACATTACGATTTTCAGCCATTATCGTCGTAAGCGACCAATAGGTTCGTTCCTTTTAGACACTTATGGCGAGTTTTGGCTTTTTACATAATTCTCGTGTGATTTAATAATTATTCGCTATTTATTTACTGATAACTAATTTAATTATTTTGAAGATGTCCAAAAGAACATTTAAAATTTTTTGTTGATCATTTATTCATCGTTTTTGTTCATGTTTAATTTCCTTTTTTTAATAAAGCTGTGTTGAGATAATATGGCTCTTTAAAATTAAGAGGTTGAGAAAATTTTCCCAGTATACGATTTTTTTCGAAACCCGCGACTTGAGGTTTGTAAGTTTTCTGTTGTTTGGTCGCACACTAGATGTAAATATAAAATTTAATTATTTTTTACATCAATCAACATTAATATTAATTTTGTGACTTACAAGTTAGTGAAAAAGCAGCAAAACTCCCAACTTCAGTTTTCGAATCAAATCTGTATTCAGATATCATATTTTCTTTGAATAACCATAAGTCTCGAAATGTGACAAATATGTATTTACCGCACCGACATGAGCAAACCCATCTTTTTCCTTGGAGCACATTTGCGGGTCATTAACTCATTACAATCATTACATTCGTGGAAAAAGAAAGTTGGGTGTTGGCCACATTCTACCCTCCATTTTTTGGAAATATTTTTGAAATAAAGTAGAATTTTGTTAACTGATTCTAAAATAAATTTGTAAATTCGTTAAGATTATTATTCCAAAAATTTGTGGAAATCGCGAGTTTTAATAAAATCGAGTTTTTATCAAAATTTAGCATCTCTAATTATAGCCACTTATCGAGAGGAGACTTTCTTTAGATTATCCATATATTGGAAGATACCAGTAACTTGTAATTGAATCAGCCTTTATAAAATGTTATTGGCGTCGACTTGTACTCGCCGGATTAACGCGGCGGGAGTTTCATTCGATTTTGACATTTTTCTTATTATTGAAAACACCGGATCAAAACGGACCGGTTGCCGGCAATGCAGTTCGAAAAATTTATATTATAGAATCTGCGAGTGAAACGCACTCTTTGCAATAAATGTCAAACTCGATGCGTATTTCATTCGATCAAGTGATTATAGGTTGGATATTTCGGTGGACCAAATTAGAAGGAGAATAACAAAATGTAAGAATTTGAAAAAACCTTTTTTAATAAATTGTTTTAAATAATAAAATTCGATTCCTTAAAAGAAACGTACGACAAACCGAGCGAAATCTGGTGCATGAAGACACACCTAAATATAGCAAAAAACTTAACCACTATAGGTACAGAAATTGTGCTATACAGTTCTGGCTTCGATCTAAATTCTCGGGGGTCACCATAAAAGAGACACGACGGAATGGAAGAAGGTTTATTGTTTTATAGGAAGTTGCATGACCGAATAAAATAAAAATTGTAATTGTAATTTTATGTTTGGAGCGACTATAAATCTGCTTTAAAAAAATTTGGACCACAATAAACGTGAACTTAAAGTAACTGAAGGCGGTGCGAATACACAACTCATATTCACAGCACTAAACGAAGAGGTAATACAGTTAGTATCTGCCCCGCTGTAGATGGGATAAATGAAAATAAGTTCGGAGTTTCACGAAAACGGTTAATCCAAATATTACCAATATTAGTGTGAAAACACAAAATTTACCTATCTTTGATGAACTTTTTATCTCTCCATGGTCAAGGCTTGAAAATGAGTTGGAAATTGAAATACCAACCATTGAGACAAGTACGGTAAACAGCCAAAACAGCAAAACAAATGAAACTATTAGAGAAACAAATAGAAATACAAGAAAATGTATACAACAATTTTGCGAAATTGAGCAAAAATCAAAATAAAAGATGGGAAGATTTCAATTTAAAACAATAAAAATATTATAGAGCCGTTGAAAAATTAGTAGTCATGAAGAATAGTCATGAACAGTTTGTTCTGAAACCTTAAATTTATCTTGTGATAATTACCATTAAGGTTGATAAGCGAAGTAATTTTAGATTTTGTTTTAAATGATTGAAAGATTGAAGTTGTTTTACTTCAAATTCAAAAATTTAACAATATTTTGTTACGCAAACCATTCGCCTCTGACAAATACTGTTCTTGCAGCATTAGGATATCATTACAATCGTCAAATTTAAAATGTAACCGGATATTATGAAGAGCAGCTGCGACATTTATAATTTTTATTGAATTTTCAGGCGATTAATGAAGATGCCGGGCTACCCAGAAGACAACGACACTTATTTTCTACACGCCTATTGTACGTTCTACAATATTTCGAGCAGAACTGCGGCTTTTGTTGAACCGAGTTTTTGTGCTGTTCACTCCCGCATTGGCAGTAATGGGTTTCCACCGTCAGCTAAAAAAATCTAGGTTTACTACAAAAATTGAATTTGTAAGTGACATCGTTACCGAGTACTCGTTCGTTCCTGTCCGATTAGTGTAGATATTTTTAAAATATTGTGCAGAATCGCCGTTTCCCCAAATGAAGGAATCGTGGCTGGGCCCCCTGATATAGGTAGCATCCACATATCGAATCCATAGTTTATGGTCAAAATTTATATGTTGCAATCAACAATTAACTTACTACCACGACATTTAGACTGTGGTGACCTTTACGGTTGTAATATAGATGACGATTATCAACAGGCTTAGCAATTTTTATGTGTGTACCGTCTACGCCTATGCCAGGAGTTTTAATTTTTGAACAAAAATATAATCATCCCTCATATTTTTCACGCTCACTCATTTGTAAAGCTATCTATTTTGGACAAAAACACTTTCCAAAATGTCTAATACTTCGGATAGCACTACTGATACTGTTGGCTGAGCCATATATACGAAACTGGCCAACACTATTTTGGTAGCCTCCTTGAGCCAAAAACCGAAGAGTAGCCGCCAATTTAAATTCCGAGGTTAATAAGGACGATTTTAACCCCTGTGGTAACTTTGTTTTAACTTCTTCTGTTATGTACGTAAACGCTGTCTTGTTGAAAAAACACCAAAGTGAATGTCAACATTTTGAAAATACTAAAAATCCGCCGAATACTAAATCCGCCGAATTGTATAATCGACGCGATTAAATATTAAATTTGATTCATGACCCAGATTTCTTGAAGTTAATTTTCAGAATTTAAAACTTTGAATAATAATTCCAAAACATGTCTGCGGTTCGTTTTATTGTGTTTGTTATTGTAAAGCACGATAATAATAATGGCAACAAATTTGCCTTTCCCCCATATGTTAAAGGATTTAAACTTGAAAACTTTTTAACTTTCAACTACATTGTTCTTTAAAGTGTATGCAAATTTTATTGTAACTAATTTTAGAACCTCATTTTAATATGAGCACATGCACAACACATACACAGTTAATTTAGTTTTAAATTTATTTTTATTATATTGCACAAAAATCTTATTAATTGAAACTTATGTTTATAAGCACAAAGAATATTCATGAGCACATGCTTTTGAAATTTTGTATTCGTAGAAAAGAATATTGCATTTTATGTACACTATACTGAAGAAGCGTTAAGTACGTTTGTTTGCTACACGTTTATGTAGCAATACGATACAAAATACGGTTTGCTCCCCCTGCAATTTAATGAACATTTATTATAACGGAATATATCAAACGAATAGTGAAGTACACAATTCATGTAACTGTACATTTTAGTACGATACTCGTGACCTTGGCTTCCACCCTGTCAACCCAATATTGGGCGCCAAAATTTTCCTCATATACGTGCATTTTTTCATTGTATTGAGTTTCTTGGTAAATATCGAATTTTAAAATTTAAATAAAATGTACATTGTGCATAAATAACTTTCCTTATTGTTATTATTTAATTTGTGCAAATTAAATTATTTTTATGCTGATTGTGTAAAGCGGATAAACTAAACTGGAAAATGTTTTTTATTTTCTATTTTTTCACTTTGCGACTAGTAAAATAGGATATACGAGCATAATCCGTAGAAGAATTGTACGTACTTTCAATGGATTAAAAACTATTTCAAATTAAAATGTGCAGAAACGAAATATGTATAATAATACTTACTATATATAGCTTAGTATATGGTAGAGGTATATAATATTGTTTACAAGAATATTGTACAGAAATAATACTAGAACCTAACAACATAGTAGTTAGGATCTACTGTTATTATTATTATTATTTTGTTTTTGCTTTCATCTCTACATTATTTATATATCTTTATGTGTACCAGTAAGAAGATTATGGTTTAATGTCAACATAAAAATTACGTTTCTTTTATGCTTGAGTTAGCATTTGTACGACTGTATAGATAAATCATAACGATGGATATATAGGGTGTTACGGAATCTATCAAAACTTGCGACTCGCACCGATGCTTCTTGCTGCATCCGGAGTTATTATTATGGTTTAATTTGTAATATTTTGAAAAATTTCTTTTCATTCAGGTCAACACTATTTAAATGGTTAGGCTCTACCTATGATAAAAGGAGAACTCAGCATCGAGAAACTTCGTTGCGGTTTGGAGACACCCTTTATGTATAATATATTTTAGGACTTTTGGTTTATATTTTGTAAAACATTGGAGATTACTTGAATGCTGATGGTGGTAACTAAATAATGCAGTACCAAAACATGAAAACATTCAACGGTCTTAGCAAGAAATAAATCCGGAATATCTGTATTAATACGATGGTATATCAAAAGCACAATTTCGTAATAACAGTTCAATAGATCAACGACAGATGGGAGATTTGTTAAACCTAGTCTGATCTAGGCCGTAAAAGTTTTTGGTAAATTCTGCTTTATACCACTGCATCATCAAGACACGGGTGGATTAAGGTCCCACGGGGGCGATCGGTCGTTTTTCGCTTATTTATCGTTCTTCTCAATGCAAATGATGTCTCTATGACCAGTACTCAAAAAACGTATAACTTCAATCAATCAATGTTGTAGTCAATGGCGCTTAGAGCGGACTGGCTGTTGAATGCATTGCGTATGTTAAATGACTTTTACAGTCGATGTCAATTTCGTTAACCATAGAGTATAAGGTATTAAGGATTGCAAAATTCTCATTCAGAAAAATAGCGGCGTACCTTTCAATAGAATATGATAAATTTGCCTTAGGATCCACTAAATCCGTCCAAACCACCACTAAATGATCCATCAAGTGGTTGCCCAAGTGCATTCTTCAGTATTTGTAAATGCTGCATACTTTCTTCTCGAATATTGGGAGATGCATATACTTAGTTCTTAACCAAGCCCCAAGCATTTAGTTTCAATCTCCATGATTTACTAAAAATTTTTTCAATTTAACTTAATGTTACCTTACTTTGTAGTCTAACGAAGCTCCAATCGTGATCGGTTATTTTGCAGGTATTCTCGTATTAAACAAATAAAAAATATTCTTACCACTCAGTTTTACTTACCACTTTAGTCCATACAAATTTGTACTTGCCATTGGGTAACCTGTCTCATACAAACCCACCTTGTTTTCTGATATTCAATTTGATAACACTAAAATTGATCAGCTAGTGTAATATACTTAGTAGGACTCATTGCATTCTTCCGAAAAAAATGTCGAACAACAAAAAAAAAAAAACAATTTTTGTTGTAACAAATGAACAACAAGAAAGAATAATTGTTGTTGCAATAATGAGAAATATTATTATCCGAAATGAAAGTTGGTCCATTTACATTTTTTATTTAGGGTTCTTAAATTTCTATCTCGGTGGTTCATAAATTTTCCTACGATTGATTTGACATTCCCCAAAATGTTCGTCTTGGGCCGAATTGATTGATTGATTCTGAATGCACGACCAAGTTCTTACACAGGAGTTCCCGGGTGACGCCGGGCCCACCGTACACTCTTTTTTACATATAACAAAACCGAAGGATTGGATGGGTTAGTTAAATGGGACAGAATCGGCCCGGTTACAGACACCTAGGTATAGCCGATAGTTAGTAACACAAAGATAGCACAAAACTAATCTACTTGGGGAAGGATAGAGGTTTAATAGGTTAAATGGATAATGATGGTATTGGTCATCAACAATAGCTTCTTTAAATCAGCAACCTAAGAAAAAATGTTATTATTTTACATGTATCTGGAAATCACCTGAAAATGAATACTATATTAATACTTTTCGACATCCTAAACAAAACTGATTGTTAAATCGGCCCGATTTCATACACCTAGGTAGAGACGTTATAGTTAGTAACACAAAGACAATACAACTCTAAATTACACAATCAGCAATTAATTTTATAAAGAAAAATTATTTCACAAGCAATATGTATAATTCCTGAAAATTAATACTAAATTAATATATTGCTGCTTACCTAAATAATATGAACATTTATAATTTAATAAAAACCAAAAAAATATAATAATAATAATTAAGGGAAACGACGCGTTTATTACTTTTACGGAAAATCTCGAAAATGCACACTCGATATTGCTCACAAACAAATCATAAGAAAATTCTAAAACTTTCTGAATAATTTCGTAAATGGATTTTCTTTAATATAAAATCAATTTCATGTCCGACAAAGTTTTAGAAAAGCCCAGCACGAATCGATTTTTCTCAACCAAATTCATGTGCCGGTTTATAAATTTTGAAAAGGTGGAATCCTTATTTACCCCCCGATTCTGACGATAAGACTACTAAGACAATCTTAGCTAAGACTTTCTTGTTAAGACTTTATTTTTTTAAGACTAAAGTCTTCATTGAAATTCTGAAGACAGTAGTCTTAAATAATATATTAGAAACTCTCCAAAAACTTTTGTAGAGCTGTCGAAACCAAATTTTTACCATAATTGTTTCAAATTTATGAACGAAAAGCGACAGTTCAATTCGAAATTGTTGAAAAAACTCATATTTATGTTATATATATGCTGAGAGAGTACATAATATTGTATTTTGAATAATTTTTCCGGTTTTTATACTCAAATACATATAAAAATTGTTTTTGTTTAAATGTCAAAATTATGATTCCTAAGACCACCTATTTCGCTGATATTAACGAAGACAATTTTTTGAGACTACTGACAGATAAGACTAAGTGCAGAATACGAATTTAAAGTATCTAGTCTTCGTTAAGACAAAAGTTTTCGCTAAGACTGAAAATACGTCTGTGACTGTACGTTAGAATCGGGGGGTTAGGATGAATTATTGAAATCAAATGAGATAACCGCAGTGATCAATAATCAACTTTGAGGAAAATGGTTTAAATTTTTTTTTTTTTGGTGTATTTGTTAAGGACCATGTCAGTTCGAAAAACTAATCAGGGCTTCCCATCGAGGGTTGGGGACAATTTATAGAATTTTGTATTCTGACCAAATATATTAATAGAGTTCTTCTTGGCCAATTAGGATATCCCTAGAAATCCATATACAACCTCAGGTATATGGAGTGTTAGTTAGAGACCATGTTATTTGACTGATTAATTGATTGGAATGTGCGACAAAACCTAAGTAAGATTCCCGGTTGACACCGGGCCCATCCACACGTTCTTTTACATATAACAAGATGGAGGGACAGGAAAGGTGAATTAATTATTATGGAAATTGATCCGGTTTAAGACACCTTAGTAGTCAATAGTTAGTAAATTGTTAGTTAAAATGTAATGTAACACGGTTAGCACAAGACAACATAATTATTTAATATATTATGGTACAATACCCAGCAATCAGGTTCCTAAAATTATATTAAATTATCTGCAATATAACTTATACTATATCCAGTGGTCGTTTTTACTATTAGGAATACTAATAAAAAATGGTAAATATTGAAGTATTAAATAATAAAATTAAAGCAGTTAAATGTAATGATTAGTATTAATTAATCCAACTCAATTCTCCTGACAAATATTAAATAAAATTAATTGAATTTAAACCACCAAACAATTAGTACAATATAATAGTACTCGTCATTGCCGTCATCTGAAAATCTAAATATAAAGACTAAATAGAATCAAATTATAGTTTCAGGAACTTCAACTCTTCTAAATATTAAACAAAGTAAAACATTAAAGCATATATTTAGAATCATTATTAAGTTTAATAAGTAGCAAATAAATTTCCATTTTACCGAATAGAACCTGTTAAAATATAGTTCAGTAATAATTAGTAGAACTTTCTTTTAAATAAATTGTGATAAATATAAACAAACTTAGATATCGGCATAATTAAGACTTAAACCAGAATTAACTTCCCCAGCAAAATAAATTTTTGATTCGAACCATAATCAAAACCACTTGCAAAATACTATGAAGGCCTCCAACCAAAATCTTGATTAGTGAATTTAAACCTTTCGCGGACGCACATTTATTTAAAATGTTTGTAGAGTACAATGAAGACAGTAACGCTTCCTCTGGGACACGGAAAACTACATTAATATTAATAACCTACATCTGTAGATTTTCTGAAATGTAATTCTAAATTAATATTTTCCGGCTTCCTAAATAATAAAAACATTTATTAAATTTATCCTCCTGCAATTCCCCACATTACACTATAAATATTACTCTAAAATCCATTTGTATTTAACAAAAATCAGAATAGGTAAAAAAAATAATGAAAAAGTTGTAAAAAATATGTGAGGCATTCCAAAGGCAATGGATCCCGGAAAACTATCAAGATTATTCAATACCAGATTAACTACCGGATTGGTTATTTCAAATAAATTTAGCTTATGTCACAAACATTTCAAATGATTTATTAATTTTGGTCACTAACGAATATTCGTTTCATTACCAAGTAAATTATACTGCACCGAACATATTATGTCATGCTCAATAGAGCTTTACCAATCCTCAACCAATTACTGTCAAATGTGGTATGCAGAATTCGATTGACACTCTAGAATAAAGCTCAATGTTACTAGATCATCTCCTAACAAATGATGGCCAAATTCGGTGCGCAAAGCTGAATTTGACGAAATTTTGGGATTCGGATATAATGATGAACCCAGGTCGTTACCTAACCGATAATTTTCCGTTTCAGTTTGTAGAGCTGGACTAGGATTTTAATAAGCTTAGGTCAACTTGTATTGGGGTATTTACGTGTTTTTGATGTGTAAACATCTTTACGCGCGCCTACCAAAATTTTTTGTATTAGAGTAAACTTGTAAATGAAACGAACGGAAATGACGTATACCTACTTCGTTTGAAAAAAAAGCAAGAAACTCAACAAAAACAATTTTTACTATACATGGCATGCTTTTATGTATATGTATAATAGTATGGAAAATGAAAAAATTAATTTAATGAATGAAATAGAAACCATTGACATTTCCATCGATCAGAAAAATCAAAAAAAAAAATTACGATACGAAATACGAATTACGATTACGAAATTGCATACTCATACGATTAAAAACACAGTCAACAACTGCTGTATATTGCTTTATCACGAGTGACGAGTCTCTAGGCGCTGTTCATCACGTCGGCTATCAATGATCATGTCTTCTACTGAATGGGGTTATAATGACATCTCGTTTTTAACATTGAACTGCCAGAGTCTCAGGTCACAGTCACGCAGGTATGCTCAATTCATTTGGTTTTCGAGACCTGGCTGCGCAATGGCGAACTTGTTAATATTCCTACGTTTGAATGCTGCTTTCAGTTCAATAGAGATGGTCAGTGGGCTGCCGGAGTAGCAATTCCGTCAAAAGGTCCATAAAATGAGCATAGTGGACACAAATAATTTGCCGTACTTTTTCAAAACCAATATTGACGTAACAAATGGACTGGCGAATGGAACTATGGGCTGTCTAAAGTATATCGAATGCATAGGCATCCTAACCAGGACAACGAGAACGATGAAAACGTCGACAGTAAAAAATGTAAAACGACTCTGGATGGATTTCGGTTCAAATTCACAAGTTGGCAAGAAGGTCAGGTGGCTTGAAGCTGGATGGGCGCAGAAAACGAATATCGACCGATGTTTGGTGCCCATTTCTAGAAAAAGCTCAACTATTAATCGAAACATCAATTAATGTTAAGCATAAACAACAATTAATGTAAAGCGTCGTACCTTCATGTGCCACCACAATTCATGCATCACACGGTGGTACCTACAACGAGATAGTCAGTATATACTCTTACGATAAAAGACACAGTTAACAAATTGTGTATATTGCTTTAGCACGAGTAACGAGTCTCGAAGGACTGTTCATCACGTCGGCTATCGATGATCATGTCGTCTACCATGGACGTAAAAATGGGACCTCAATGGGTCTTCTTCAAAATTAGCTATCGCGCCTCACCACAAATCCGCTTTATCCGTTGTAATAGCGAATTTTGTACGAGATAATAATGACGTCTGGTTTTTAACATTGAACTGTCAGAGTCTTAGGTCATACACATCACCTCGACCTAACTGACACAGTCACGCAAGGATGCTCAATTTTCTTGCTTTTCCAGATCTGCGTTCAGTTCAAGAGAGACGGTGAGTGAGCTGCCGGAGTAACAATATATAAAAATTCAAATAGAATACTCATACCATACAGTCACCTCGCATAAAGAAATCATCGTTGGACAAACAATTGGTATGAGCGTAACAACACAACTTATTGATGATATATATACGGCTGAACTTCAGCTTCTCAATGGGAATAAGATGCTTTCTGTAGTTGTATTCACCTCGCCGAATAAATCTTTCGAAGACATAATGAAGTTCATACATTTCGTCCTTGCCCCATATCCTAAAGAATTTCAAAAATTGTCCAAGGAGACTATCATCTTTTGCCGGTGATTATGAGCGGGGATTTCAATATTAATGTTGCTGTTTCTCAAGCTGAACCACTTATAAACTTCCTGCGAGACGAATTCGATTTGCACATGAACTCAGATCGAAATATATTTACTACTAGATTTACTACTAGACGACCATACTGTGCAGTTTTTCAATGAAAATTTTTAAAGTTAGAGTCGACAGTATATAATATATCTTATTTTAGCTACCAAAATCCAATTGCGTCGATTATACTGAAAGAGTAATAGACCAATTTAACGATAATAAACAAATGGGGTTAGTAAAATTGCATTCCTTCCTCCTTCAAAGTAAACTGTACCCACGTACTATACACACGCCATGTTTACACATCTCCTTGAGAGTACTAATGGACTCACTCATTTTTTTTTGTAGTCAAACAGTTCGACATTCTGAATGGAAATAATTAAGTTCCACCCCAAAAAATTATTGTCAAATTATGTATGCAGAATTAGGTGGGGATTTGAAAATTGATTTTAAAGAAGTTCTGGAATTCGGCCTAGCCGAATTCTTACATACTTGGTGCCTGAGCAAATTGAATAGGGTTTAGAACTCAAATCAATCGAAGTTCGTGTCTGACGTTCCCATGTAATTGCGAACCTGTTTCGAGAAATATTATTGAGCCAGAGACATTATTTTACAGAACATAGCGCCATCAGTAAGCAATCTAAAATAAAAGAGTCAACATAAAAAGGCCGAAGGATATCACATGAAACATTTACTCGTCATTAAAAACGAAAATAAAACTTTAAAAACCATTTTCCCTTTGCCATACCGTAACACATATATCTCACCCTTTTAAACCATTCTACAAAAAACGTGTTATTTGTATTATTTGAAATTTTCATCATGCATTATTATTAGTTAGAGAGAATATTAATTTAAGTAAACAAATTATAAAAAAATTAAACAAACAAAAAAATCAGTTAATAACAAATAATAATAACGCCTGTATGTACATGTTATATATTTACAATACATACACGAACTCCTTTGTGACCGGTTTCTGGCCTCAAAATATCATTAGCATAGACAAGCAAGTTTCATGAGTGATTCATCGATAATCGAATCATTTTTGCAATGTCCTCGCATAGTCTATCCAAAATAATTTATCGAAAAAAACAACTTACACAAAAATACGTCGATAAATGGAAACATTTACACACATTACAAATAAAAACAAATATATACATTAAAATAATATAAAAATAATATAAATATCGAGAACAACAATAAACAACTCACATACATCTTGGATTGTACCAACCCTCGACATCAGCTGAGATAAAGCATGTACATTGCTATGCACATCAATAATTGCATTTACAACACAACCGCAACAATACTATGTACAATTATTATAACGGGTGATTTTTTTGTGGTTAGGATTTTCATGCATTAGTATTTGACAGATCACGCGGGATTTCAGACAAGGTGTCAAAGAGAAAGATGCTCAGTATGCTTTGACATTTCATAATGAATAGACTTACTAACGAGCAACGCTTGCAAATAATTGAATTATATTACAAAAATCAGTGTTCGGTTCGAAAAGTGTTTCGCGATTTACGTCCGATTTATGGTCTACATAATCGACCAAGTGAGCAAACAATTAATGCGATTGTGACCAAGTTTCGCACTCAGTTTACTTTATTGGACATTAAACCAACCACACGAATGCGTACAGTGCGTACAGAAGAGAATATTGCGTCTGTTTCTGAGAGTGTTGCTGAAGACCGTGAAATGTCGATTCGTCGCCGTTCGCAGCAATTGGGTTTGTGTTATTCGACGACATGGAAGATTTTACGCAAAGATCTTGGTGTAAAACCGTATAAAATACAGCTCCTGCAAGAACTGAAGCCGAACGATCTGCCACAACGTCGAATTTTCAGTGAATGGGCCCTAGAAAAGTTGGCAGAAAATCCGCTTTTTTATCGACAAATTTTGTTCAGCGATGAGGCTCATTTCTGGTTGAATGGCTACGTAAATAAGCAAAATTGCCGCATTTGGAGTGAAGAGCAACCAGAAGCCGTTCAAGAACTGCCCATGCATCCCGAAAAATGCACTGTTTGGTGTGGTTTGTACGCTGGTGGAATCATTGGACCGTATTTTTTCAAAGATGCTGTTGGACGCAACGTTACGGTGAATGGCGATCGCTATCGTTCGATGCTAACAAACTTTTTGTTGCCAAAAATGGAAGAACTGAACTTAGTTGACATGTGGTTTCAACAAGATGGCGCTACATGCCACACAGCTCGCGATTCTATGGCCATTTTGAGGGAAAACTTCGGAGAACAATTCATCTCAAGAAATGGCCCGGTAAGTTGGCCACCAAGATCATGCGATTTGACGCCTTTAGACTATTTTTTGTGGGGCTACGTCAAGTCTAAAGTCTACAGAAATAAGCCAGCAACTATTCCAGTTTTGGAAGACAACATTTCCGAAGAAATTCGGGCTATTCCGGCCGAAATGCTCGAAAAAGTTGCCCAAAATTGGACTTTCCGAATGGACCACCTAAGACGCAGCCGCGGTCAACATTTAAATGAAATTATCTTCAAAAAGTAAATGTCATGGACCAATCTAACGTTTCAAATAAAGAACCGATGAGATTTTGCAAATTTTATGCGTTTTTTTTTAAAAAAAAGTTCTCAAGCTCTTAAAAAATCACCCAATATTATATTTGTTTGCAATGAACTGTAACACAATACACAAATTGGAAGAGAATTATAATGTGATAAAAGCACTATTTTAATATTCTCAGAATAAAAACTAAAATTTATTTTGAAATATGCAAGTTTCAACAAGCCCCAAGTTTCAACTTGCCCCGGTCCCTCCTATATTGATAATGTGTGTTCGTAAAAGTAGCAGGCTTTTCTCCTTTTGGCCTAATAACCTAAGAAACAGAATAACGAAAAATTTGTCGATTTAATTTAATAAAAAAATGGTTAACTAACTAGGATCACTTTAGCTAGCAATTTTATTTGCTTCGTACACATGCTACTTAAGTATCTAAGTACTTTTATTGTATATGTAACAATAGATTTTATAATATTTTTAAAGGAAAGCAATATTCTTATCCATAACACTGTTTTCCAACTTGTTCAAGTATACACTAGTACGTAAAATATCTAGAAAATGAATTCACATCTATTTTATTAATATTCAAGCATACATACAAATATCCATATAGATTACTTAAGGATACCAAACAGCAGAACAATAATGATGATAATAATAAAAACAACAACAAAAATTAAACTCTATAATAGACGAAAGGATATTTTCCAATATCAAAAGTAAACAGGAAAAATTCATGAGAATTTTCCATCCCGGCATTGTTGTTCACTGTTCCGTTTAATACGAATCTAAAGTAAAAAAAATCAAATCTACATCCAATACAATAAAATTATTCTAAAAGATCAGTTGTTTGTTTAGATGGCATTTTTTTTTTTGCTTTCTTCTGGTACTTACTGCCTTTCTTGTAAAACAGACAAATATTTATAATGTATGTAGTATGTACTCGTACACTGAGAATCAAAAATAGCATCAATTGTTATTTAATTGGACTTTCCGAATGGACCACCTAAGACGCAGCCGCGGTCAACATTTAAATGAAATTATCTTCAAAAAGTAAATGTCATGGACCAATCTAACGTTTCAAATAAAGAACCGATGAGATTTTGCAAATTTTATGCGTTTTTTTTTAAAAAAAAGTTCTCAAGCTCTTAAAAAATCACCCGTTATAATAATTTATTAAACTAATTATTAAAATATTAAAATGATTATAAATAAAAACAATTAATTATATATACAGATATACACACATACATATACACACATGTATATACACACATAAACACGAACTCCTCTCAAACAGACAATTCTTTAAAATTTCATTTTCATCCTTTTTTGCCATTAGACTTTTAAACAATTCACCGTGAATAATATAACCATATTATTATTTTAATGTGTGATTGTGTGAACACATATAACAGTGTGTCCCTTTTCCTGCCTGCCATCACAATTGTGTGGGTAAAGCAAAAGAATCATGTCAAAAATTCATTTTTCATGCAGTTTGAACTAACATACACATCTGTGCATTCCACTTAAATCATTTTCGACCGAAAAATAACACTATAACTATGTATAATAATAACAAAATAATTAATATATTATCAAAAACAAATAATTGATATGTTTTATAATTTATATGTTATATAATTTATATGTTATTAAATTATAATGCTTTTTTCAAAAATAATTCTGATTTAACTAAGGTCCGTTAAAATCGGGAAGACTTTACAACCTGTCATTTTGAACACACACATTTGTGTGAGCTGGGCTCAAATTAAAGAAAAAATATATTTTTTGTGGTAGGAAAAGGGATAAACATACAAGAGAAAATACAACAAATTTGTATATGTATATGCATTTAAAACCATACGGTCGAACTTATTTTTCTCCTCCTTCTTTTACTTCAAAAATTTTCGTAATGTAAAAGTAAATCATCTTCCACACACACTCACACACACACGCAAACGGTACAAGGTACAACACCACACTATGGCGAGGCGGCATATTAATAATGCGTATTTCTTATTGTTGTATAAGTACAACAGCTACTAACATATGTATTTATGTAAATAAACTTATAATTTAAATTGAAAAAATAATCAAATATGAATAAAAATAAAAATAATAAAAATAAAAACACTTATCTTATGAATCCTTTGGAACATACTCGAACGTAGAAATAAGTGTGATGCATTTGCTCGCACTACACACAGTTTCATATTTAAACACACAGTTTCATATTTAACATTATTTATAATTATAATTATATTAATATCACTTTTAATTAAATTATTAAAACGTTATTATTATATTATTTTATTTATTATACCACATTTTTATAACACATTACATTAAACTAAATTTAATTTAAAACTACAGAGAAAGACAAAAACACGTCTTTCCTCTGCGACGATCAATCGTCGTCCTCCCAAAATGTTCGTCTTGGGCCGAATGATACCATATAATGATTAAATTCAATAATTTCAAATTAAAATTAAAAACTGAGGGCGGGGAATTTTTACCAAAAAAATTATCACAGAATTCGGGAAGTAACTTGAAAAAAAATTATCGCAAGCAAAAATTTTTCACGTTAGTATCGAATATTTGTGCTAGAAATATTTATCACACAATTCGGGCACAGTCTTGGTTTATTAATGCACTACATCGTATTATGTACCATGTTTATCGATGCACAAATGTTGATAACATTCAATTTTTATTTTATTGAAATATTTATTCCCAATATTTTATAATTTTGTTTTTATAACATAGACAAAAAATAGGAATTGCTTTAAGTTGTAATGATTATTATGAGTACATACCAGTATGCTAATTAAATTTACAAAAACTTTACTATTAATTTTTAATTTATTTCTGGTCCGATTATTATTTTTGATCGACGACCTTTCTTGTATGATATTTCTTTCCAATTAGACTCCCTGATCACGCTCAAAACGATTTTTGTTACAGCTCGGTTGTCATAGTCGATGCGCGTCTTCCTCAATTTGCCATTTCCAAATGTCGTCACCTGCACTAATTACTACAACCAGCTGGCTAATTTCGGAGTTGTAAAAGCAAAACAATATAGGTAAGTAACCAAAAAAATGGTTATGTATGGAAATGTAAGTTTGTATATTAAATTGTCACGAATTATTTAAGAAAAGGCAAAAGAGCATGGACATTTTCCAAGCAAAGTAAGTAGGTAGATCAAACAACTGGCAGCGGTAATAATGTAAGACGATAAATTTAGAAATTCTGTTACCATTTTTCCAATATTTGCTACCTACAATCATTCCAGATCAATTTTCCAAAATTTAAGCGGAATGTTAACATTCGGAATGAAATTTTACACGAAAGCTTTTCCAAAAATTTCGAGTGATTTAGGTGCTTTTTTGTTTTACGCAAATATTTTGAAAACTATATAATATTTAGGAAAAAACGATTAAATACAAAACGATTCTAAATTAAGTTCCAACAAAATTTGTTCAGTTCACTGGTTTAAATTTTTGCCGGAAATGACGAGTTTTGATAATAAAAAATTTTATTTAGCCAAAAAACGACGTTGGTGAACTGTGCCCTAAAATAACAAGAACACTAAATTTGCACACTTATATTAGTGTTCTGAGAACTACAAAGTATCGTTAAGAAATACAAATTTTTAGTTTTGAAGTAAATTTAAAGTAATAATGACAAGTTTCTTCGTAATTGATATAGAGACGATTGATACATTTTAAATTTTCTCAATTATCCACAATAATCTGACACGATAGCGACTCATATGGTTAGGTGTTATATGAACAAAGCTTTGCAAGAAGTACCAAATCTTAAGAAAAATAGCCTTGCCCTGGATTAGAACAAGCCTAGAAATCACCTTTGTGATGTTCACGGGGCATGAACTTAACCGGCTTAGATATGCATCAAGAAAACGGTCAAACTAATTGCAAAAAACTGAAAAGAACGGAAATTTTAAAATTTTATATAGAGCCTAACCATATAGGTAGCTATCGTCTCAGATGGTTGTGGGTATTCGAGAATATTTAAAATGTAATAATTATCTTTATATGAATAATGGGGACTTTTTTCAAGAACTTTATATGACTATAGTCATAACTTAGAATAAACTTGGGCTTTAAGGTATTATTAAAAAGTGTAATGTATTCCTCGTTGTGTTTAGAAATTCTATTTTCTAATTCATTTATTCTTTCATTATGTAAATTTGTATAAAGCAAAATATCTATAAGTTCTACAAATTCACAAAGAAAAACCCAAGTTTTATCTTCAATTGGAATCAAATCACCTAGTATTATCGGAATGAAATGTATGAAAGACCACATTTCTCTCGCAGAAAATTGAAATTTTTTACTCTTAGTATGATTTAGTTTTATATTTTTTGATATATTTCCAATTTCGTACTCTCAGTACGGGAAAGTAGCCTTCAATTTATTAAGTAAATCTAAATCGAAGTATTTTTTAGACATTAAATTAGACAAGATATGAGAGAGATTGTAATGGCAAACCCCTTCAAAAATGTCATGCATTATATCTGCGGCCATATTATTAATGACATGAAAATACAGAATTGAATTGAATATAGAATCACTGTGAATGCCAGTTTCCATATAGTTATTCAAATAAACGTATTGGTTATAAATTTTAATGGTACGAATGGCTTCACTATTTTCTACAAGTTGATTTGAAGCTTCGGCCTTATTTAATTTACAAAATCTGCAATAAAAATGGGCAGAAAAAGATTTTGAAAATCCTAACAAAGAGTTAAGGCCTAAGTTATCTCCTAATATCAATCCAAGGACAAAATAAACTTGAAATGTGCCTTCGTTGGTGCATATGGTTAATCCGTTTACCTCTAACATATTTATTTCATCTACGAGTTTGTAAAGAGATGAATCATTTCCTAATTCTTTAATTAAGCAACTTCGAATCAAACCGGCGACATAAATGTCTTTTAGTTTGGAGTTTGACTTTATTATAGGAAAATTGTAATATAGACCTGTTATGGAATGTGTTACAGTGTGCGAACCAAGTGGGTTGTTTACTTCAAAATCATCTCCAAATAAAAAAAATGGTATCAAAATTTTATTTGGATTGTGAAGACGTTTTTCTTTCCAAAGTTTTCCCTGGATGAAATGAGTCATACAACTCCGATCTTTTTCTAGTTTTTCAATAGTTTTTATTGCGCTAGCTAGAACACCTTAAAACTCAAAAATTTTTCTTAATTGAAATTTTAAAGGATAAAGTATTTCTTTATAATCGCTTTCTTCTAAAATTGGGATTCCATTTTTGTAGGCTTCAGTTATACGATTTTCTAATGAAAACTGGATAAGATTTTGAATCAAATCCTGTTCTTTTAAATATTTAAGGAATTTGTACTCAGTGTCTAGTAGTTCAAATTGATTAAAAAGGTAAAATATGGAATTGAATTGATCTAAGCAATGTTCCGAAATGATACAGTTCTCATGTAAATTTTCAATTATTGTGTTTAAATGAATTTTAATAGGCTGTATTAAAGTTTCAGACACATTATTTTAAATAGTTTGAACATCTTTTCTTGTTATGTGATAGATTTTATGAAGTGACGTGATAGATTTTATGAAGTGACAATAGAAACGATACAAAATGGTTTTGTGGTAACGGTTGAATTACAGAAGTATCATTGTTTAGTTCTAAGGTAGTAGTTGAGTCGAATGAGTTAGAGTTCGTAAATTTATTAGAAGTGATAGAACTAATTTTAGAATTAGATATCGACTGTATATTAGGAAAATTTCCTTTATTATTTCAAAATACAAAAATTGAACTTTTAGAAGGAATATCGGCGTTGCAAACCACTTTATCAACGTTCGAAGAATCATGAATGATAGATTCATTTATTACAGAATGTTAGCGATTTAAGTGCCTTTTAAACGAGTTTAAATTTTCAAAATTTTGGCAACATTTATTCTGTTTACATAAGAATAGCCCAGTTGTTTACATCTATGATAATATTTCAAATGTTGAATTAATTTAACTACAGAAGTTTCTTGAACTTTGCAAATGAAACATTGAAACATTTTATATAAGTTATAAATCAAAATGAGTTTGAATTTATATTTTACGTAAACCAACAAACTAAAAGAAACTGATATACTTTTCTTATTCCTGTATAATAAATAAATATGTAATTCTGAAAATTGCAAAAAACTGTTTAGATACAAAATACACTTTACTTACGATTTTATTGATTTAAATTTAATGTTTTTCCATCCTGTGGCTCCATCCAATTTCTGCTTCACACAATATTACAATTATAAAACTAAATTGGTGGCAATCGCAATACCATTAATATCAAAACTGGCACTAAATAAGATTCTCTATTCAACACGCGACAGATGTTTAACCTTTGCCTGATAAGTACGTAATAAATTTAATACCGCGTTGGAATACATGCGGTTTTCGTATATGTATTTAGAATTTTTACTTTCCATAAATTTGTTTCAGATAAAATCATGGTTGATTTTACAAAGATTAAGTACGTGCTTCTAATAAGTAAAATTTTCTTTAAATTATGTTCATTCTACTAAATTAGCGAATATTTCTAGAGCAAAAAAGTTTGATAGGTTTTACTTAAATCACTAAGTAAAATTTACATTAAATCAACTTGATTTTTCTATAAACATAAATTCAAATATTATACTCATTTATAAATTTTGTAGCTTTCACTTCATATGTAGAATTTACTTACCAAGAAGTTAAAATTTTATTAAAACAAGTTGACTTGATCATCTATTTAACTAGTCATGTAATTTATTTCGTAAGCATTTCTTCACGTTTCAAAAATTGTTGATTTAACGTCGCCTTTTTTTTTACTTAGCGTAGGTAAATTTGATAATAAACTAGGTTTGTTTAACATTTTTTGCTTTACTTAGCTGGATAAGTAAAAATCGCATATGTTTTTTTTGAGTCTAATGGGGACTTTTTTCAACTAACTATATAGGTCGCTGTCGTGTCAAATGGTTTTATACATTTGAAAAAATTTAAAATGTAATAACCGTCTTTATATGAATAATGTGGACATTTGTCGAAAATGGCTTGTCCTAACCCTCTTGTCGTAACCCCCGGCAAGAATCTTTTTTCTTAAGATTAGATACTTTTAGCTTGGTTTATTTGGCAACTAACCATATAGGTCGCTATCATGTAAGATAGGTGTGCATATTTGGAAATATTGCACGTTATACGATTTTACAGGAATTATTAGGTACTTAGTAATAGCGCCAAACAGATTTTGTTTAGGCTTGGTTATAACTATTTTTGCTTATCATGGCCGACTATGTTATTTTACGGAAATTAGAAAAATGTTTGATTCATTTTCAAAATGCCAATTTGTTTGCGAATATGTTTGTCTTCTCAATCGCAAATAATTGATAATATTCAACGCAAAAACTATAAAAATTTTAATAACGAGTATGGAGTATCTGGGCCGACATGTTGTAACTATCACTATTATCGCTTCGATGCATTTTCGATAGACTAACGGTATTTTGGAAGTAAACACATTTTTTCTTTCATGCACATTTTTAAATTTTCATCAAAGTAGCACGGTTTTTTCGCTGAAGCGAAAATAGTGATAGTTACAACTTACAACATGTCAGCCCTGGCCTTTTTCTGTTAAAGCTGATAAATCCTAACTTCTAGCAAACGTTATAAATTATTTACATTAAAAGCGAAGAACGAAAATTAAAAATAGTTAGGCTTTCATTGCTAAAAATATAATTAAGGCCATAATGAGCCTAACATTATTTATATTTTGGTTGTTCTTATTTTGAGTTCTAATTTCGGTTTTGGAGAACGAGTGGATCCTAAAATTTTTTAATGAAGCATTTGATTAATTTAGTCTAAAATTTTGTGTATCTCTATAAATCAAGTTTTGCGTTCTAATTTCGGTTTTGGTTTTAGTTGGTAGGGATGGAGTCCAAACTTTTTCGATAGAGCATTTAATTAGCCTATTATTAGCCTTTAATTATCCATACTATCGTCTAATGTTCTGCGGTGGGTTCTGTTACCTGTAGGGACCTGAATTTTGATTATACAAAGCATTGGTGTTTGTTACCAAAATCATGCAAAGTTTTTTTTTTGCTTTAGGGACATTCAAAGTAAAAGAAAGTCGGTTGGTCACAAAATATACACCACATAATTTTTTAGGTTTTCTTCTGGTTGCAAAAAGGTGTTTATATTCCATGTACATTTCACTTTAATTATTTTATCATGATTAGAAATAATTGACGAAATTTATGATTTATCAATTAGTTTTATTAAATTTAATTACATTTATTACACCATCAAGCCTCTATATGTGGCTCGTCACTACACCATCATATTATCTTACTGACTAGACTTATCGTATCCAGGTACCTTTTTTATATTCATAAGGTTTAGAATAAGAAAGTATTATAAAATGAGTAATCAATAGGTTACTCATCTTAATCCGAGAACTTAATTTAAGAAAGATAAATTACTAGATGATCTCTGAATCAGTTGTAATTTTGTTAATAAATAAATAAATTTATTAAATAAAAAAAAAAAAAAAAAATATTCATTAAACATTATGTCTATGTCGGTATCCGGACAGTTCCGAGAAAAACAATTCACAGAAAAACAATGCACAGAAAACAATTCACAGAAAAACAATTCACAGAAAAATAATTCATAGAAAATGCATAATATGCATAATTCACAGAAAAGAAATTCTTAGAAAAGTAATTCTCATAACAATCCGAATGTAGGTCAATAAAGTATGGCATATTTATGACAAAAAAGCAATTCTCATAAAAATACTACACAGAGAAATTAAAATAAAAAGCATGAGTTTAATGAACCTAGGTAGTAACCTATGTCTTAATATGCAAATATGTAAAATAAAATTGACAAAAATTATTTTCTATTGTAAAAAGAACAAAAAAGGAGCCTTAAATAATGAATGTTAATCATACCAAAACCGAAAAGAAAAAGCTGTGTTTGGTGGTTGACGGATTCCGATTTATTCGAGACAAAAAATACAAAGGCAAATGTTATTGGATGTGTAATAATTATTATAGAACAGACAATTGCAAAGCTACAATTCACACAAATAAAATAAATGGAGAAATCATAAAAGTTATTGGTGATCATAACCATGCAGCGAACGCAAATAATGTTGGTGTAAAAAGATGTATGGCAGATTTAAAGGAAAACGCAGAAACGACTAACGATTCTACTCAATTAGTAATTGGGGTGCTAGTTGACAGCCTCCATGTGGCGCATCCTGGGCAATGTACTGTAGATCGAACGGTTGTGGTATCCAATCCCTACGTAGTAGAGAAACAGTATAGCAGATAGTCAACAAAAAGATGAGATGTCGGGTATAAACAATAACATACTCCAGGTGGGTCAGAACTTAGATTCAAAATCCCACCCCGATCTATCGGGTTGCTCCACAGATTCTGGAGGGAGCAACACGACATTGCAAAGGAAATTATCGGTAGGCAACCAGGCTGATCCTTTTCCTAGTACTACTGGAAGCACAGAACAAGCGACAAATGAATGGCCCTTTGGTAAAAGAAGTACGGCACTTCCTAGAACACCACCAACCACTCCACCGCCAGAGATGGTTCACCCACACTGGGTGAACTTAACAATGAGAAGGAAAATACCTCTACTATGAAGCATAACCCAATAGCTATCAAACAAGCTTCTGAAGCCATGCCCAGTGCAAAATCAGTTATAATAAATAACGCGGAGTTAATAAATAAGTTTGAAAAAATGGAGAAATTAATTGCGCAGCTGAATAATGAAGTTGCCGTGCTAAAAAAAGAAAACCTTATGCTAAAGGAAACTGTAAATAAAAATAACAACGCGGGAAACTTAGCAATAATGAACAACCAATTTCAAGTACTCACAGATCAAGTCGAGTATCACACTGATGAAGATGAGCTTGAAAGGGAAACCAATTGGATACTACAGAAATCCAAGAGAGCAAATAAGAAACCAAGAAAAGAAACCAACCTAAGCAAGAGGAAAGCTGAATCATCACCAGAAGTTGAGCCAATTCAAACTCACACTAAAACTGTCATTGCAACTAATGCATTAAAAGTACACGAGCCAGAAAAGAAAGAAACAGGCCCCACCCCCGATCAATATTCTAGGAATTACAAACCACGGTAGTATTCAGAAACTGATGAAAGAAGTAGTACGTAATGACTACAAGATAATATCGCTCAGTAGTAATACTTGGAAAATAAATACAACAGAGCCTGAAGATTATAAAGCTCTAGCTAACAAATTAAATTCTCATGGTCACCAGTGGTATACCTACGAGGATAAAAATGATCGACCAATTAAAGTAATGGCAAGAGGTCTTCATCCAACTTGTTCAAAAGATGAAATTATTGAGGACCTGCAAAACAAAGGTCTGAAAATAATCGATGCAGTCAACATCATCAGAAAAGAGAGACGAGAAAACAGAGAGGGAAATGTTGAAATCATGAGAAGAGGTCTCCCACTATTCATGCTAACCTTCAACAACCAAGAAAAAATCGAAAATATCTATAATATTAAGGCTATCCTCAACCTCAGAGTTAAAATAGAAACACCGAGAAAGGTCACTCGACTAATACCGCAATGTAAAAACTGTCAAGATTATAATCATACACAAAAGTACTGCCATCGTGAAGCAAGATGTGTTAAATGTGCAGGAAAACACGCAGGAAACGACTGCACAGTTCCCCGAATTACAACACCGAAGTGTATCAACTGTAATGGCCAGCATCCAGCCAACTACAGAGGATGTGAAGTAGCAGTAGAGCTACAAAAAATGAGAGATAAATCACGCAAACCAGATACACCAAGAAATGTACAATCTATAAAAAAAACCACGGAGCTTAAATCGTCAACTCCTAATTTTAACATACAAAGAGAGCGAGTAAATGAAAACGTTACTTATGCACAAATAGTTCGGCAATCAGAGCAGAAACAGTTAAAAGTGGATCTCGTTTTACAGGACATACTGAAAAATCTAGAGAACCTCAACAAAAGACTCATTTCACAGGAAATGAGTCTGCAGAACACACTAGAAGAAATGAAATCACAAACAAGTTTCAATAAAAAAGTAGAGGAAAACCTTGATCGAGTGTATCAAAATATAAATTACATAAAATCGAATTATAAACCAAAGAAATTAATAAAACATTGCGAATCGTAACCTGGAATGCGAATGGGCTATTGCACCACATTCAAGAACTAGATATATTTTTAAACATGCATAATATAGATATATGTCTCATATCAGAAACCCATTTCACCAAAACTTCATTCTGTAAAATAAAAGGATATAATTGCTACCATGCATTACATCCAGAGAACAAAGCTAGAGGTGGATCAGCTATCATCATAAAAGATTATATAAAACATAACGAAGAACTTAAAGTCGAGAAACTTTCCATGCAAGTCACAACAATCAA
This sequence comes from Nephrotoma flavescens, assembly GCA_932526605.1. Classification (NCBI taxonomy): domain Eukaryota; kingdom Metazoa; phylum Arthropoda; class Insecta; order Diptera; family Tipulidae; genus Nephrotoma; species Nephrotoma flavescens. The sequence goes on along the minus strand of OW052221.1, from coordinate 130,464,738 downwards.
AATACAATTAAACAATAGTAAAACTTGTAGTATATCAGCAATATACTGCCCTCCTAGATACAATCTCAAACAAGTAGATTATACTAATCTTCTAAAAACACTAGGAAGTGTCTTTTTAATTGGAGGGGACTATAATGCAAAAAACACCTATTGGGGATCACGGTTAACGACTGCTAAGGGAAAAGAACTGTTCGCAGCAGGAAAACAACTAAAATGCGAATTTCACTCAGGCGGTACACCAACCTATTGGCCTACGGATATCAGTAAGACTCCAGATCTTATAGACTTCTTTATTACAAGAGGGATTTCAGATAATTATATACATATAGAGAGCAGTGAAAGTCTATCATCAGATCATTCACCAGTTATTATGATACTTAGCCAAACAATAATTATGAAAGAAAGCAACCCGAAATTAACGAGCTTCAAAACCAATTGGGATCTCTTCAAAACACAATTAACAGAAAGAATTAGCTAGTCTGCAAAACCCAATACAGGGACCAGCCCAAATAGAAGACGAACTAGATAAACTCATCCATAATATCCAAAGTGCTGCGTGGGAAAGCACTCCAAATAATAGTAAAAAAATGAAGCGCAATATCAGCTATCCAGAGGAAGTGAGAGAACTTCTTAAAAATAAAAGAAAAGCACGGAAGAATTGGCAAAAAAATCGAAATTCGGAAAATAAGAGGGTATTTAACCATTTGTGTAACCAACTAAAATACCTCATAAAAGACATTAAAAATCAATCAGTTAATAAATACCTCAGCACTCTAACTGGGCTAAAAGATACTGATTATTCATTATGGAAAGCAACTAAGAATCTTAAAAGACCCAAACTTCAGGTTCCTCCAATTAAAAATAAAGAAAATTGGGCCCGAAATGCTAAACAGAAAGCAGATTTGTTTGCAAATCACCTTGAAGAAACATTCCAACCTTACCCCAAACAAACGGAAGAGGAAAATATCATCCCGATAAATAAACAGGACGAACTAAAAATTACACCTGTAACGTTGCAAGAACTAAAATGGGAAATCAAGAATAATCTGAATGCATATAAGGCTCCAGGATATGATCTTATAACGGGCCAGATAATAAAAGTGTTACCTGATAAAGCGTTGAGGAAGCTAGTGCATATAATTAATGCAGCATTTCGACTAATGTATGTACCAAGACAATGGAAAGTTGCAGAAGTAATTATGATACTTAAACCGAACAAACCTCCGAATGATAAAGCTTCATATAGGCCAATTTCGCTGCTACCAACATTATCGAAACTATTTGAAAAGGTTCTTCTTAAAAGACTAAAACCAATTATCGAAGAAAGGAAACTTATCCCCTCACATCAGTTTGGATTTAGGGAAAACCATTCTACGATAGAACAAGTACATCGAATTACTGATGTAATCGAGAAATCACTAGAAAGCAAACAAATATGCTCAACCATATTCCTTGACGTAGCGCAAGCATTCGACAAAGTATGGCACCAGGGGTTAGAATTCAAACTTCATCGAGATCTTCCGGAGCAATTTTTTCAAATTTTAAAATCATACATATCAGAGAGGCACTTTCGAGTAAAGTATGAGAATGAATACTCCTAACTAAAAAGAATAACAGCAGGAGTACCACAAGGAAGTGTTCTTGGGCCAATCCTCTATCTCCTATATACTAGAGATATACCAACTACAGAAGCAACAATGGCGACTTTTGCCGATGACACCGCAATACTTGCAACAGCAAAGAACATCCATGACTCCACTAGTAAATTACAGAAAGCTACTAACCAAATATGTAATTGGACAAAGAAATGGCGAATCAAATTAAATGAAGCAAAATCAATTCAAGTCAACTTTACAAATCTAAAAGTTGATCATATACCAATAATGATAAACTCGATAGTAGTACCGCACGCAAACACTGCTAAATATCTCGGCATGACCTTAGATGCTAAACTTAGATGGAAGGAACACATAAAAAAGAAGAGAGAAGAACTAAACATAAAATTTAGAAAAATGCATTGGCTCTTAGGGAGACAATCTGAACTTGCGATCCATAACAAACTGCTGCTGTACAAACAAATCCTGAAACCTGTATGGACATATGGTAGCCAACTCTGGGGTTGTGCCAAGAAAACAAATATCAAAATCATACAAACAGTTCAAAATAAAATCCTGCGATGTATAGTTAATGCACCGTGGTACATTCGAAACGACAACCTCCATCGAGATCTAAAGATCGAGCTTGTCGCGGATGAAATTAAGCATCATGCAACAAAACACCTACAACGTCTGCACCAGCATGAAAATCTGGACATACGCTATATGCTGACTACTACAACAACAAGAAGACTGCAAAGAACCAAACCACTGGACTTATCGCGACCAGGAGGTCAGTAGACTTACTGTGGCGAAAAATCTGAGGAGTTACATGAAACTGGGGATAATCACTTGATTACGCCGACTAATCAAAATACTTTATTATGCAATGTAAATTACTAAATGGGTGCAAGACTCAGTCGTAATATAAATAAATAAATAAAATTTTATTATTAAAAAAAAAAATTAGTAATTGCTAATTGTGCAGCTGCAATAACGAACGCAGGGTCAGACAAGGAACCGTAACAATTCCGCAAACGATTAATGAATTGTGTGTATTAGAGCAATATAAAGTAACTCTAGTTGGTAAGCCATTTTTATTATATGACTCTGAAACCGCAGAAAATCGAATTTTGTTGTTTTCAACGGAAGAAAATTTGAAATTTTTGAGCAATGTTTACAATTTACGGCGTCAAAAAAAAATTTATCCTTACCACACTTTGCATGTACAGTACATGTATTTGTGTTGCCAACCAAATAAGAAAACAGAAACTTACAAGAATTTATTTGATCAGTTGAAAATATTATCATCCGGTTTAAATCCTACCAGTGCTATGTCTGATTTTGAACAAGCAATTGTTAATGCTGTTCAGTTTTCCTTTGCTGACGCCAAATATCATTTTTGTCTCTTTCATTTTTCACAAAATTTGTATCGGAAATTATGTACAGCAGGGTTCAAAAATCAATACAATTGTAAAAAAATTAAAAATATAAAAATATAAAATGTTCAAAATTCATCAAAATGTTATTGGCACATTCGTTTGTACCTCCTGTAGACGTGATAAAAGCATTTGAATTATTAAAATAGCGAGATATAATTTTTGAAGCAGACAATGAATTGCTAGACGATTTCGAAGATATGTAATTATGTGGGTAGATTAGATGTTCGCATTAAAAGCACATCCGGTGGCAAGATCCGAGGTGTGCGATCAAAGCATGGAATGTTTATGAAGCCGTGCAACAAGGATTTCCGCGAACAAACAATAATGTCGAGGGATGGCACAATGGTTTCAAAAAATTGGTTGGCTCAGAGCACTCTTCAATATTGTGTTTTTCGGAAAAGTTGCAATTGGAACCATCAAAAAATGAGATAACGTTACAACAAATGTTTGCTGGAACGCCTATGCCACCAAAAAAGAAAAAATATCGTGATTATGATCAAATATTACAAGAAATTGTATCCTCTTATTCAACAATGGAAATAATCGGATTTTTAAGTGATGTTGCGCATAATATAATAATTTAAAATAATCCAAATTATGGACTGTCTTTTTGTTATTTATAATTGTTACTAATAATTAAAAATATTGAATAAATAGAATGTAGCTCCATTTCTTTTATATTTTAATATTTTGTTATCTTATGGAACCACAATTCACAGAAACGGGGTTTATGTAAAAATATGTTCTTGAAAGTCGCCGCGAAGAAATTATTTTTACGTAAACTCCGTTTCTGTGAATTGTACTTCAGTGGATTGTGCTTTTGTTCATTGTGCTTCTGTGAATTGTTTTTCTGTGAATTGTTTTTCTGTAAACTGACCTACATTCGTCTATGTCACCTTAATATTAATTCTTACAATATTAAGTAATGCCTAATAAACATATTTTATGTATGTCAATCAATTCTAGTTTTCGATCAAAATCTTATGATTGCGTAAAGCATAAAACTTTGGAGTATAAAATATGTTTATTTTACAAAATACAATTTCATGAAAATATTTCGCGTGCCTGCCTTTCGAAATATAGAGTATACTATTGCAACGCGTATGATATTGAAATTCCCATGACAAGTGTGTAGCATTACATGGTTCCTACTGTTTGGAATTAATTTTTATATTCATAGAAATGAGCAGCTTGAAATGATTAGCAGTTTGTGCTCGTACCTTATACTACAATAATGTAAGAAAATAACGAAACAAGATTCTATTCATTAACTCCCGAACAATTGAAACAGGCTCATTGTGTTAATGTTAAGCAAATGCATTTTCCTGACATTCTCCACATTTACAGTGTGCAAAACTTTATCTTTTATACGTAATAAAATACATTATGTAGACTTAGTATATGCATTCTTTATAATATGTAATATAATTATATAATACAATATTACAAAACCAAATAACATGTTCCTGAATAACATACAAAAACATAAAACTATTTAACAACTAAATAAAACTACAAAATAAAAATACAACATGATTTTTATGTTTTGAATAAATAATTTTTTCTATATAATATTATGTCTATATTATATTTTTAAATAAATATTATAATATACTTGTGTACATGTGTACAAAACAGTGTGTAGTATACGTACAAGTAAAAATTTCTATGGTTTTAACTACTTGTGTATTTTTAACTAAAATAACAACTATTCATAACAATACTCAAAATGGGAAAAACTTCTCTCTGAACGTGTTCAAGAGTCTATAATATAAATATATTCATTAGGATAAAATCTCGAAACAGCAACTAAAAAAGTACTACAACGACAAAAATTAGATTATTATTAATTTAAAATTAATAATAAAATGTTTATTTTAACGTTTTTCTCGTGTATACTAAAATTGTATTAAAGCTCATTTGTATAATAGGAGTAGGAGTATACAACTAAGAATTTGTTAATTCGATTATGTTTTTTGTATGTCACTCTTCTCTAACTACCTTCTAGTTGAAAAATGAACATGTCGGTGTTGTCTCAAAGATTAAATAAATTATGAAAATAAATTATCCGTGAATAATACAAATTTTCTTATTTATTTTGATATAATCAGTTTGGCTGATATTGAACAAATTATTATTATTTTGTCACGTTTTTTAAAAACGGTCTTAGGCAGCAAACGGAAATTATTTGGGTTAACACAATTATTTTTATACGTTGGCTATTTAAAAAATCACGCACAAGCCGTGTGTAGAATTTCGGTGCACTGGCAAGGTTATGAGCGTGTTTATTCACATCGCGGCAACTATTGATCAGATTTTTGGTCAAGTTCTGTAAAATTAAACTAAATTCATTCCATCATTGAATGAACTTTTATGTAGGTTTTGACGAAAAAGAAGTTCAAGAAAATGACGTTTGCTAGTTCTATCCAGCCCCATTTATTACTTCAAAGTGCGAACCTTATAACTACAATATTCTATATATAAGAAAATATTGAATTACCCAGGTATATTGCTTTGAAATTGCAAATTTTATTTCAAATCAAACGAAACAGGGATTGGAGCTCATTTCCAACAAACAAGTCATGTAAAGCTTTTTCGAATTGTTGATGGTGCAAAAGTTATTCCAGTTTTATCATTAGTGAAATCGCAAGCACACCCACCAAAAAATTAATTTAATAAAACCAAGAGTTCTTTTGTTTAATTTACTTTTTTAATACGATCTATAAGAGTGTGTTTTTCCAATAAAATCATTTCTATAAGCTGCATTATATCTTCTGTCAAATAAAAACATTGGTTTGTAAAGTCTTTTTCTTTCTCAAAAATTTTTGTTGGTGTTTAGGTAACGCCATCGGGAAAATATTGTACTACAGAAACTCGACTCACTATCAGAGAAATATGCGACACTAATGCAGATTTTTAAATGGTATCACACGCCTGGTTATTCACAACAGAATTTTTTTATCAATATATTCACAAAGTAAGTCGTGTTTGTTTAAAAATGCACTTCGCGCAACAGAATTTCAAGTTGTGCTTTGACCACTGATATATAACTCATGAATACGGTATACAACTAAATTACCATAGCAAACGACAACAAAATATGGTACAACTTTTTTTTATATTCCACTCGCTTGTATTATATACACCTCTTACTCGGAAATCGTATTAACGAAAATGTAAAATAAGAGCCGCACTGGAACCAAGATAATTAAGAAAATTATTCGAAGTCGTTTTCTTTTTCCTAATAAACATAGGATAGACAGAAAAATATTCAAAATTGTTAATTTTTTAAATCATCTATATACTTATATATAAAACAAAGTCGGGTTAGTTTCACCATTTATAACTGAAGAACGGCTGGACCGATTTTTATGATTTTTGTTTTGTTGGATTTGTCTCCGTTCTGAATAGCATAATAACTATTAAAACATTGGAAAAATTCACCAAAAAAAAGTTATCAAGAAAATTCATTTTCTCATATATTTAGTACATTTTGTTTTTATTTTATTTTGTTCGTCTCAATACAGTGGTGGTTTAGGAAAAAAGAAAAGTCGGAAAAACTCAAAAGGGAAGCCCAAAAAATCTAATAAAAAAAACCTTTTTTATATGAATTTTGTAGGTGTAGTTTCTATGTGACGAGTGGTGCAGTGGTTAAAGCTTCGGCGCTTGGACCGCAAGGTACTGAATACGAATCCGACTGGAGGCTGCATGCACATTTACCATTTTATTTTTTATCTAATTTTTTTTTTTATTTCATCTACTTATCTTCGGGTTAGTTACACCATTTATAACTGAAGAACGGCTGGACCAATTTTTATGATTTTTGTTTTGTTGGATTTGTCTCCGGTCCGAATAGCATAATAACTATTAAAACATTGGAAAAATTCACCAAAAAAAAGTTATCAAGAAAATTCATTTTCTCATATATTTAGTACATTTTGTTTTTTTTTATTTTGTTCGTCTCAATACAGTGGTGGTTTAGGAAAAAAGAAAAGTCGGAAAAACTCAAAAGGGAAGCCCCAAAAATCTAATAAAAAAAAACTTTTTTTATATGAATTTTGTAGGTGTAGTTTCTATGTGACGAGTGGTGCAGTGGTTAAAGCTTCGGCGCTTGGACCGCAAGGTACTGAAAACGAATCCGACTGGAGGCTGCATGCACAACTATCCAACTGAATTTTTAAACTCATTGGATCTACCTGGCTTGCCACCGCACAATTTACAACTAAAAGTTGGCTCGATAATCATCATGCTACGAAACAACCAAAACTATGTAACGGAACGCGTTTGGTGGTGAGAAAACTCATGGGCAATGTAATTCACGCGACGATACTCCAAGGGAAGTTCAAAGGTGAGGAAGTTCTCATTCCGAGAATTCCGATGATCCCAACCGATATGCCATTCGAGTTTAAACGAATTCAATTTCTGATTCGTCTTGCATTCGCCATGACGATCAACAAATCACAAGGCCAATCCTTGAGTGTTTGTGGCCTGAATCTAGAAAATGAATGTTTCTCTCACGGCCAATTGTACGTAGCATGTTCACGTGTCGGTAAACCATCCGCTTTATTCGTTCTCGCACCTAACAATAAAACAAAAAATGTCGTATGTCACAAGGTGCTACAATGAAGGGAATCGACTCCATTGCAACTCACCCAGCAAATAGTTTAAAAGAAAGTAGTGCAATAATGCTACGCGAACCATTTCTATTCAATTCAATAAAACGAAAGCCTTGCTGCCACGTGAATTACATTCATTTCAATGTAATTAAAATATATTTAATTTTGATTTTTGTAATTTCATTGAATTTAATTAATTTGGAGTATTCATTTAATTTATTTAATCTTAATAAAAAACTCAATTTTATTAAGCTAATAACTTTAAAAAACATTTATTGATTTTGAGGCGGTACGAAGTTCGCCGGGTCAGCTAGTAATTTAATAAATAAAACACTGCTGCCTATTTTAAAAAAATATTTAAATATTTTTTTCGTATTTTTCCCTTGAAATATGAAGTACATATCTGTAATCATCAACATGCCAAAGCCAAAAACAAATTTAAAATTCGACATAAATCAAACGTAAATAAAAATAAATAAATATCGTATTGCATCCATTTTATCAAGTGTATGTCAACTGTTTTTTTTTTTGTAGTCTACTATACTAATTTGAATTTGATTTCCGAAAATTCGGAATTCTAGACAAGGAAGATACATTTTTGCTTTCTCTATTGCACATTAGATACGATTTTTAGTTTTGTTTTGTATACCACAGTTTTTTATGTATACCGTATCCATGAGTTATATATCAGTGGCTTTAACAGATGTGCTTTGTCAGAAATGAAACAAAATGATGAACACAATGGTAAACTAAAGTATACCAATTTGTTTAATCAAATCTAGTAGCTTAAATTAAACAAAATTTGTTGTATAAAAACAAAAACACTTTGTAATTCAGTTTAGTATGGTTCATGTAATGGCAAGGTCCGACCTGCAGCAATAGAATACCAGAGACGATATCCAAATCAGGAATGCTTTCCGGATTACAGAGTATTTCTAAACATATTTCTAAACATGAAATGTACATTGAAGCCGAAGTTCCTCGTCATCTGAGAAGAGATGTAACAGTCGGCCAATATGATATAGACGAATATAGAGTAATCGGAATGGAGACCGACGACCCATCTATAAGTATCGTATTTTAAAAAGAAATCAGTTGCAACCGTACCATGTATGTGCAACTTGAACAAGTCCTTTTAACCGAAGACTATGAAAAAAGGGTGCAATTTTTAACCACATTTTATGGAGTACAACATGTTTTAAAAGAGTGGGAATATTAAATATCCATAACTTGAACTATTGGACCCAAGTAAGACCAAAAGTAATACTGCGTAGTAAAATTGATTGGCCCATTTAATCTACCACGCCGGATCATCCGGGAAGTCTATCTAAGTTTTATACAAAACGTCTTGATGAATTACTTGATGACGTGCTCTACAAACACGTGGAAATATGTAGGTGCAGCATGATGGAGCTCCTCCTACTATATGCACTAGTAGTGAGACAACACACCTGAACGTAAATTATCTAAGCCGCTGGATTGGTAGGAGAGGGTCCATTGATCTAAATCCTTTAGAATTTTTGCTGTGGGGTTATTATAAAGAGCTGGTTGATGAAAGAATAAACCAGACTGAGCAGGAGATGCGGCAACGTATAATCGAAGGCACAAATATTTTTAAAAGTAACGAACGAGCGTTTTGACGGATTAAGCAAAATTTTATTCGGCGATGCCGATTATGTATTCTGCCAAATGGTAGACGACGAATACTTAATATTTAAAATTAATAAAAAAAAAATATTTTATTCATTTTGATTTATTTCTGACAAAGCATTTATTTTAGAATTCGAAATTTTGTTAAGTGCGTTTGCAAAAAACGCTGCTTACTTTGTGAAAAATTGGTGACAAAAATTCTGTTGAGAATAGCTCGGCGTGTGACACCATTTTAAAATTTGTATTGTCGCTCTAGTGTCGAATATTTTTCTGATCGTAGGTCCACTTTCAGTAGTACATTGTTTTCCCGCTTTAAACACCAACAAAAATTTTTGAGAAACAAAAAGACTACAAAATCATCGTTTTTATTCGACAGAAGATTATACAGCTTATTAAATAGATTTTATTGGAAATGCACACTCTTATAGATCGTATTAAAAAAGAAAGTTTAACAACAGAACAATTGTTTTTTTTATATTTATTTTTGGTTGGTGGGCACACGTGATGCGATTTAACTAAAAAATACTGAATGTGGAATAACTTTTGCACCATCAACAATTCGAAAAAACTTTACTTGACTGTTTTTGTTAGGGCTCCCCTATCACCCTACTTCGTTTGATCTTCCAATTTTGGAACACCCTGTATATCGCATCATAGAAATGACCATTATCTTAAAATGCCCAAATTGATGACTCAGATTTGGTTAGATTCCCGTAACTTTAGGCAAAAGTGAATTTATTAGCAAGGCATACATGGAGAATACCCATTCAACTTCTCTTCTGGCTGAAATCGGTGCACCGGAAGTGGCAGCATCCGTATTTGTTTCTAAATTCTTAAATTACTTTTAAACAATTTTGTAACTTTTTTACAAAATCTGCGGTATATTTCTTCTTTTAATGTAAATAGTATATCGAAATAATTTACGTCACGATTTACATGATATCGTTTCTTTCAATGTAAATTGCTTCGTTTTTATTTCAAACCAAATTGGGATCTCACTATCACCTCACATTACGCTGCAATTTTTATCCATCAGTTTCAATGTACATTAGTTTCACAATTAGTGGCAAAACGATTTAATTTGATTTAAATGTGATTTGTAACATGTTTTGGTACAAAATATAGCGCTTATGTTACGATGAAAAACATAACTAAAAAAATGGTGGATTGAATATGTTGTGGCTAACACTCGACTGTCTTTTACCTAAAATCTATATGTACGAAAATTTCGAATACAGCACGCTTGATTTGTAAACCGACAAATTAAAATAGTATTTTATAATTAAAAATCCCTGCTTAAATTTCAAAAAACCAACTAGGACAAGCATTATTGTTTGAAAATTCACTGACGCCGGCACTTCTTGTACACACCAACTCCGCAATGATCTCTTAATTAATGAAAAAAGTTTAAATACAAGATTGTATTTCGGATAGTCACTCCGCATGGACTGTAGGATGCCGAATTTTGGTGAAAAAGTTTTATTTATCAAAATTCGTCATTTTCAGTAAAATTTTAAAAATTATATAAATAAGTTTTCGAAGAAAAATCGGTCAGGATCGTATTACAAAAATTCTATCTCTATATCTTTTCGCAAAAGCCGATAAAACCCCATAAATTGCTAAGAAATGTTGTCATTCAGGCTAAATGATCAATCAGGTCCTAGAAACACCCGGTTACTGTCATCAATAATCAACTCTAAATTTAATTGCTGACAGTCACCTCTTCTGATTTGTTCAATAATTATCATGTTTTTATTAGTTAACAGTACATTAAATAAAAATGTGCATGTTCCTTATTCAAGATTGAGACATTGGATCTTCCATTGTGTTTCTAGTTTTCAATTTGTAAATCAAATTTTAATGATTAGCAACCTCGTGCTGTAATTCTTGTTAGAACTTATGTAATGTAGAAAACCACTTTGAGATTCGCGTCCAAATTTTATTAGGGGTATTAAGGGAAACCCTTCTGAATGAATTTCGGCGAAGACTATTTTTTGATGAGCTGCATGATTAACTTCAGGAAGGACTATAGTTGAGTAACATAATGCATTATGTTTTTTGTTGGCATTTCCAAGTTTAAGGGCTTCAAACAAGATATTTCGAAACCCGAATAATCTTCCTCGAATATGGTTTTTTCTATATTCGAAAAGCTCTTATGAAAACCGCATTTTCCGTTTGGGCGATTTCGGGCGATCTCCCAATTTGAGGTTATAGCCAAAGTTCGTAATTTTACGGTACGACTCGACGGGGCTGTACAGGGTCTAAATTTTTGTTCAAAATCGTTTTTTTTTGTCAAAATACGTAATTTCTGCTTAAATTTTAAAAAATCGGTTGGTTTTGAAAACTAATATATGTGTTTTTGTATTGGTTATATATTTACCTGAGTAATTTTGAAATTAATATCATTGTGCCTGTTTAGGCATTGTGGCTGGTTGGTTTTCTTATTTTATTGTACAAAACAAGTGTAAGAATAGTAATCACGAAAATTTTCGGCCTCAGTTTTGCAGATTTATACTAATTTCAATACTGCCGAAATCCGAAAAATCGTATTTCGAAGAGTTATCCATCTGTATGTCTGCCCATCGGCCTGTGTCCTCTCTACAGCTCAATCGGATTGACTGATTTGGATGAAACTTCCTACTTAAGCTTGTTCTAAAAATTTTTAAATACTAGCAGAGATAGAAGGTTTCCAAATTAAATTTGCAACATATCTGATTTTTATAATTCTTAGAATAGGTTGACTGATCGAGATAAAATTCGCAGATCTAATATTAGAAAATTTTTCATTGTTTTTGCCAACATTTTACAAAGCATTTACGACAAAATCGGTTAGGATCAAATCAATTCTCAAAAAACTATTAAAGCCATAAGAATATACCATATCAAATCATTTTCATTTCTCAAAATTTAAACGGGAACGATAATTATTGATAAAAAATAATTTTTTTTTTACTAAAATTCAGCTAAGTTTTCATTTAAGTTCTAGACAAATTTGTTTTCGAAACAATCATTTTTTTATAATATTTTTGAAAAAAAGAACCAACAAATACCTACTTTTGGAGTTTATCAGATTACGAGAAATACACACGCAGATACAACACATGGTCCATTGTTTTTTGGGAATCGCCTACCCAAAGTGTCTGTAGTTTTGGATCCTTATAGCTAAAAAGAACAAATAAATCGACCCGATATCAAAAATATGGAAGTCGATATGAAAATTATGTGTAGAATTTTCACATGATGAAGCACATATGTGAAAATTAAATAATGTACACTCAAAAAATTATTTTGTTGTGTTTTAGTCGCCGTGGGGCAATATGTATGTTCTAGTTTTATTTACATTCATAATTAAAGAAAATCGGAAATCGGCCGCAACATACACAACTCTCCATTTGTTAACTTTCTAAAACTAAATGTAAAAATAGTGAAAAGATTACTACATTTTGTTTCACAAATGAAAATTTAAGGGGCGACCACTAAGGAAATCTCAAGTAATTGCCATGAGGGCTACGCACTTTCAAAATCAAAGGTATCATGTCAAAAGTTGATTGTGACAATAATATTTAAATGTAGCAAACTTTATAGTCCGAATTTTTTTTGCTTTTTATCAAAATTTTTTGTCTTCAAGCTTGTTGTCACAAGCTGTAATGAATCACTTTCTTATTTATTGTTGCTTAGCTATTGTTTATTGCTAAGTTTAAAAAAAGGTAGTACTAAACAAGTACACAACTACGGAAAAATTAGAATTTAACAAACTTAAAACTATTGTAAGTATGTAGGTTTAGGTTTCAGTGGTTTACACTTAGGCCATTTTTTGGCCCATTGTGATACCACGCATTCATGCTACATCATTAACCCACTCACCTATTCACCTACTCACACAACTACAGTATACCACCTGCACATTGCAAGCTCCATGTCAACCTGTACATTGAGATGAACGGTGTGTCGGCGCTGAATTCTGCACTCCATCAGATGGTCTTAGTTGTGTTTATTAACATCACCGATTGTAATCGATGATGAAAATTCGATTTGCATCTAGCCTCTGATGGGGATCGAACCCAGTACCTCCCGGTCCAAGTGCCGAAGCTTTGACCACTGCAGCACTTGTCCGGTCATTGTAAGTATGTAATTCTTCCCGAATTTTGAAAATACAATGAAAACTAAAAGAAAAATACCATTTCCTTTTTCCTCGCATTTTCCTTCTTTCGTTGTTTCTTGTCAACGTCATAAAAAAAATGTAAACAGATTTTGTTTCGTGCCGTATACTATATATGTATTTTTAATCCTATCCTTTGTAATAAATTATATTTTTTATCAAAAAAAAATGTTTGAATTTATAAACGAATTTTAGAATTTTTAATTTATTTCGTTTATTTTAAATATTAATAAAATAAATAAATAAGCGAGTAGATAAAAATATTTTTTTTTAACTTTAAAAAAGCTTCCGCGGTTTTCAAATATTTAGCATTGCAAAGTACTTTGAACTTTTGTTCACATTACGAACATGAAATATAATAAAAAAATAGCAGGTAAGGTAATAGCATAGCCACCTAGATATAAGGCCGCAAGATTCCACCATTTTTTATCGTCTTTCTCATAGGAATCAGCTTATTTTAAACACATTTTTGTTAATAAAAACCGAAATGATTAATTTAAATTTGCAATTTTAATATAATAATATATTAACTGGTTCCATAAATAACATATAATTACAAAATCAATATTTATGTATTTGGTAACATATTCATGTGCAACTTTTCATTAGAAATTTTAATTTGATTGATGAATTTACACTACGCTACCGCTATTCGTGTAGTTGGTCGTTTTAAGTGACTCGGTTACTATGAATCCAGTGCTTGGCCAAAATATGTATTATGTTAACTACCGTATGTACCTCAAACCTCAATTGGCGTTTATATATTTTTGCTAGGCACCTCCAAATAAAACACATCTAAAAACTGGAATTTTAATTGTTTCTCATTCCCCAAGTCACTTATTGAACAAACTGGTTAAATTTTCATACAATTGACAGTATCTTATTACCACTTTGAACGATTAACGCCTCAACTAACGGACTCTAGCTATTAATTCGATAATAATTTTTGAGATACATAAAAATTCCTGATTTTTTATCTAATTTTCTTAGAAAAATCGATGAGTCCAACATTCATTTACAAAACGAAATTGTTTAATTAAATTTTTGCACAATTTGCGAGAAATTAATTTAGATTTTACTAACCCACACAACTAAACAGAAAGTTCAATTCTATAGAAAAACATTAAAACTATGCCTCTTTTTAATTTATTTTCGTTCATTAAATATTAAATACAAATGGCTGATTTTCAAATATGCGTTTTCACATTCACTATTATAATCTTAATTGTATAAAATTTTAATTACTTAATTAAATGTTCATTCACAAAATGGTTATTTTACATTGTTTCTTATGAAAACATAAAAAAAATTCCCCTCTAAATAAAATACACATTTTAATATCACGGCTCTTTAAAATTGTAGAAGGTTCTGGTAATAGGCGTAGGCTACACACCCTGCAATTCAAACACATCCATTGTAAACTTTTCACCCGACATACTCCATACAAAAGTTCTGTGCAATTTAGTTTTAGCAGCAAGACATTGATTTTGAACAAATTTGAAAAATCTTGAGGAAATATTGAATCCAAATAATTTTTTTTCATCATTCTAACCTCCAAATACAGATTTTAAATATTTACACCATATACATGCAAAACTGGCGAGTTTGTGAAAATTAACGAGATTAAATAATAATCCAGTAACCAGCAAATAATTTGAATCAATAAATGACCCAAAGCCACCAATAGAAAACTCTTTTTCCAAATTCCCAAGCAGTTAAATTATAAATTTCACCGAAATTCCCATCAGAGCAATATCATTATTTACAATATTTTATTGACCATAAGTTGCACATTATCCCCAAAAAACACAAAAATGGTTAAAAATATTTCATTTTGTTCGGAAGTTCTATCAATTTATTTTTATATACGCAAAGCATAAAACGAGCGAGTAGGAGGAAGGTGAATAACTCGATACTACTTGGTATATAAAATTCAAACTCCATATAGAATATTCTAATTTATTTTTATTTCCATGGTTTTCATCCATTATCCAGTTTTAGTGCTGTGTATATAAACGAGTACAACAAAGAATATAATTATTTTTATCCTCATATAACAAAAAAAAATATTTAATTTTGATTTATTTTTATATTTGCCAAGCTTTTTCTTCATTTTTTATTTCGATTTGTTCCAAAATAACGAACAATAGCAC
Organism: Nephrotoma flavescens; assembly: GCA_932526605.1. NCBI lineage: Eukaryota > Metazoa > Arthropoda > Insecta > Diptera > Tipulidae > Nephrotoma > Nephrotoma flavescens. Next base: position 130,449,123 of record OW052221.1, on the reverse strand, counting down.
AAGACACTGTACTGTGTATATGAAACACAAAAGCTGAACATAACAAAAATTGAAATGTTCCGGTATAAGGAAATTAGGAAGTTTCATAAAATAAAAAAGTTAAATTATTTCCGGTTTGTAATTAAAAAAAAAAAAATAAAAATGTTTGTAAAACAACAACTTTAGAATCGTACAAAGAATATAAGAAACGGTTTATCCTTTCCTTAAAATATATACACAAATCCATAATCCATGATGTACGATGGAGTAATTGACGGGCTGAAAACATCCAAAATCAATAGTCTTGTAAAATCAATACACCAATAAACCAAAATGATTGATTGACTTATGGTGTGCGTATACGATGATGCTATGTAATCAAGCGGCGGCAGTGAAAGAACCAAATTATTTTATGTACAAATAATAAATTTTATTTTTATGTAACCATGATTGATTGATTTATGTATAAACTTCGTATGTAGCTATGTTTTCCTATATACAGGCCATTGAATAAATTTTATTTTCAGTCGTCTTTGCCATTTTTGTGTCTATACGCTCGTACAAATTTTCGTCTATGTTATAATATATACAAAGAATCTGGGTACCATTTATATTGAAATATTTATTTTTTGTGCTTTAGACATTTCCCATTTCCAATTAACGATGGAAAATATTTGTTTTTAAATTGTATAATTTTGTGTTGTTGTGCCTATTCGATGATACATAAACTTTTTTTTTTTGCTTTGGTTTATAAATATATATAACACGTGACTGTTATGAAAATGATGAAGTCTGGAGTAATTCTAGAAAATTATAATCCTGCAATAAAACAATTTTAACCACAAATCTATATATAAAATGCTAACAACGAACCGACATAAGAATAGGTTTAACGTGAATACAGTGACGAAGAACTAAAATGTTATGTTCTGGCTGCATTTGCTTTCATTTTTTTCCATGCAAATATAAATAACAAATTCATGCGCCATGGTTGCCCAGAGCTGTAGGAAAAAATACCAAAACATATTGGTATTTGAAATCAAATTTTCAAGCTACACACCTAAAAAAAAATGAAGTAGTGAATATGTTGTGGCCAATACCCGAATTAAATTTACCTTGATGTATACATAGATCTCGAATACAATACACTCGATTTCTGAAGCGAAATGTTAAACTTATCGGATTTTTGGTAAACTGGCTCATATAATCCAAAACATTATCGCTGCTTATATTTCAGAAATCTTACAAGGTCAGCACTTGTCGATTTCAAATTTAATATTTGCACTTATTTAAATGTTTTAATTCCTTAACGTTTATTGCAAATTCCAAATTTTTCAACATCATTGCTAAAATTGAAATGCCTTTCATTGAAACTGTAACTTCCGGTACAGATGGAAAACCAAAATTCTTCGTAAGGATCTTTCAATTAGTCAAAAATTTCAAGTATAAAGTTTTACTTCGAATAGTCCGCCTGGACTGTAGAAATGGCAAATTTTGGTGAAATAATTTTTTTTAATTTGGCTTTTTTTTAATTTGGCTTTTTCTAATTTGGCTTGAAAATTAATTTACAATTTTTAGATTTCTATCGTCTTTCCGTAAATGCTATATTCATACTTTTCAGAATATTTCTAAAAAACGAAGAAGCTTCTATGGAGGCACCACTTCCGGTGCTTCCGGTGGACCGATTTCTGTCAAAACACTGTTATTTTACAATTTATATAAAAAGCTTAAGTATGAAGCTCCAATGCGATCAGACAAACTGTCTGGGCTTTGTAGTGATTTTCTGTTTTATTGTATATATCCCTTTTCCTACATGCCCATGCAATTGTGTTCTTTTGCAACGCAAAAGAATCATATCAAAAACTTATTTTTGTATGTAAATTGAACCAACATACACATTTGTGCATTTCACTTAATTCGTTTTCATCTGAAAAATAACACTAAAACTACATATAATAATAGTAAAATAATTAATATGTTATCAAAAACAAATAAATAATATGTTATATAATTTATATGTTACCAAATTATAATGTTTTTTTCAAAAATAATTCTGATTTAACTAAGATCCGTTAAAATGCGGAAGATATTACAACCTGCTATTTTTTATTTACACATTAGTGTGGGTTGGACATAGTTTGAAGCATCAAGGTGAGATTATCAAGACGATGGAAGTTTTGTTTCGAACTAATGAAACATTGAATTTGTTGTATTAAAAAATTTGGTCTTCTCATCAGACTGCAGTGACCAAACTACTATCAGCGCCAAAACGGTGAATTTGTGAACAAAGGTGCTGATTACAAAATTTTTGCTTTTCCCAAGATCTCACAAATGGCATAATATTTGTGAGATCTTGGAAAAACCAAAAATTTTGTAATCAGCACCTTTGTTCAAAAATTCACCGTTTTGGAGTGGAGCAATTTATAAAAATTAAAATTAACATTTAAAAAAATATAATTAGGTTACAATTTTTAATGAACAAATACTATTTATATACAAGCTCAGTTTTTATTTTAGTTATATTGTAAATTTATTCTCCGGCTCATTAGGATATAGTATAAATGATTAATTTCATTACTAAAAGTATTGCTCAATATTATCAATGCTTAGCAGCCAAATCCGAATTTCCCTGAAAAATTTATGTTTCTGCTTCAATGGAAGCATTTTAACGCGATTCGGTAAAAGATGAAACCAATACGGCGCCATGTATAAATAAAATCTTCTAAACTTCTTATTACTACAACGAAAACCGACAAAATTGTTTGGATTTCTCGTATTATACGCAAGATATATTCGACTATGAAAACAATTGCTACGAACAAAAAACATTTTCAATACTTTAAACACGTATAGATATCACAGAGGCAACAATTTCAACTCACGAAAAAGCGGAATTGTGGGTGTAACTTTCGGACGAGCGTAAATTAATTTAACCATTCTTTTCTGTGCTATAAAAAGATCAACAATATATTAGCAAAGTAAATACCCCCCTAACTAGTTATCCCATACATTATGATGGATTTTCTGATATTATTTAAGTGGGAGGTCCAATTAAGCTGTGAATCAATTGTAACGCCTAGATATTTAAACTCCTTTACTCAAAGTAGGTCAAAGCATTGGTTAGAACATAGGTTCTTGTCATATCATGAGTGAACATGGTATTTGATAAAGATTTGATCAAATGTTATGTCAGGACGACCAAAATGCATAACTTTTTACTTATCACTAGCAACAAGTCGGTGAAAGAAAAACCATTTACACAGAATGCAATCTAGCGGAGCCTGCTAGATTAATTTCAAAAACGGAATTAAAATAAATTAAAAACAATAAAGGTCCCAAAACTGAACCTTGGGGAACACCACATTTAAGATGGCCTGGACGACTATCCACCTTATTAACTCTTACAATTTGACTATGATTTCAAAGGTAACTGATAAACCAATCTAACAAATGGCCCCTAATTCGGATACTAGATAATTTCGAATAAACAACACAAAAGGTAAACAAACAAAAATTAAAACTTGAGCTTTTACACGTAAATAAATTGTAATACTTAACAAACTATATAATTGCAGATTCACATGTAGATCAAGCAGATGTATTGCCAACAATAGGACTGTGGATATTTTTAATACGAAAAATATCATTAAACGAATAAATTCGATGAACATCAGACTCCGCCGATTTCCGTAAGTATATTTGTCCAGCTTTACACCACAAATAATTATACTTATACAGTGTTTTGATATTTTAGCTTCCCGGTACAATCTGGACTGAAACGCAGACAGTGTATGCATTATGTAGATGCGTTGTACAGGGTGATTTATTGGTAGAGCGACATCCAAATCTGCTGTTGATAGTGATTTGTGTTTTCGTGTTTTTGTCAAAATGTTATTTTTAAGTTGAGTAGAATTTAGTTTCACAATAAAGAAATTTTTTTGCAAAAGCTTTAAATTGTTTTGATTTGCTGAAGCCGACATAATTTTTTTATGGATTGCATCAACGGATACTATGTCATCACTACTCAAATTAACCCCGAATTTTTTAATAGTACAAATGATTAGACCACGAATGTCTTCATGGTTAGATGGCAGGCCACTAATCACGATTCTGGAAATATTTTGTTGTTGAATCGGTTTATCCACATCCGCTTCTAATTGATGTAGTTTTGAGGATTGTTTAAGCAGTTGTTCGTCCCAAAGACACATCCCGGACTTAATTTCATCATTTTCAAATTTTAACGAAGCTTCACAGGTCTTCAAGTCTTCTAGAGCGGAGAGTTTTTTTTCCATACGTTTAAGCAGGATCATGACGTCGGACAAACTTACATACGAATCTGACAAAATCTGATCATCATCCATAATAGATTGGTTCGATGTTGTTCTGCAATCTTCCCATAACCAATTTACCGCTCGATTATTGATGCCTTGCAGAAGATCGTCAGAAATGCGAGCACATTTGATATGGAAAGGTTTCTCGCACGGTCCCCCACATTTTACACCAGGAGATCTTCCTTTAGTGATGTTTGAAGAGCAAGTATTACAGGTTGCAGACATGGTATACTTAACACGAACTCTTTAAATTGTATTAAATTATAATAAATAATATTATTTTGTCGTACTAGAATTTTTATTAAATATTGAATATTATTTCCAAAAATATTTGGTTTTACGACCGTCGATATGTACTTTTTATGGTTATACGGAAACGGGCTTTGCGGTCTTGTTTTTTAAAAATAAAAGATGTAAAATCCTCTTTATTACCCCGACATGTTTCGGCGTTAATGCGCCATTTTCAAAGGGGGGGTGTAGTTTATTTCTACAAAAATATAATATTTCTTTTATTAATTTTAGCACTCACACATAAGTAAAAATATAAATAAATATTCACAATCTTTGTACATACAGTTTAAAAAACATAAAATTGAAGAAAAAAATATAAAAAGTAAAAATGCGAAAAAACTCACAAATTATTCACAATACTGCGCCATCATCACAAGAAAATAAAGAATAAAAATACTAAAAAAGTATCTAAAAAACTACCGACCGGTAATTGATCGGGTGTCAATAAACAAACTGATTACCAAAACGTGTATTAAATTAAAACATCCGTAGTCGTTTGTTGTGTGCGTGCTTATTCTGTGTGTTTGTGTTTGTACGTCGTCTTTTTTTGTTTTTTGTGTGGTTGAAGTCATCAACCAACGCACAGAAAACCGGTGCGATATGATCAGTATCTTGTTTTGTGTTCATTGAGTCTTCACTTAGGATGTGTAACGCTTCCATAGTTAACCTACGACCAAGGAGATCGGCTTTGGCCAAAACTTCCACAGACTCGAAATCAGGTTTATGTCCTTCTTTGAGGCAGTGCTCAACTAGGGCCGTTTTTGGTGATTCGAATTCATTGGATTTTTCCAAATCACGTTTATGGTTTTTAACCTCTTTTCGAGATACTGTTTAGTTTGTCACACATAGGATAAGTGACAAGTGGAACCATCATTCAAGGTGCCTAGACATGGGATTCGGTATATAACATTTGTCTGTTTTTCACGCGGCATTTTATCTTTTAGTTTAGTAAAGACATTGCGTAAACTATTTGCGGGTTTTTTCGCATTTTTACTTTTTATATTTTTTTCTTCAATTTTATGTTTTTTAAACTGTATGTACAAAGATTGTGAATATTTATTTATATTTTTACTTATGTGTGAGTGCTAAAATTAATAAAAGAAATATTATATTTTTGTAGAAATAAACTACACCCCCCCCCCCCTTTGAAAATGGCGCATTAACGCCGAAACATGTCGGGGTAATAAAGAGGATTTTACATCTTTTATTTTTAAAAAACAAGACCGCAAAGCCCGTTTCCGTATAACCATTGAATATTATATTTTATATTATTATTATTATTGATATTAAAATGTTTAAATTTAAAATTAAATTTTATTTATTTAATATAATTTTTGTAGAATAGAAAATGTATGCGTCTTTGTTATTTGACAGTACGAGAGTGACTATGCAACTGCCAATAGATATTTATTCAATTAATATAGAACATATACATGTTAAATATTATTCAAAAGGTCTTGAAGAATGTCACAAATTTAGGCGAAAAGCTTTTCAATTCGCCGAATTAAAAATTAATGTACATTGGCTTAGCAAAAATTGAACCGCATAAGGCGTTCCTAAGATATCATCAATACAGCTAACCACCAAGACATCAAAATGGATGGGCATTTTTAAGCATTTTTGTTAAAAAATGATATATGGTTTCGGTTTGCTGTCTGTCCGTCTGTGTCCACGATAACTTGAGAACGAATGGAGATATCAACTTAGTTTCTTCACTAAAAGTTCAAGCAATTCATGGGAATGATCCCTATTGATTTGGACATTTCTGTGATTAGGGTATTTGGAGATATGTAGGGTTTTATTAACCCCCCTCCTTAAAATTGGTAGAATTTTTTTTATTTTCTATTCTATTTTGGTTTTATAGAGCATGTGGATGTGGAATAAAAATATAGCTCATGTGGATGGGGGTTTGTGTGGGTGGTGTGGTTATGGGGGTGGTAGGAGTGGTGGAGGGAGTGGGATGAGGTGTTTTGGGTTTGGTGTGGGAATTTGGGATTTGGTAGATGAGGGTTTGTATTGGTGGAGTGGGAGTGAGTGTGGAGGTGTTAAAGGGTGATGATATAGGTGGTGCGTTATAGGGTGGTGCGTGCTTGGAATGGGGGTGGTAATAATGTTTAGGTGTGGCGGTTTGAATTTATTTTTGTGGAAAAGCTATTTTCTTATATTTTATAGGCAACAAAAATGCTTATAGAGTTCAGCTCCGAACCTTTCTCGTCTTTTTTGTATATTCGTGATCATGAAACTTCAAAACGTTGGTACGTGGTTTTAAACCGGGGCGGTATTCTTGTAATCGGTGGAAATTTCCCCAATTTGCTTTGCTCTCCATATTATTCGAATTTTTCGCCGGCAACTTTAACCATTTTTTCAAATTTGTTTTCATGTTTACTAATTTTCATGTTTACTAATTTGTTTATTAATTTTCATGTCTCCCTACTAAGGGATTAATCAAATTGATTTACCCTCGGAATTTATCCCTTAGTAGGGGGGTATATCATCAAAATCACAAAAAATCACCCAATGCCACTATATTTCTTTACATTTTTCCCATATACTCGTGTACTATATCGTTTTAGAGGTGTAAGAACACACATCAATTTCGATACAACTTCATAAATCCGCCGTTTTTGCGCTCTATACTAATTTTTCGTTTTGTATTATAATTCTTCTGTACGTGTGATGTGACTGAACTCCTACGGCTAGACCAATTTTGATGAAATGTTTTGTATATGATGGGGTGGGTCCTTGGATGGTTTAGATTTACAATTGGACTCGTTAGGTGGGTCTGCGATCGAGTTCTAGGAGTTTTTCTGATTTTATGACGACATTTTTTAAAATTTTTTTTAAGCATTTCCGCATATCAGAACTTATACATAGCCTCAAAATTACCGCCCCCACCACTACTACCCCTTATCTTTATAGATATAATTCTTCTGTATACATGTATGTCACTGAACTTCTCCTGGGCCGATTTTGATGGTTAAGATTCACAATTGGACCCGGTAGGTGGCGCTGCAATCGGGTTCTATGATTTTTTTTTAGAAATTTTTTTTTTGTAATTTTTTGAAGATTTCCGCATATCAGAACATAAAACCCCAAGATTTCGAAATTCGCTTGTCATTCGCAATGACTATTAATAAGTCACAAGGCCAAATAATGCCCATTTGTGGGTTAGATCTAGAAAATCTGTGCTTCTCATCAAGTTGGTTCATGTGTATACACCTCAGGCATTGACGAAAAACATATTGCTCATCAACTCGCATGAAAATAAAAATAAAACAAATTTTTTTTCTTTTAGATTTAAGATTCAACATTCATTTCAATACGTTACTTTTTTACATTAATAAGAATATGACTGTCATGGAAATTATTTGAGTTTTTGTTTGTTATTATTTAATCAAAATGAAAATCGTCCAAATTTGCATCATATGTTATTGGTAAGGCGTCGCACTCCTCTGCTACTCGCATTCCACCTTCGGTTAAGTGGATCCAAGGCGTAGAAGCATCAATTTACAAGAGTCGCCACATCTCCGTCACCTGTAGTTCGATTATGAGCTCTCGGATCAACTGAGGTTCACGCAGTCATCTCCACGCAACTACTACATATGAAAAAAAAACACAACTGTAAGACATTTACACACATACAACAACAGCAATATCCTTTTGCAATCACGTTATTATACTTACAACCAATCTCACGAACAATACCTCCTTTTTCGTGAAAAGTGCCAATGACACGAGAATTGAAGGGCGCGGGATAACGAGAAATTGCAGTAATTTTTTGATTTTGTTTTGCATAACAGGAAATCACGCAATGATGAAACGAGAAAACTGAAATGTCAAACTCAATTCCAATACCGAGAAAACGTTTGCTAAACCAGTTAATAGCAGGCAAGCCAACGTTCGGGCAAGAAAACGTTTGTCGGTCCTCTAGTATATATATACTTGTCGTATATCGTTGAAAATATTATGATCTGGACACCTTCGTACTCAAAACTACCGTGGCGGCACTAGACGCAGTTACAATCTTTATTATTCCTATATAAGTATGTGGCTTTTCAAAGGTCTTTGAAAAAGCAACAATTTTGCAATCAATGGTTTGGTTGATAAATCCCCGTTTTGGCGTTGGTAGCTAATTATTCAGTTTTCTCATTCGCATCATTCACGTTTTCTCATAGATTTTAAGATTTTGGACGAATGAAATTTTTTTTATCAACAATTTATCACAATTTCAGTGGTTTGGCGCTGATAGCAAATTATTATTTTTTTTTTGGGCACGTCATTATAAATGACGTTTTGTAAACGTAAATAATATAAATATGTATCTCAAATCATTGAAAAGTTTTTGAAGAATAATGAAAAAAAATAAAATAAGTTAAAGGACGTGAGTATTGAAAACTACCTTTGTGGCGCTTAAATCGGATATCTCAAGCTCATATCGAATAAAAACAAATTTTTACAATGGTAATTATATTCTTTGAGAGATTTTCATATTCCACACATAATTCTTACTAAATTTTAGGCAACTCAGAACTGATTGGTTTTTTGATTCATTGTGTATCATGACTAACTGTTCCAACTAGTCAAATTTTTGAAATTAATGATTATTGTATAAAAGCTTGGTTTCCGGCGTCATTTTGCGACCACTTTCCCTAATGGAAATTTACGATGTTTCCCAATTTCCTGTGAATTTCTCGGGTTTCTAATAGCATGTCGATGTACGAATGTATGACGGTGAACTTAATTTAAACCATTTTAAACTTTTATCATTCGTAAAATCGTAATAAACTAAATGTGTATAATGTCATTGCCCTAATAAAAAGCTCATTTCTATTTGAAGTATTTTTGATAACCTTATCATATTCCATGTACCTTTATATTTAACACTCATACTATACTATTCCACCCAATTAAAATTATATACCCTACACAGAATATATTAACCACCAAATCTAATTATCAAAACTAAAGCAATCCATGGCGTTTAACATACTAAATATGAAGAGCTTTAAAGTTGCAATACACCTAAACAAACTAGTTATGTAAATAACATTTTATAAAATACATTTGAAGTACAAGAACAATCGTGCGGTTCCATTCCTATATTGATTGAATAAATAAAAAAAGTTACATTTGCACGAATTAAAATCTTCTCGACGAACAATCTAAGAACAATTAAATAAAGATACATGAACACAGAACATCAAATTTGACAACTTAACCACCAAAATGTAGAACAAGTTGTTTTTTTTTTAATTTCACCATTATATGGAATAGTTTTAAAAGTTTCATTTTGAAGATGTGTTCTTCTTTTCTTACTGTTCTTCTTCTTCTTCTTCTTCTTTATGTCTGATTATATCAAGACGAGGAGAAACTTATCCTACGTATGTATAAATGTATGTAGTTATGTAATGTTCATAGCAAAGATATTTATACATTCTTAGAGACGAGAAGAACGATAACAAGTAGAGAAAATAAGAAGAATTTAACTTTTAACCAGTAGGGATATAGCAATTTTCTATGGTTGTAACAAATATATAAAATTAAGAAAAATAACTGTTTCAAACCATTCTAAATTAAAATAAAACAAACAAACGTACAAACAAAAAAGTTCAGTTCATTTTGAGGTTTTACTTTTTGAGATTTTGATAAAAACCATTTTTGAATTTGATTGATTCTTATCTCTGAGTTTCTCAAATTTGGATTTAATTTTTTTTGTGTGTGGTTTACAACAATTTATATTTCAGAGTTTTGTTGTTTTGGGTTAATTAGAAATATAGACGATAAAAGTTAGCTATAGCTACACTGACGATATATTAAGATTGATTGATATGTGAATGATTTTGGTGAAATGTTTAATGTGATATATTTTGTTTAATTACAGATGCAATAATAAATGATGGTGATTTACAAACACAACTACGGATAGCAAAATTAAATTCGGGTTATTACACAGGGCCGTATTTAGATGGACATATTATATCAAATTTAACAGTGCAAGCGGGGACCAATGCATATTTACCGTGCAAAGTAAGTACAAAAATATAGTAAATAATTTGATAAATATTTTAATTATAATTCATTTTAAAAATTAAGTAAGTAAAAATTTTGCGAGACATGCGAGATTCGCAATTTTTTTAAGATTAGGCTAAGTTATAAACAATCTTTTGCATACCAGTACCACACTGTGTATCTCGTTAGCTGTTAATGTTCGATCGGCAATATACTACAAAAAATTGATGTTCCCCAAACATATCCGTTAATTTGCAACAGCAACAAGTTATTGATCATTCTTTCTCTTTCGAACTTCAACCAAATTTTTCATTGAATTTCAAAAATAAGCTATAACGGAAAATAACGGTTTAAGGAACTTATGGATCAGTTTTACCTACATATCTACTTGTTGGAAGCGAGTTAATATCGAATAACAGAATAAATACAAAAAGGATTCCTAAACTACGTTTGATAATCAAAAAAAAAAAAAATTTCCGATAATATTAATCGATATTTTTCAGCCGAATGTTACCAGCCGATATTATAGTAGAACTATTTCTTTAAAATGAAAGTTACAAATTTATATTACATTATTTTGTTACTTAAGAGCAACAGTAGAAAGCATGTTTCTCATTAAAACCAATATTTAAAAATATTCAACATGATTTCGATAGTTCAATTTGCTACAAATTCATTGAACGGGACTGCGCTCTACGTTGACCTAAATCTGCATTGATGCCAGTATAGCAGTCTAGTTTTCAAGAAATTCTAATAGAAAAATTATGGAGTAATATGAGAAGATTTCGATAGTTAAATTTTGCGTAAATTCATTTAATGGGGTTGCGTTTTAGGTTAACCTTAGCGTCATTGCCACAATTTGATGAACCATATAAGAGAGCGCTCGTCAATTCAATGAATTTTTCATTGAACATTCACAGAAATTGTACTATCAAAATACAGCCAAGGGATACCCACACACCCCATTAGGAATTTCTTCACAATTGAGGTACTGTTAGGCCTATCAAATCTTCATAGTCGTATCAATGCGGAAAAAGGTTTACCAAGAGAACCGAACCATTTAATTCAATTAACCGTTTTTTTCCATTTGCATTGTTCATTCAAAGAAATTGGGCAAATTTTACCCCCATGTATCTACATCATAATGTTTTCAAAATTGGGCTGCAGTTAAAATTCATCGTGTTCTATCCAATAAACCATAGTGACACCAATGCGGGGTTAGATTAACCAAGAGAACCGGGCCATTTAATCAATCATTACTGCCTGGTGGAGTGCGCGCGCATTCGTTTATGTGACACTTCAAAGACACTTTCGTCACTAGTAATATTTTTCACTACATTTTCATTGCTGCATAGTGGTGGTGTGTCAGTAATTTTCGTAAAAATGAGAAAAAATTAGATGGTTTCGGATCTTCGTTTGCGCATTCCGACCAAAGGGATCTCCAACATCCATTTAATGTCGATGGTCTGAGTTCAGATAGCACTAATTTAGCATGATTGATGCTCATTATTCGAAAAAATTCCACGCGTCCATGACTTTTAATATTTCATCATTCATTAATTGATCTAAAATGTACCGGAATGTTTGCTTTACATAATAGGTCTTAAAGTGTGCCCCCCTTGATTCAAAGGTTGTATAATCCCTTGATTCAACGGTTGTATCAACGAAGTTGTATTGGGCGGCAAACAACAAAATTCAACATTTGGATGCTCCATATGGGGATGCCCTGGTGCGTTGTCTATAATCAACAAAACTTTAAGTTGGAGACCTTTATCGCTCAAATAACGCTGAACTTCTGGGCAAAATTTTTAATGAACCATTCCCTAAAAGTTTCAGGTGTCACCCAGGCTTTTCTATTAACCGTCCAGTGGTAATGTACTAAAATCTACGCCTTTCATTGACCGTGGTTTTAGGGCTCTATCTACAATTTAGCTTACATTGTTAATTGTACAATGAGCTCTCCTTTAAAAATAATTCGTTTGCACGCAATAAATGAATGAACTTAAAATTATAAATTACATACCGTTTGTTGAAAACTGAAAAATTTATAAATTTCTTGTTATAATCTCACACGAAAGCGATACCAAATTTGGATTGATACTCTTAATAAAACTTCGATTTTATGTCTATTTTTTGGAATCACTTAATTTTTATTTTATTTTTTTATAAAAGTGAAGTTAATGGTTTGTACATTATTTAAAATAGAAATGGTTTCAAAAGTAAACTGCAAATTAACTGTAAACTATAGAAAATTAGTAAACTATAAAAAATATTTTACTTAAAAATATTACTACTGCGTCTTTAAATATTAATATCATACTGCAAACCCGCACCACAGAAAAAAATAAATATGAACAGAAGTAAAGCTGCATACAAAATTTTTACGCATATTTTCATAGTAAAATATGGGGTCACGATCCGGTTTTATGTTTACCAAATTTAAAATTACGGTTATAATCTGAACGAAAAAAATTGAAACAAAAACAATATGAAAAGTCAAAGAAACGCTAAATGAATATTCTAAGAGTTGGATATTCTAAGTTCATTATTTTAGTCGTAAAATGAGTTTGTATTTTGGGGTTACAATCTAAAAAAGTTGTTTCAAAATTTTGTATGCAGCTTTACCTCTGTTTATATTACTTTTCTCTATGCCCGCACTATACTTTTATCAAAACTAATATGGGATAATTAGGGAAATCCAATGAAGTTGTGTCGTAGCTTTGACACGTATATTTTACACGTTCACCTCCATCTGTTAGTAATTCTATTAATAAAATTACTGACAGATGGCAGTGAAAGAGGTTTAAATCATGTACAAGGATGTTTGATTTTGACAAATGTTGTTTTTATCGCGTTAAATCAAAAAAATCGCATAAAAAAAGAAACAAAATGTTTTGTTGAATCGCGTTAAATCAAATTAGCTTAAAAAAGGTTCGCGTAAAAACAAAATTAGGTACGTTAATGTACATGTACCGACAGAAGATAAATTAGATGTCGTCAAAAATGCATGACAGACAATAACATCTTGCACCATGGCATTAAAACTATCGTGGAGTATACATTTTTAAAATTGGTAAATGCAGGATTTTTTATCAACAGTTTTAAGGAGAGGAAGCTAAATTTTATTTCGGAAAATTACCACATTTTCCGGGAAAGTTATCACTAAAAAAAATACGTATAAATTTGTAATTTTTATAAAAAATTTTATATTAATTTTTTTTTTTAATTTTTCAGTTTCTTTTTACTTAGTTTAAAACTATAGATAAAATTTGACACTTGAAAAATTGTATAAATTCTGAAAAGCGGGGGTTTAGGGCATCCCTGACCCTCTAAGGTATACAACGAATTAAAATTACAGTAAAAAAATTATATTTATAAAATTTTATTTTTTTAAGTCTTTCGCTTCTTCTGATAGTGCCACAAACGTTAAAAAGATCAACTTATGTAAATATAATCTTTTTTTAATGTAATTTTAATTCGTTGTATACTTTAGAGGGTGCGAATTCAAAAAAATATTGAAAAAATAAAAAAAGTGAAAAATTTTCCGGGAAAACAAAAAATTTCCCTGAAAAATTTAGCTTGCTCCTCCTAAAATCCTGCATATAAAAAATTTCAAAATTTATGTTCCTTACCTGATTTATCTCCGATAATATCTCCGACAAAAGAAGTGCGAACACATATGAGAAAAAATCAATTTCCAAGCGGAACAAGGAAAGAGTTTTTCTAATTTCAGAAGTATCACTAAAGACTTCTACCCAAGGAGTACACTCCGCCGAAGAAACCTCTATTAAAGCAATTGTTTCGCTGGGTGAGGAGGTCTTTGTCGAATATTCCATAGTTGAGGAATTTGAATCAGCTGCTATAGCGGTCGCTCTTTGGGGTTCAGAAGAGCTGCTCATTTGTCCGCTGCACAAAACCGGCGATCGTCTAAAGTATAAAAATTATCGTGAAAATTATTGAACGCTGCATATACAAAGTGATGGCTATTGTTGTACTCGACAGTTTCGTCCCTCTCGCCGTAAACATCATCGACTGTTGGGAGTACAACATTAGAATGCATCGACCATAGTTTGTATGTATAGGAATATCATAGAAACTTGTTTCTTTTCTAAATTATCAACGTTTGGGTAGTATAAGTAGAATCACAGTTGCAGGAACTGTATCAGATCCCATTGCAATATCTTCTGGTGTTCGCCATGGGGATGCATTCACGCCTGTGCCTGTATCAAGGACAGTTTAATGCCGCTCGATCGTTACGCCAGAAGCCTTGGTTTGAAAGTTAACAACAGTAAAATAAAACTCGTACCAACACGTTGGAATATCTCTATGGTAAACATCGGAATAGACGACCATAATTTTCCAAATACCTCGGGTCAGAAATAAAACTATCAAATAAAATGTCGGTAGATATAAAAGACTGAATTGCTGCCGGACGTCGTCGCAGTCGTGCAGCTCCCGCATCATAGAGAACTAATTATAGGCTTGTCTTAGCTTTCGGACGCGAGAACTGAACTTTGGCCTCTAACGACTGTGTTATATACTTTCGAAAGGGTGGTCATTCGTACCATTGTTGTTTCCGAATTAGATCATTGGGCCACGTCAACAAGGTCCCGACACCAATGAATGATTAAAAAAAAGAGTGAATCCATTAGTACTCTCAAGAAGATCTGTAAACTTGGCGTGTGTATAATGCGTGTGTACAGTTTACTTTGAAGGAATAAGGAATGCAATTTTACTAACCAGAGTTTTTCTTTTGTTTATAATCGTTAAATTGGTCGATTACTCTTTCGGTACAGTCGACGCAATTGGATTGTTATTTTAATTTTCATTAAAAAACTGTACAATGGTCGTCCCATATCTTGTAGTAGATATATTTCGATCTGAATTCTTGTCGATGGTTCAGCTTGAGGAAAAGCAAAATTAATATTGAAATCCCTATAAAATTCTTTTAGAATGTGTAGCAAGGACAAAATGTATGAACTTCATCATGTCTTAGCGAGGTGAATACAACTACAGAAAGCATCTTATTCCCATTGAGAAGCTGAAGTTGAGCCGTATATATATCAATAATGGGTTGTGTTGTTACGCTCATACCAGTAGTTTGTCCAACGGTGATTTCCTTTCGAGGTGAATGTATATAAGTTCTACTTGTATTTTTATATACTGTTACTTCGGCCGCCCACTGAACTGACCAACTCTCTTGAACTGAACGCAGCATTCAAAATTACTGTATCAGTTAGGGCAGGGTGATATGACCTGAGACTCTGGCAGTTCAATGTTAAAAACCAGACGCCATTATTATCTCGTACAAAATCCGCCATTACAACCTGAGCTATACTTAGCAGATTTGTAGTGATGCGCGACATCTCATTTTGAAGAAGACTCATGGAAGTCCCATTTTTACATCCATAGTAGAAGACATGATCATTGATAGCCGACGTGATGGACAGCTCCTAGAGACTCATTACTCGTGATAAAGCAACATACAAAAGTTGTTGACTGATTTTTCTGATCGATGGAAATGTTTCTATTTCAATTTTTTAAATTAGTTTTTTTATTTTCCCTACCATTATATTGTACATATACATACAAGCATGCCAGGTATAGTACAAAATTGTTTTTATTGAGTTTGCTGCTTTTTTCAAACGAAGTAGGTAAGTCTATTCCGTTCGTTTCATTAACAAGTTTACTCTAATACAAAAATGTTTGGTAGGCGCGAGTTAAGATGTTTTCACATAAAAAGTGTTCCAGCAGCATCCAGTCGAACAAGACCTACCGATAATATAATGCCGACATCGGAGGGCGCTAACGGTGGATTAGACGGATACAGGACCTCTGTGAAGGCGGTAGAATTTCTTCATGGAATATGATAAAGAGAGTGAAAGTCTCGACAGAATCAATTTTCAATTTTGTGTTATATGTAGTCCGAAAATTGTTTAAAGCTTTTTACTACTGTAAATTTTTTATAGCTTAGGAAAGCATTACTTTTAAAGAAATTTCAATTTACATTTTATTTTCAACTTTTTAGTTTTGCCTGAAAATAATTAAATAGAAAGTCAAAAGCTTCGTTTTTAATCTTTAATTTCTTAAAACTATTTATTTACATTTTTTAGGGGTATATTCTCTATCCGGTCGGAAGTTAATTACTTGCGATCAGAAATATGGTTTCTAGATTTATTTTGCCATGCTAATTCTAACATCTTTTTTAAATTTAAATTTGATTTGCGATTTTTAAGTAGGCATACATAAAAAGAGTGCGACCTCAGAAAATGCGTAGCAATCTTTTCGTGGATTTCTACTTTACAATCGCAAAACAAATTTAACGGCGCTTTCTTTTTACAAAAAACCGACAAAAAATTTTGATGTACATTAAAATTTTTTGATGTAAATCACATTTTCGCGTTCTTTTAACGGAAAAAATAGCAAAAAAATTTGATGTACATCAATAAATGGAAATGTAGATTTTTTCTTTAATTTTAACTACTACATACACATATTTAAATACATATAATATTGTCGAATACGTCAAACGCGATTTGAAAATTTTTCAAAATGCTTTGTTATTGTTTTCGGCATCCCTTTCGGGTTTACGCACACTACTATAAATACACATCAAATTTTTTTCGTATTCTTTTTAACTGACGGAAATTTGATTTACATCAAAAATGTACAAGAATTCGCTATAAATTTAAAAAAAATGTGTCAATTGGCATGGCAAAATAAATCTAGTAACCATTTTAACCTATTAACTGTGATCGAAGTCATTTTTTTGCGTCGTTTTTACCAGTCAGCTTCAAGCAGTCTAACTCTTCGGTTTGAAGCACGTTCAATGAGCGCACGCGATTCACTGCGACATATGTTTGTCTTTCTGCGAATGATTCTGATCCCAAATTGACTACATATTAGAGGAAGTATCTTTCTTCCAGCCATTCCATAACTGTAAATTGTATAAAACTGGAGTGATCTTGGGCTGACCGCATGTTTTCTGTCAACTACTTGATTAAATACTTGAAGCCCTCTCTATGGTGGAAGTTGTAATATAATACAACAGAGAAGGATGCGATTGTTGTTTTTGAGTAGTTTTATGATGTGAGCAAATCATGTGCATCTCGTAAGGCACCATCAAAATATCGATTTCTGCCGCGCATAATGTTGAACTAGCCGTGAGGCGACTGCAATCAGCGCTCAAACTTTGATAATAGTTTTTTGAATTCTTGATTAATTATGTTTTGATCATATTCAGCAGAAAATTGTTTTCAACATCAGCACTACCAGTGATGAACAGCTTAAACCAAGTTACTAATTGATGTCATGTAAAAGATTGTTCATTGATCACCATTCTTTACTTGGCCCGCTGATATTTATTGCTCAACAATTGTTTTTGCTCCATTTTTCTGTTGCCACTCAACGACAACACCCGTTTTTGAAATCTCTACAACATCGTCTTTCTTGTTTCTTTAGTAATGCTCAAAGGAGCTAGCAAATTCCCTGAGAATTATGTTGTTTAGGTTGAACTGTGGAAAGATATCATGTGCTTTCGGGCCTGCCACATGAAGTTTCTCATATCTCTCGAAGAAATTTGCACACTACACGTTGACATTGCCACACTCACCGAATTTCAGGATTCTATACCGTTCATTTTTATTGCGGTTGTTGATGAAAATACGGGGGATGTCTCGAAGTTTTAAATTAGCAAATCGATAAACATATTCGCATGCAGAAATTACCCTTTCTCCTCTTTTTCGCGAGATATTTGATTATTCTCGCTGGATTTCACTAATCGCTTTAACAATATCAGAATCCAGATTTGTTTGCTTAGGTTTTGACATATATTTAGCGATTTAGCAAACAGTTGCTTCTGTTGCACCGCATGGTTGAATATCCATGTTTCCGCCCCAGAGTTTCAGAAGAGTTGTTGAATTGTAATTGTTCACCCAAACGTCTTCCTTTATTTTGTTCAGGAGACAAAATCAGCCATAACTTCATATGAATTCATCAGAAAAATAGTCAGCGATGTGCGTTTCGATACATTCTTGATGATAAAATGCGAATCAACAATATGCACTTGCGTTTTTCATACAACGAATCGTACACCTCCGAGTCGTCTGATGGTATTTCGCAGGCAATCTTTCAGTTTAAATCATTGCAACTGAACAACTGGTAGCCTGTGAGAGGCGCAATAAATAGGATGGTGTAAATTAGCTTATTTTATGCATTTAGCGATCAGTTCGGCGACTAGAGGTGTTTGGCAAACCACAATGGATTATTCAATTCGGTAGTACTCGTGCATTGAAAGTGTGCAGAAAAGATTGTCGTTCTTTTTGAATCTCACACCACTATAGCCAATATTCTTGATAGGTAGTAATAAAGTTGTGAAACTTTGGCGGGTCTCTCTTTTTTCTGATCATCCTTATCAAGGGAAACAGATGATACCAGGAAAATTCTTCTGCTTTTAACTCGTGTGCTTCCTCGACAATGTTATTGCAAGTTTTTCTATTGATTTCGTTCACATTATGCGATACCTCAAACTTCTGTGACGATTACGTCTGATTCGGGGAACAAAATGGTGGTCAAAATGACCCTTATTTGTGACATCAATGCAGTTGAGTGTGATATTGCCATTGTTATTGTGGACTTATTTTTATGTCTGAATTAAAATGACTCCTCAAATAAGACGACATCATTTTTGATGACTTTAAAGTTGTTCTCTTCGACGTACTGGTCTTCTGTGATTTTTGGTTTGAGGGACTGCAAAAATGCTGGATCTATTATTGCTTTGAACTTGTCTACGTAAAATATTGTTAATTGCAATGTTCCATCGTAAATGACATCTCCCGCAATCATGACGCTACGACGCTCGAATGATGTATTTGTTGGTGGTTATTTCTGAACCCGGGTACAGCAGTAGCTTCACGTTGCATTGCAACTTTAGCAATCCTAACAAGGTTCCTTTGATTAGTCTCGACACTCAAGTCGATGACAACATATTTGTAGAGTGGCTGGTGTTTTTTCAACCTTCTTAACGCTGTAAAGAATCTGACGCGATTAATTGTAAATTTTTTTATCTTGTTCAAATATCAAAATGCTCAGCGATAACTCTTTCCGCGGCTCATGAGCAAACATGATTTATCCTTCAAATATCCGAGTAAATAGTCAGGTATTTGGATGATATTGTATGTTGTCACTTGTTTCGAGTACCATATTTTCGAGCATATCTCACAAACTTTATCACAGAATGTGTTAATAGTTTTCATAAAAATCTCATCACTTCCTCTCGCTGTTGTTGAGCCCGTTGTTGTGAGGTTTCTTTATATCCTCTTTTTCTCATATTTCCAATGCACAAAGGCTTTCTGGCGCTCAGTACGTTGATTATCTGTTTCCTTTTCTCTTGTTTTGCATACTTGTGTTCTCCGTGTTATTATTGTTGGCTGGCGCATTCTTCTTTAGTTTCAGATGACTGCATTTTTGTTTCTTTCGTTAATAGCGTCAATGAGCTCTGGGATGATCAACAGAGTCTTGTTTTTTGAAGCTTTGATAACGGTTTTTATTTCGCTGTAATCTATGACCACGTTGCTCAGATGTATCTATAGTGGTATTCCTGCTTCTCTGAACATCATCGCCGATTGGCCAGCTGAAAAAAGATCTCGTTTTGCTGTCAGAAGGGCAAAGTCAAACTACCGAATCCAAAAGAAGAAAACGGCGTTGAGTTCCGTTATTCCGAGTTTCTGACCTAACATCGTAGAGTTATCTGGGCATTATAGAGTTTATTTGTTCAAGATTTATAGACAAACTTTAAGTCAAACCTTAGACGACATCGACTGCAGCTTCAGACAATACAACCGAATTGCTCAAACTTATCGTTTGATGCGTGGTGTGGAAGAAGCTACCACTGTAAATGAGGCAGTTCTAGTAGTCAACGTAGTTTTCCATCGCGAACAGAATTCGGACCAACGTTGCTTCAATACTCCAACGTCAATCGAAGTTGCAATGGTATATTTGTGAATGAAGATGGTGAACCAATTGAGCATGATAGGCGCATCTAGCTGCGAAATCAAGTTGATCCAGTTTAGTCGTTTGTTATCATAAATATTTTAAGCCTTCTTTTGCACTCCTTTTCTGTTACGGAGAATCAGGATGGCAGCCAACTTGGACGTGTAAAGGATATAAAGAAGCACAAATAAATCAGGTACGCACAAATATCAAAATGCTTAAGTTCAAAATAATTTTCAACCCATTTATAAGATCTGGCAAGTTATCAGCAATGGTTGGTGGACTCCTACTTTCAGGTCGATGACATTAAGTTGAACTACATTACAGCAAACCTGAAGTGCCTACGTGCAGATGGTCTGACGATCACGTCTCAAACTGTGCCTGGAACGAAAATGTAGCAACTGGCATTAAGTCATTCTCCCATTCAGCTTGGAAGGACTACCCCGTAATATGCGCGAACGGTAAAAAGATGTAAAATCGATCTTTGCTAAATGGTGTTCATTTATTTGCAAACACTTAAAGGCATCTTCTGGTACAAATAAATGAATCTTCGCCATTTCCAAATCAATCTGTCACTTGAATGAATTTCAAAAACGTCGCCTCCCACACGCTGACATTTTGGTGGCGCTTTGAGCTGAATATAAACTCACAACGTCGTAACGCTGCATGATGCATGTACCTGGCTAACCTCGAGCGATATTGTGATGGACATTCTAAAAGTTGTTCCAAGTTCGTATTTGAATGTCAAATACATTACGATACATCAACGATGAAGTCAGCACATCATTGAACATTTCAAAGTACATTTACACGTACATTTTCAATAGATTCCACTGCGCCAACGTCGCCATCACATCAGGCGACCATTCTGAATGTCACTTCAACAAGATTATAAACTTCATAAATACGATGTAATGTGTAGACTTCTTGAATTGAAAATGCACGATCGTTCACATTCTGTGATGTGACGTCCTGGTCATCTACCAGACCAACAAAGAATATTTTTCCAAGCGAAAGATGAAGAAGAGGCTTTATTGGCAACATCTACTTGTCGGGAAAATCTCGAATCGTGATTTGAACTCAGTGCAAGCAGTGACCACGCACAGTAGTATATATCTATGTTTAAGGTATATAGAAAGCACGTCAGCTCAGCGAGGAGAAGTGAATGTCGTTGTCAGAATGTACCGCGTCAGCTCAGGAGACGCAGAACTTTTATACCTCTATACCTTTGAAGCTCTACGAAAATTCAAAGATGTGCTATCGCTATATTTAAAGTATCAGCCAATGTGTGTGCACTTTTTGACTCAAATATAGAATGCTTGGCAGAAGCTGTCATTTTCCAAGGGCCAAAATAACTCCGACACACATTCGACTACATCTTCTGTTTCTCCTGGTAATATAAAATCAATTATTAAATATTAGTTGCAAGACTCTACAAAGGTTACAAGACCGTATAATTCTCTCAAACTTAATAGCCTAAATGAAATATGCACCATACCGAGAATCAAATTCGAAAGGGTCCGGATACCAAAACTACTGTGCTAACATTACCGTTACTGAGAGCGATAATATACAATCTGTTGACAATATTAATAGCGTTAGTAACTTGTTTTGACACAAATAAGTGTATTCTGTTTACCTGGTAAATGACTTTTAAACGGCTCTTCATCAAAATTATAAAATTCGGCAGACCGTTTATTTGAGTGTCCTAGAAATAACAACAAATTTCAATTCCGGAATACCTATGTACGTTTGTCTGGTCTTCTGTTCTTTTCTCGAACAAAACTATTGATCTTATGGGATGTCGTTGGAACGGAGATATAAAAAAATATCATTTATTTACATTTTACCAAATATAATTTTACCCAGCATTTATGTTGTTGTGCTGTTTACTTATTATTGTGAGTATTTTTTACTTCAATTTTCAATTTTTTTCTTTCGGTGGATGAAATGATAAAGCGGAGTTGATGTCATTCTGTCATTTATAATAATAAAAATAATGATGTTATTCTGTTGTATATGGGTATTGTGTATACGTTTTGCAAAACACACATACACACACATATAAGAAGCCGTCTTCCATTACTGTTGTTTCAGGAAAATTTTCCTTCATTTTTAATGTAGATATATCCTTCAAATCATGAAACTTTGATTATTATTTAGAAAATTAATGATGGCAATTTTCAGTGTAATACATAATATAACATTTATTTTTGAATTATATTTTTGGATTCCATTAAAATTACTCATACCCATCGTCATAAACGAAAGGTGTAAATTTTTTTCTTAGCTCCTTTTAATTAGTTGCGGTAACGTAAATTTTTGTATCACGCAACACGAATTAATTAATTTCGAGAAAGCTTTTATCCATATATTAAGCTTTCTAAAATTGTATTAAGTGCTAATAAAACGGATTGAGAATTTGTAAAAAAAAATTACTTTTTTTTAATTGCGAAAACAAATATAAGAGTACATGTATAATAAAAATAAAAGTTTCGTAAGAAAACAAGACAAATTTCGAAGAAATAGAATTAAATATTATCACTACAGTATTTATGCAATGTAAAAGCATTTAGTTGTTTATTTCCGGTTTTGCTAACTTTGTGAATGTTTAAAAATGCAGATGAACAGATTTTTAAAATTTGTCAGAATTGCAGAGCATATACGTCTTTTAGTCATTTAAATATGATGTTACTGTCGGTTTTTCTTAAGTATAAAAGGGATTAAAATGTGTAATAATCGCTTCTAATAGAATTTCAAATGTAAGCTTTTTCAAAAATTATACGAGTATATATCTATATATAAAGGATAAATTATACCGCTTTATGCTCCAGATTTAGAAATTCGAGAGAATTTTATGATTAAATGGAACTGGTATTCATTTTAGAAACTGAACTGAAAAAGTAAATAAGACATTTTGGATTTCATGGAAATTTAAATAAAACAAATTTTCGTAATATTCATTGGCGTATTACAATTGGAAATATACGATTTCACTAATAAAATTATAATTTTATGTTACAAATACAACACCATTTTTTCAGAAAATCAGAAATATAAAGTAGGGTTTCAGTTCAACAATCCAACTCAAAATTTAGAAGTGTGCTACTTACGAGTATACTACCATATTTGTAAAAATCCTTCATTCTATTGGTCCGTGTATTCGGTTGCAATGATGTCAATTGGCAATCTTGTGTGCTATCACGTAACCACCTAATCCATTTCATGGTACGTTTAATTTTGGGTGCTTTTAAATACATTTCATGTTCCAAATTTTAAACATTGGTCTTTATGTTGTGTCCCAAGGCGCTGTTTTAAATCCGAGTTAATTATACGAGTTATAGAAATATAGAAGGACGATGGTGATAAATATTGTCATAGACTGTTGACATCCGGGGGTCAATTTAGTTAACGAGTATTTAACAAATTCCTTTTTAAACGGTGAACATAAAAATGTCAAAGCAATTGTAACCTAGGAATACACACCATCGAAAAAACCGGTTGGAACAACTCCTCAAAAACCCGATATGGAGAACCGTCTTTTGAAGTTCGGCGTCAAATTAAAATTTTAGTTGACGAAAAATTAGACGAAACAAATCTTAGTTTTTGTACCATAAAAAATGCCTTAATCTATAAAAGTTGCAAAAATTCAGCAGGATGACTACACATACAAAATCCGTCAATTCAGTGAGACAGCGTTTGAGTTTCCAACCTTCTGTACAGCCGCGGTGTAAATACCCGACAAACCTTAAATAATGAAATAAGTCTGGCCGAGTGAGTCTCTCGAAATAATATTTCCCATATTCAAAAACAGAAATCATAATCACTCAAGAAATGGATCTCGATGCCGGTCATTTCCTGAGAACCCATTCCGCCTGATTTTGAGATCACGTAGAATCAAGAACGGTATAAACAAGTAAGACAACATCACAAATGAGACAAAACCTATCTTTTTTGTTGGAAAATTGCCAAAAAAATGTAACATATCAAATGATGTAGATATGTTAAATGGAATTTGTAGTAGAAGAATTAACATTTGTCTTAAGTCAATATTAATTAACAGAATACGCTTGGTATGTATTTTCAGAATGAAAAATTCACCTTTTACAGGCTTAAATGGCGAACTGATTTTATTAGGGAATAGATACAGCGATTCTAAATATAGCCGTCAGAATTCACAGTTATTTATTAACAGGAAGAATTCACTTTTCACATACCGAAAGGGCCAACCGGTTCTATGAAGCATATTTTTGATATAGCCCTCTAAAGTCAAAGTAGATTCTTTAACAGAGCACGCTTTGTAAGTAATTTCTAGAGAAGAAATTCACCTTTTACATGCCAATAGTGACAACTTGATTATATGAACCAAATTTCAGATATAGCTGGGACGTTAAAAGGATATTACATCCTCTGGATAAATAATATTTTTTTTTCTTACTATCTAAATAAAACGTCGAACTGTATTTACTAGTAAAGACAAAACCATATAACTACATATTTTCAGAATAACAGCGAACTGATAAGCTTAATGCAGGTGCTTTGATAATAAGTATGTAGCACATAATTCGAACATTGGCAGTGGTTTTCGAAGCCAAGGATTTAGTTGATATTACTCTTTATGATTCGTTACTTGGCCAAATTTTTCTAACTGGTTTTAAATGTAAACACATCACCAGCAGTATGTTATCATTTCATAAATTTGTTGTCGTTTTTTCGCTGATTTCACCACATAAGGATGTTTAGTTGCCACTTAAGTACGTATGTACGCACGCAGTCTCTTCTGCATTGTCTGGATCTGGAAATGCTCAATTTAATGCAATTTAAATTTAGACCACAGTTACCATCAAATATAGACAGATAGTGTATGTGCTGTCCGAGTCCAAAGATGGTAAAAGACGAAATTTGGGGCTAGTCTGAAGGAAATAGAGGGGTGTAATTTTGTATAATGTGCCAGAAAATCCGAAATTTTACAGACGTTACAGGACATTTTATTAATTTAGTTTCGAGAATTTTTGATTGATTTTGAAGCCCGTGATCATCATAATAATTTCTTGTTAAATATAAAAAATCAGTATATAACAAAGACCCTCCTTGAATCCTTTTTCACAAATAAAAATTATTCTTTGAAAAAATTTAGTTGTAAATATATTTGTCAAAATATATATATATATATATATATATATATATATATATATATATATATATATATATATATATATATATATATATATATATATATATATATATATATATATATATATATATATATATATATATATATACATATATATATATATATATATATATATATATATATATATATATATATATATATATATATATATATGTAAAAATATATAAAACAAAATAAAATCATTATTAGACCTGTAACAGTTAAAGATTTGAGAATTGCAGATCAAATGAAATTAGAATCAGAACTCGATAGCGACTCTGACGTAGAAAGTTATAAAGGAAAAATTTGGATAAAAATGGCAGAAGAAAACCAAAAACAAAAAAATGGAGAAAACCATACAAATTTCTAGAACGATTAGAGACATTCCAGAATATAAAGGTGAAGCCACAGGACTACATAATTTTACCTTGTTAAAGTTAGCCGAAAGATTCCAGTCGAAAGATAATGCAGATAGTGTATTGACTATTCTTAAACTCTCTTTATACTCTCGCCCTGAAACTGAAATAATTTCTCCTTCACCCGAATCAAGACACTATCTGCATTGTATTTCGGCTGAAAACTTTCGGCTAACTTTAACAGTATCATAATTTTATAGAACAAGTAGCCGACATATTAGAAATAGCATACCCAGCAGAATCAATTCACGCTAGTACAATATATAGGGCAATTAGAAATAGAACAACCAATAAAGCTAGTGAAGCCTTAGAACTTTATTCTACAACTAACACCTTGGAAAACATGAGAAATAATCTCACATCCCACTTCGCAGACAAACGAGACGAAACAGTACTTATACAGGAGTTACATAATATACAACAAGGTAATGATAAAGTAGAATTACGTTTGTAGAAATGTTATTTGACACTGGTGCCAATCGATCTTTTATAAATCCAGAATTCATTTTTAATGAACAAAAAATTAAAATACCACCAGTAGAAATAACAACTTTATTTAATAGCACATTGTTAAATGAAGAAGCTACATTACCCATAATGGAATTCGAAGATGACCAACATTTGACCAATCAAATGAAAACAGTTGTTTGTTTATCTAAATCTCTACTAATTACAAAAAATGCTCAACTTTTAATTAAATACAATTTCCACTTTGTGTCCAAACAACACACCTACCCACCAAGAAGTAAAACCCCTCTTCAAATACCGGTAATAACAAAAAATGGTGACGTATATCTACGACCCACACAATTACCAAATGGATTACTTATTCCAGAAGGTATTTACCATAGTAGAAACAACTACATCATAACAGAAGTACTTAACTATCCCCCACAAGTCAAACAATTTGTTTTAGAAGAACCACTTCAAAGCAAAAAATTAGACGAGTATGTAAAACGCATACACGAAATAAATTTTTGCCATTCTACTAAATCATCCATAGAAAGTATAGATGAATTAATCAGGAAACAACATCTCAATTACGAGGAAGAAAAAGCTATTAGAAAATTATGCCGATCATATGAGCATATACATATTTCAGAAGGAAGATCAAGATCTCTCCTTCACAAATAGAGTTAAACATAATATCGAATTATCCGATAACAAACCAACGTTTACCAAAACTTATCGCTACCCTTTTATTCATAAAAACGAAGTAAAAGATCAAGTATCTAAAACGCTCATTCAAGGAATAATAACAGAAGTCTTATTCACCTTGGAGTAGCCCCGTTTGGATAGTACCTAAGGAGGCAGATGCCTCAGGGAAAGTAAAATGGAGGATGGTCATAGATTATCGTAAACTTAATGAAAAAACGATAGATGACAAATACGATAAATTAGCCAAATGCCTATATTTTACTACTTTAGATCTCGCATCAGGATTTCACAAAATTGAAATGATTCCCAAAGACCAAGAAAAAACAGCATTTTCAGCTGAATTGGGTCATAACAAATTCACACAAATGTCTTTCGGTCTTAAAACCGCTCCTAGTACCTTTCAACGGGTCATGGACAACGTTTTAGGGACGTTACGTTTCGTAACGAATTACGAAGGAAAATATGTTTATGTTACATGGATGACATAATAATATTTTCTACAAGCCTACAAGAACATATTGAAAGCTTTGGTAAAGTTTTCAAAAACTTAGAAAACGCCAATCTAAAAATTCAGCTATGTTAGATAAATCAGAACTTTTACATAAGGAGGTAGCCTTTTTAGGACATGTAATCACACCTGAAGGAGTTAAACCTAATCCCGATAAAATTAAGGCAATAACTAAATTTTCATTACCTCAAACCGAAAAACAAATCAAAACTTTTTTAGGATTATTGGGTTATTACAAAAAATTTATACCAAAATTTACAACACTATTGGCTGGTCAGCCACTTGCATATTTTTCTCGTGACAAAATATAAATGGCTTCAGCCCATGACATTATTATTATAGTAAACTTACTACTACACTCTTCAAAACTAGACATATTTTCTCTGTTTTGTTTACTTAGAAAAAAATTATTTGCTTTGTCATTTTAGAGTGTGCTGTGCTGTGATTCTAATGGTGTTATGACACTGACTAGTTTTTCAAATGGTTCATATGATTTAAAATGAAAATAGAGTAGGACTAGTAATGTAAGTACAAATCACTTGAAAGAATGAGTGTGTACAACATTTAAACAAAAAATAGAAATAAATTCAGCAACAAATGATATAGCTTACTTTTGCAGCAGTTGAAATTGGGCAAATCTATAAAAAATAAATCAACTTTGATTATTTTTTGACGGATAGTCATTTATTAGTAATATGATTTGGTGTGTACGTGTATAGTACAAATATATTTCAAAACAAAACATTGCAGCGCACGCTGCACAAATGTATTATTTGGTTTTCATAACGTCAAAATAAATGCGCATAGTGTTGTCTACTGTTTAAATTAGTTGTTTCTCTTTTTCGCCTTAATAGTTTTACAGCACATTACAGCACTTGAAAACTAGTCAGTATCATAACAACATAACAAACAAAAACATCCACGATTTATTAATTAAAAATGTCAAAATAATATAATGTGCGCTCAAAATTGAGCATAAAACACAAATTATGCTCAATTGGCAGAACATCATGATAAAAATATTGAATATTTTGATCTTTTCCTCTCTTGACAAAATGTCAATGCGCATGCTCAAAAACCATTTTTGCGGGTCTCATACGAAACGACACATTTCACAACAGGATTTGCTAAAACAGGATGTCACAAAATAGGATATCACAAAACAGTACATGGTACGCTACAGTACATGGTACGAAACAGGACCGATTAAAACAGTACATCACAAAACAGTACATGGTACAGTAGAGTACATGGTACGGAACAGGACCGATTAAAACAGTACATCACAAAACAGTACATGGTACACTAAAGTACATGGTACGGAACAGGACCGATTAAAACAGTACATCACAAAACAGTACATGGTACACTAAAGTACATGGTACGGAAGAGTATATCGAAAAACAGTACATAATAAAAGAGAACACCACAAAATAGTTGATAGTCAATTTTACGGTTTTAATAACTAGTTGTGTGGGTACGGAAAAGTACCATGTCAAAAATTTATTTTTGTATGTTTTTTGAACCAACATGCACATTTGTGCATTCCTGTCAAACTTATTTCCGCCCGAAAAAACACTATAACTATACACACAATTGTGGTGGTTGTACTTCAAGTCAAGCGAAATTTTTTATCAAACACGCCATTACATACTATGGTTTTTTACTCACACATTTGTGTGGTTTGGACTTAAATTGATCCATTTTTTTTTTTTGGTTAAAAAGGGATATATTTATTTATATATTTATTTAAATTTTTGATCTATTTTGCAACGATCAAGTATTAGCGATTTACATAAAAATAATGTTATATATTGTTAGGTGAAGGGATATTTTATTATAACTTAAAGCAATATATAGGCTGTGCGCCAATTCTCGGGTAAATCGATTAGTACAGTAAATTGAAATTTTAGTACAAATTACTTTTCAAATCGTACCAATTCTCTAGTAAATAGAATTAGGTAAATGCGGCTTAAAGGGATACATGGTTTGTAGGAATATAAAAAAATTGGTACGTAGGTACACGAACTAATGTCAAATTTTATTGTTGTTGTTCCATTTATTCGTATTGTTTATACGAATAAATTTAAATTGTATATTTGCTCATATTTTTTGCGTAATTTATACAATAAACTTATTGAAAAGCTAAATAAATAT
Organism: Nephrotoma flavescens; assembly: GCA_932526605.1. Classification (NCBI taxonomy): domain Eukaryota; kingdom Metazoa; phylum Arthropoda; class Insecta; order Diptera; family Tipulidae; genus Nephrotoma; species Nephrotoma flavescens. The sequence continues at coordinate 130,419,111 of OW052221.1, read as the reverse complement.
TTAAAAAAATAAAACTGTGTTCATAAATATCGAAGCGCATTTTTATTTCATGGGAAATGCTAGTGAATATAAAAAAATTATGTCTAGAAACATGGCCGACATATTTTCTTGATTTGTTTATCAAAAACAAAAACCACTACTATTTACCTTTTGTGTCTTCGCTTTACCCTACTTTTTAGTACGGTATTTCAATTTACCGCATACACTGTTAAAAATGGCGTTTACCCTAGATTTACCCTAGAATTGGCCCGCAGCCATAGTATACTGTCTAATTACTCTAGGTGTAGGCAAATAGCCACTTGATAATATCCTAATTACTAAACTTATTCAATAAAAAATATTTAACAAATCAAGCTGAAAAAATCCTCCAGCTTAACGTTCAGTAAAATGTACTTTAGTGTACCATGTACTGTTTTGTGATGTACTGTTTTTATCGGTCCTGTTTCGTACCATGTACTGTAGCGTACCATTTACTGTTTTGTGATGTACTGTTTTCATCGGTCCTGTTTTGTACCATGTACTTTAATGTACCATGTACTGTTTTGTGATGTACTGTTTTTATCGGTCCTGTTTCGTACCATGTACTTTAATGTACCATGTACTGTTTTGTGATGTACTGTTTTTATCGGTCCTGTTCCGTACCATGTACTGTTTTGTGATGTCCTGTTTTATTACATCCTGTTTTAAAATGTGCCATAGTGAACGGCTTCGCATTTTTGCGTATGTATTTTGGAAAATGTACTAAAAAATGTCACAAGAAAAAAAATGGACTAAATTTGTGATTGATACCGGGTTCGAATCACCTGCCCGATGGCAGAATGCAAAAGGGGATGCAAAATTACGATCAGCGATAAAAATGAACAAAAGTATGATTCCTGTCGAAGTATTCATGGGCCGTCCCACCCGTGCCAGTACTATAGGTTATACTATTGTACATTCAGCTAATAAGCAAAGGAAAGAAAAGACGGCCACTTCTGGTGGAGCTTTTAAATTTTATCAAATATTTTGAAAGTAGTATGTATAAGATTTACGAGAAAAACGTCTATGAACTTAAAGTTTATAATTTATTTACAACAATTTCGGCCCAGACAGGTTTTCAAAATTTTAATGGCGAAATTTTAATTTTTGTTAAAAACTTTGTTTTAGGTAAAAATCGGTCTGGTACAGCTCGGACGGATTGATTGATTGGAATAAAAATTTATAATTAAAGTTTTTTCATGAATTGGGTGATCCCTTTAGTTGAAATCGATTAGGAACGTTTTCGTTTATTGCAAATATTTTGAAATTTATAGGTCGGAATTCAGCTCCCCCTAAGATAAATTTTACATACAAATTTGACGTAAAATTTAGCTAGCGAAATATCAAAAAAATATTTAGCTCACGATTTCGCAGGTGCGGTACGCAGCTGGCGTGAAAAAAGTTTTAGTTGCCTCACTCACATATAGACTGCGCTAGTGAAAACTCTATAAACGTTTTCGCAAGCAATTTATCTGTCTATAGAATGATAAAATTTGGAAAAATTTTAACAGTAAAGATGAACAATAATTTTCTAGACTATGAAAATAGTTTTGAACTATATTTTTGTTTGTTGCAGGACAAATAAAACAAACGACAAAATTTATCTCTACATAAACTTTTTAGCTTACTAAATTATCTGTAATTTAGTAGTGGTGACTTGTGCAGATCGCGTTAAAATTTATCTTAGAGATGGAATACTTACCCCTCGATTCTGACGATAAGACTACTAAGATCATCTTAGCCAAGACTTTCTTGTGTAAACATTTTTTTTAAGACTAAAGTCTTCATTGAAATTCTGAAGGCAGAAGCGACAGTTCAATTCAAAATTGTTAATAAAACTCAAATTTATGTTATGTATATTATATATGCTAAGGGCGTATTATTCCAATATAAAATAGTACATAATATTTTATTTTGAATAATTGTTCTGTTTTTAATAGTCAAATACATATAATTAGGTATTGTTTTTGTTTAAATGTCAAAATTATATTTTACGTTGTTGTCGTTTTTTTTTTTTTTTAATTTTTTATTTTTTTTATTGTAATGGTTTTGTTGTGATTGTTCCGTACATTGGTCTATTATCGAATTTCGTACGGCTATGCAGTAATTCGCTAGTAGTACAACTACATGGTATTATTCTATATATAGACAATATTCCTATGTAAAAATATCAACTTCAGTCGCCGCGGCTTGATGAGATGACTGATTTTTTCAAATCAATAATCTCATTAAGTTCGAAACTGATTGTTGCGATTCTTGCAGATTTCCATCTATAATTCAAATTAAATCCTAAAGTCAAAATTATAATTCCTAAGAACACCTATATCGCTGATATTAACGAAGACAATTTTTTAAGACTACTGACAGATAAGGCGAAGTGAAGAATAACAATTTAAAGTATCTAGTTTTCGTTAAGACAAAAGTTTTCGCTAAGACTGAAAAACGTCTGTGACTGTACGTTATAATCAGACTGGTGTAAAGTTTCTAACGTTAATTAAAAGTGTAGCTACACAAATTAACAAAAAAGTGTAGCGTATACAAAAAATATTTTTAAAAGTGCATAGAAATAATCTATATTTAACATACAAATAATGCATAAGAAAAACAAAGTAAACTAACATTTACATAGTTAATAATTTCAAATTAAAAACAAACGAGAAATATACTGAAATACAAATAGTGGTTTTTACAGTTTTATATATTTACCAATTAAGGTTAAATAAATAATTAACATACCATCCTACAGTTCTCGCAATATAGCCACCACTGTAATCGAATAGCAGACACTCAAGCCTATTCAAATTGGTATAATCCATACAAATAAACAGGGTTGGGCTCCTCTGGCAAAATTTGATATGTTGATAAAAATTTAATATAGGAGCTGATCCTACACACCCATTTAACACCATTACTATTATCGAATAGCAGACACTCGAGCCACATGAACTCACTACTCGAGCCTATAAATAGGGTTAGGCTCCTCTGGCAAAATTTGATATGTTGATAAAAATTTAATATGGGAGATGATCCTACACACCCGATTAACATTCCATCCTAGAGTTTTCGCAAGATAGCCACTACCAGAGTCTATTCAAATTGGTATATCCTGTACAAATAACAGGGTTGGTCTCCTTTGGCAAAATTTGATATTTCGATAACAATTTTATATGTGAGCTGATACTACATACCCAATTAACATTCCATCTTAGAGTTTTCGAAAGATAGCTACTACTATTTTCGAATAGCAGATACTCGAGCCTATTCAAATTCGTATAGCACGTACAAATAAACATGGTTGCGCTCCTCTGGCTAAATTATATATGTTGATAAAAAATTTATATGGGAGATACACAGCCAATTAACACGCCATCTTAGAGTTTTTGCTTAGTATGGCCCCTACTGTATGCTAACTTTGTTGGAAAACCGCTTGGGAGTTCTGAGTATTTTTGTTGTTTCATGAGCACACTAGACGAAAGTATAAAAATTAATTATCATATACATCAATCAATAATAATATTAATTTTGTGCACCTAGTAGGTTAGTGAAACAGTAGCAAAACTCCCAACTCTCAACTCTCAGTTTTCGAACAAAATTTGTCCTCTGATATTTGATTATATTAAATTTTTATCAACATATCAAAATTTACCTGACGAGCCCAACCCTGTTGCTGTGCCCAAACCCTCTGAAATAATAATCAAAATCTATATACAAATTTGAAATCTGATTATGTCAAAAGTTATGACAAGTTAAAATTACGATTTTGGTTGGCACATTTCCAACATGGGAGTAGCGCGTATAAATGAAAATAAGGAACGGCAAAAAAAATTGGTTAAAAAACTATTGATTATCGTTAAATTCAACGTTCAAAGTTTAGTTTCTCATCACTTAGATATTGAAAGTGGCGAGATATTATCAGAGTCTAATTTTCTTACGAAGATCAACCGATTAAAATTAGAGGATTTGAATTGAAGTCATACATGAACCACACTCTTCGCTCGGAATTGTGGAGTAGAAATTTATAGAAGACAGTTGATCGTTTCAATTGGTGGTATTTGTCTAGTGGATGTTACATTGAATGGTTCGTCAAAATGTATACTTCGTTCCATTTACATTAATCAGCATGCTAAAGAGGTCGATTTAAATATGTTCTTCTTTGCGGCATTAATGGAATACACAGAAAGTTCAAAATTAATTGATAAACGGTTTACATTGGATAAAGAAGTTTCAATAATTTCAATGGGTGATTTTAATGTAGATGTTAAACGGAATGAAGGAGCGTTTGAGTTTATGAAGCATCCTTTCAATTTAGATATGGTTCCGAAGAAATTATCCAAGTACATTAGGAAATACTAACGTAGATGTGTCATTCACTAGAAAAATAACTCTAGAACTTCTTTCATCGGTTTGTTACTTTTCGTATCATAGACCAATTCTTCATAAAATTGTGATGTAAAATAATAAAATGTTTCAAAAATTATCTTTTTATCGCCAAAAAAATACTTACCTTGATATGAGTAGAGTAGTTCTACGCATAACAAGCCCTACGGCTATGCCATCGATCAGAGCCTACCGTAACTTTTTAGTAATTTTTTCACATAAATCTGCATTCCATTCATTTCACGAATAACACGACAAAGCCCGTGTTTAGGTCATTTAATGTTTGTGGTTTATTGGAGTTAACCAATGATTTAACATTACTTCAAAGAAAAAGGTCTAATGGAGTTATATCGCATGTTCTCGGTGGTTAGTTCACTTAAGATTTTTTGGAGATTACGCGTCATTAAACTTTTCTCTCAATAAATTCATTATGTCATCAGATGTAGGCATGTTCATCTAATTCATGCAACAAAAAAATAAGTGATCATGTGTCTGCAGCGTTCTCTATAGACAGTAACAGCAATGTCATTTTCATTACCGAAAAGAATATTGTGTAACCACACCTCCATAAACCACACGAAACTCCACTGTTTGTAAACGTATTTTGAAGCCATTTAATTAGAAATCACTGAAGATGATTTCTCCAAGAAACAATGGATCTGTTTCACGTTGCTCGACCGGACAAGTCGTGCAGTAGTTAAAACTTTGGCACTTGGACCGAGAGGTACCAGGTTCGAATCCCATCAAGAGGCTAAATGCAAATCGAATTTTCATCACCGATTACAATCGATGATTTTAATAAACACAACTAAAACTCAGATGGAGTGCAGATTTCAGCGCCGACTCACCGTTTACATCAATGTACAATTGACATGGAGTTTGCAATGTGCAGGTGATATACTGTAGTTGTGTGAGTAGGTCAATGGGTTAATGATGTGGCGTGAATGCGTGGTATCACAATGGATCAAGATTGGCCTAAGTGTCAACAACTGAAACCTAAACCTTCACGTTGCTCTAAATTAAAATCTGAAAAATTTCTACTCAATAAATGATCTCACAAATATCAATGTTTAAAAGGTGTTCCATCTGTTAGTTTTTATTATATTATGAAAAATACAATGTACTTTAGAAATTCAAAATTTTGTATTGAAAATGAAAGTTAGTTCTATATGCCATAAATTTATTGAATACAACGTCGTTCATGTGGCCGCTACGGCTCCTGTTACAGGCCGGCATCCGAGCATCAAAACTGTTGTTTATTGTTTCCAATAAAAGCATTTCAATGGCCTCATTGCTGAACACTTTACTTTTCAAAAACGCCCAAAGACATTAATCTAACGGTGTCAAATCAATTCACTTTAAAATTTCTTGAAATTATGTGATCGTCGAACTTGGTTGGCAATAAGTCAAGTTTTTCGTCTTGTTGAAACTGAAGATCGTCTAAATCAATTTCATCCCATTATGGTTATGAAATGTATTTGTGACACGTTTAATTGTTGTGAACGACTCATGAAAAAACACGGTTATTTATGAACATTTTCACTTACTGCTGAAAACAGTACTTACTGCTGTGAAACAGTAACTTTCACGAGTACAAACTGAATGCTTTTGTTCATAATATGTTGTACGACCTGCAGCAACTGATCCAGTTTCTTCAAAGCGTTCAACAACTTTGCAAATTCCAGGCCCTATAGGACCTCCATGTTGTCCAAAATTATCACGTAATTTGGATAACCAAAACGCGTAATTGTGTTGTAAACTAAAGTTTAGTTGAAATATGTCCATCTCTGGGGCAAATAATCTTGGTCGTACCAACATAATAACTAAAAAAAACTCAAAACAAATTAAAATGAAGTTCTAACTGACCGCAAACCAAGCAGAAATTGAAAGAAAACAATAAAAATACGAAACAACAGAAAACGTTAAATTTTGACTTGCATGACAGCCGTAGACGAATTAATTGTGCAAATCTCATATGCCGCTGTACTCAGGTTGGTGAAAAAAATAATGTACAGATAATCTCGCTTCGTGAAAGCACCATTATAAATATATAACGACTCTTCGTGTACATTACAAATTTTTATGGAACGAAAGCTCGATGCGATCTACCAACGGAAAATATGTTATAATGAGTATTGTATTTACAATAAAGTTTACTGCAAAACAACAATTTTTTATGAAAAGTTATAAAGCATTGCGGTAATACTTCCAGGAAAATGTAATTAATAAGTTTGTATATTGTAGTCTGGCTCAAAATTACTGAGAATTTCACAAAGACACAATTTTATATTCATTTAAATTCTAAAAAATAATTAATATCATAATTCACAAGTCAAAACAAAAGATTGAAATTAAAATAGAATTACTGGAAACCCTAATTAGAAATTACCTGCTTCGCATTTTTTATACAAATTCTATATACAGGTTACGTACTCGTATTATGCTTCTGTCTTATGATTTTAATAACTTTCAAATGAAACACAATTTTATGGTTTATTAAACGGTTTTAACATCAAGTATTGAATACTCGTATATTATGTATTGTTGGGCACCTCTAGTCTTGCCATATATAAATTAGTTTAAATATATTTGTAAGGTTGTTATTAGCTTTTTATTATTTCAGCCAATTATCGTATTAAATTTGTACAAAATTAGAATCTTACTTTTATATTTTGTGTATAGGCAAACAAATCACATTTCCATTTACAATTTTCCAAGTTAATTTGGAATTTGGGAAGAGCTTCATTATTACACATGAATAATTATTACACATGGCTTTTAACGTTTTTTAAAATGTATCGATAGTATAAAGCCAAGACTCCACGAGCCACAGCCATCCAAGAAAACTCAGCCAGAAACCAAAAAATTCCACTGTCGGTTATTACTTCTATTTTTGACCGAAACCCTCTTCATGTGTTGACCAACATTCCAGAAGCCGCATTTGTTTGTGTTATAGTTTGAATTGTTTTTATATTGGTCACTCTATCAAAATATATGAAGACCTTTAGCATCAAACATATTAAAATAAAAATTAACAAGTTGTTAGAAAATTTAAACCATGAATTCAACTGTATAATTCCGACAAACCTATTTACGAGCCGTTTATTTTGAAAGTGGCATAATTGACTTTTTCCAGAAATCAAGTTAATACTAAAATTAGTTACAATTTAGCGGTATCTCTTCATTTTAAAATAATTTCTAATCAATATGACTGTCACATTGATGGGAATTTATTATTAAATGAAGAGATACCACAAAATAGTACCAAATTTTAGCATTAACTTGATTTTTGGAAAAAGTCGATTGTGCCACTTTCAAAATAAACGGCTCAAATTTATATTACACTAGTTTTATAATTAACAATAATGGAGTAATCAATAAATCGTTAAAAAATCATAGTATAAAGACTGTCGCATTAATTCGAACTTATAGAAGCAAGAAATAATAATTGTGTTAAAAAAAACGTTTCAATGTTGCTAATTGTAAGTAACCAATCTTTTAATAATCTACAAAATTCATGAAATTGTGGGTGGTAATTTACTATAAAATTTTGGGGGTATACAGCCCAGTGTAAATTTTTTTAAAATGTTCCTTATTATGAAAAAAGAATTCTTAATCTAATATTATTGCGTAGATTGTATGTTACGCTAATTAACTACACGGTTGCCGCTAATTTTATAGAAACCTTTTAACACTTTGAAAACATAAAGGTACCGAAAGGGTAAAATATTCAATTTCACAAACAATGGAAATAGTATAGGCACTTCATAAATTCAGGACTACAAATGTTTCTCAAATAGTAAAGTGACATAATGTCATTCTCAACTTACTCTTTAAATTATACACATGCACTTTGAAATTTAGTTACGAGTCTAAGTGTAATCCCAGATATTTAAAGAAGTTCACGTTTTCGATTAGAACGCAATGGGAATCACAAATATTCCGAGTTCAAGATAATGAATGATAAATGAGATTTAAAGAGGGATCATGCATTGTACCACCTATGCAAAAGTTCACTAGTTTGAATTTGCAGCTCATTATCATAATGTGCACGTAAAACCATTTTTTAGCAAAACAATATCCTGATTAATAGCATGATCAACAAATTCCACATCAGGGCCAGAATACAATAACGCCATAGCATCTGCAAACGTGACAATAAAACCACGCAAACCAAGGTAAAAATTGAATTTGAATATACTAAAAATTAACAATTACCCCAAAACTTATCCTTGTGTAACTCCGACAATACATCAAAGTGTACTATGAACGATTATGAAGGTATGATTTAAACAAATTTAGTGGAACACCTCTAACACCGATAATATATAATTTTCATAATAATATGTTGTGATTAACAGTATCGAATGCTTTGGCGAAAAGCGCAGAAGCATTCATATTATCATTCAAATATTGTCGCAGAGGCGACAAGAATGAGACTAATGGTTTTTCAGTAGAAAAGTTCTTTATAAAACCATATACTGTCGTCTATCAAGAAAATTAATTTTTTCAAGATATCCCAATAATCTATTCTTAATTTTCCCAAAAATTTTTGAAAACGTATTTAAAAGAGTAATTGGGCGATAATTGTTTGTATCTAAGTGGGATCCTTTTTAAATAGTGGTTTTACGACACCAATTTTACGTTTTTCTGGAAATTTTGCTAAACAATCATTAAAAATAAAAGTATTTTTAATAATTGTTTTTTTAATTATTATATGGGATACTTCGTCAATACTGTATTTGCTAGATCACTCACGATCGTGAATATTTGAGTATTGGTATTTCTAACAGTACCATTAATGTAAACATTTTCTTCATTCGCAGCCAAAATGTAATGTGGTACGTTGATAAAAAATGTATTAAAAATATTGACAATTTTAGACGGATCAGTTTCAATCAACCAACGGAATGATGGAATTGCGTTATTTTCTGGTATATTTTTCAAAATGTCATTAACAACATTTTAAAAAATCGTTCTCTGATTTGTGGGATTAAACATTTTAATTTAGCATTTATATGTGGATTTTTAGTAGAGAGTACTGAACTCCAGCACAATACGTCACACTTTCCGATAAATCGCTATAATTAATTCTTGCTTGCCATCGAGTTTGATATCGCGGGATATTCTTAATTGGACTGAGTGATGTTCATGCTAACATAATAGTGTTATGGTAAGTTACAAGTAGATCTAAACTATTAACCTCAAGAGAGATTCTCAAATGAAATCGTCAATGAAAGAAAAGACGTGATCGATACACGTGTTTAAACATACCCTAGTAACACTATTCATTAAAGATTCCAACTCAAAAGAAGCACACAACAATAAAAATTTACCTTTCAAAGATGAATCCCGCAATAAATCAATATTTAGGTTTCCAAGTAAAGTTTTGTTTTTTGATTTATCTGTAACAAGAAAATTATTTAATTCATTTAAAATAATATCTGTTGAAACAAAATTCAATCTATAAACTAGAATAAAATAGAAACTAAGATTCCCAATATAAACTATTAATTTGATAAAATTTATCCGCTGATGAAAAATTTATAGCAGAATAGTGAAAGTGAAGTGTCGACCTAATAAAGAGAGCAGCGCCACCAGATCTATACGAATCATTACAATTAGCGACAAACGTAAAATCAGATAAATTATAATTATTGATTTCTGAACTCGAAATCTAGGTCTCAGTTAAAAAAATTGTATCCAAATTTTTAATTATCAAATTTATATTACCCAAAAAACTATCAAAGTTTTTACGAAGACTCCTTATGTTTTGTAACATGTAAAAAGTTATAAATACGAATATTTGGCTGGCACATCGAAATTGTATATTGCAGTACCAAAAATTGTTTGTCGATATTATACTTAAGCAGAACTTAATATAAAATAAATATAAAATTAAAATGAACAAGTTATAACAAAACAAATAAGTTAACACAAAATTAAATAAGAAAGAAGTACGTTAATTATCCGTTTGAGTTTAAAATATAAGTTTTTATAACACCATAGGTACAAACCGTAATGCCATCATTTGTTCTCAAGAATTGGGATTGTCTCAAACCACAACCTGGCGGATTTTGAGAACGGATTTGGCTTTGCATCCGTATAAAATTGTTCTCACTCAAGAACTGAAGCCATTGGATCATCGTAAACGTCGTGAATTTGCTGATTTTGCCTTGGAACAACTTGAAAACGATATCGATTTTTTTAAGAAAATCACCTTCTCCGATGAGGCTCACTTTCATCTGAGTGGTGCGGTAAATAAACACAACTGTCGATTCTGTTGCGAAGAAAATCCACAAATTATTCATGAAAAACCATTACATTCACCTAAATTGACAGTTTGGTGTGGTTTTTGGTCTGGTGGAATCATCGGTCCGTACTTTTTTCGAAATGAAGCTGGTAACACCATTACTGCCAACGGAGATCGGTATAGATCGATGATAACCAACTTTTTATGGCCGAAATTGGAAGAAGTTGATCTTGACAATATTTGGTTCCAACAAGACGGAACTACGTGCAACAATTGAATTATTGCGAGAAAAGTTTGGAGATTCGATTATTTCAAGAAATTGTGATATTGAATGGCCTCCAAGAAGTTGTGATTTAACACCATTCGACTATTTCTTGTGGGGTTATTTGAAGTCTCTTTAGCAATAAACCAAACCATCTTCAAGCTTTAAAAGTCAATATTGAACGTGCTATTCATGACATACGACTTGATTTAGTGGAAAAAGAGCTCGAAAATTGGATTCATTGGGTTCGTTCCTGCAGAAGAAGTCGTGGAGGCCATTTGAATGACGTTTTATTCAGAAGTTAATTGTATCGATTGTACTTCACATTAAATAAGAAACATTTCAATTTCCTTAACAATTAGTGTGTTTTTTTTTTAAGAAATCATATCACTCTAATTGGAAAAGCCTATGTATAAAGAATTTTAATTTTATGTGTTTGTGCCAAAATATTGTTTTTTAGGTCAGCTGAATTTAATTTGACAATAAAGAAATCAATTTAGAACGGCTTTGTTGTGTTATTATTTCTAGCGTTATTTATGTTCCTGTGAATTTGCTCAATTGACACAATATCACCGGCTTGAATTTCTACATGAACTATTTTGATAGTGTTAAAGACCAAACCTTTAATATCACTGTACTTCAATGGCAAGCCACTAATTATAACTCGGCTGGAACTTTCCTCTTTTTTAGGATAATCACATTCAGCTTCTAAGAGTTGCAGTTTTGTAGTGTTCTTTAACAACTGATCATCAAGAATGTGAACTCTGAACTTTATAGCGACATTTTTCGACAGTAACGATGTTACAACTGCTTTTAATTCTTGTAAATCGCTTTAAGGGGGTCAGATTAGAGTACTAAATGTTCAAGCTAAATTCTTAGAATTTCACTAATGTGCTAGAAATAATGATCTAGTATAGTATTCTATGGTAACAACATTCCGGGTGATGGTTGTATCAATAAACACATTTAATTTTTACTGAGAAATGAAAATGTAAATATAAATATTAAATAATATTATTTCTCAAGATTAAACAATCGTAGGAACAAAACATCCTTTTTTCACTGAAATAGAGCCAAAGTAGTCCATTCAATGCAAAATAAATTCTGAAAAGATAATTTTTTAATCGTGTTCGAACTTGAGGTTAATTTTTCAATTTATTTATGCTGGAAACAGACGTGCGGTAAAACGTTTGCGCTTAAATTAGAATACACTACTTTAAATAAAATGAAATACATGTATTCCGCATAGGATGCGTTTTCCCACAAGATGTCACTGTTTGTAAAAAAAACGCGACCTCAGCAGTGTTCACTACACAACAAAAAATAGCAAGAATTAGTATTAAGATCACAACGGCTTTTAAATGTTTTGACAGAAATTCAAAAACAAATTGTATATTGTTTATTGAAAAATCTACCGAAAAATAAAAACGCAATGTCAGAAAAATACGCTCATGTAGGTAACTTGCGTTTTCGCATACGGAAATTCCGCCCGTTTTTTTCAGCATTAATTCCTAATTTTTGTATTAGAGTGCCATGTATTATTTGACAGATAACAAACAAAAATTTTTTGAATGAAAATGAAGAGATATACGATTGAATAACGCATGTTTATTGTTAAAAAATATTTTAGATTTGGTGAAATTTATGCAGAAATTGTAAAAATTTTCCTAAAGAATAAGGCAGAGCAAATTGTTTTCCACTGGTCGAAAAATTGTTGGTAAATTTGTAGAAAGTGCTTCGGTTAACGGCGAATAAACAATTCCATCGTAGTGGCCGTTACGAATAAAATGTTACTGCTGTAAGTGCTAGTATTAATGATTATATGATTATGCATTTTACTATCAGCTTTTGGATTACGTCATCAATTTCCTTATTGGACTATACAAAAAAAAACATTAAAATTGTAAATTTCTTTCGAAGAAAATCAATGAAAAATAATGGAAACCCTGATTAATCTAGGGTTGTCTGGTGCGGTATTTTGGCTGGTGGAGTAATCAGACATATTTTTATAGAGTTCGAATTTGCTGTTACTGTAAATGGAGCTCGATATTGCGGTATGATTAGGAATTTTTTATTTAACAAATTGAAAATTATGGTGGTCCAAGAAAGGTGGTTCCAGCTTTTGATACCAATTATTTTTATTAACGTTAGTTTCTTTTCGACATTGTGATAAGGAATACAACCATGCCAACTAATTAGTGAATTCTGTCTTTGTCTTTACATCGCTATTGTTCCTTATTTAACAGAAAAAATGTTTGAACTGCTAAGATCTCTTACGTACCATACGTGCCATATTTATATTCATGCTGAGCTTACACTTAAAATTAATAGAGTTCAGTGCCTCCAACACACAGTACACAAGAATTTTAAAAACATTCCCATCTATCGCATTAATTTTGATGTACTCGTACCAAACAAGTAAAATAATTCTGAACATCAGATTATATATACAAAACAAATATTATTATTTCAAAACGTGTTGCGATCAAAACCATGCGATAGGTATATAAACATAGATGTACACAAAATAATAACATTCACGATTGTTCTCATCTAGTAACGAGAGACGTTCATGTTTTTAAATCAATTTTCAAATTTAATTTTCCTAAATATAGATTGTTATTATTATCATTACATTCTGCTATTATGTTTGTGAACATCGAAATCAATATACCTACCTATGCTACTACGAACATGTAACATACAAAAAAACTAAATGTCTTCCAATACTTCTTCCCAACATTACTGCTACCATATACATTATACAATGAACGATAATTTTATTTATTCCGAACAAACTTTACTCACAACAATAGCTTATATACAAAATAACAAATATAGAAAATAATAATAAACTTTATCTCATATAATATTTTTATCAGTTTAACTAAAACTAATAGCTTTAGGAGCTTTGCAAACAAAAAACAAAATTTCTTATACTATTTTTGTTTTGAAAGTTTAAATTTGCCGAAGAACTAAAAAAATGTTTTTTTTTTTCGTTTTAATTGTTTTACATCTGTATTATCTACACTTGGGTGCAAAAAAATCGCACATTGCTCAATTTTCCACAAAAGTTCAAAAATATCAAAAAACTCCAACATTTGTTTAGTTTTTTTAACGCAGATTCAAAGTCTATTTCAATACCTAACCAGTGGTACCTTTTTGTACTTATACCATGCCAAAAAAGTGATTTTTTGTCAAATGCATATAGCTGGCTGTCGAATTAAATTCTAAAAATAATTCAACAAAATCATTACAATAGCATGCCATGAAATATCTCGCTCGGAGTTGTGATTATTCGCATATCGACACTTAGCCTGAACGATCCTCTATTGATTACGTCTTCAACCGGAGCAAAGAAATGGATACCACACCAGAGGTACGCGCACAAGTGGTTGCACTAACTTATTCGGGGTATCACCAAAGTAAAGTGGCTCTACAACTAAATTTGAGCCGTTTTTCCGTTCGTCGAGTGTGGCAAAGGTGTCAAGAAAATGCTGGCTACAGACGGTGAGAAGGATCTGGCCGGCATCTTCTTACAACGCATCGTGATGACGGCTTTCTTGTGACCGCTTCGTTGTGAAATCGTCATTTGCATGTGGTTCAACTGGGACAGCGGCTCCAAGAAGTTCGTGAGGTCGAAGTCAGTAGGTGGACAGTTAGAAGACGACTACGAGAAGTTAATCTGACCACACACAGACTAGCAAACGGGCCGAAATTGACCGCAGTCCACCGTCGTACCCGTCGTGAGTTCGCTCGAGAGCATTTGAATTGGACAGAAGAAGAATGGAGAACAGTCCTGTTCTCTGACGCAGAATGTGTTTATATGGAACCGATGGACGCAGAAAAGTGTACAGAAGACAAGGAGAGCAATATGAACAATTAAGAAGAATTTTTTAGTCGTCCGTGAATTTAATTTGTTTAAGAATTTTTTTCGGCTTTTCGGACAAAATATTATTTTAATGGACACCCATACGATGTTTACGACTATTTTAGTCGCAGAAACAAAGAGGCCATTTATTAACAATATTTCTACCACAAAAGTAGAAAAAATGCGCTCCCCTCCCCCAAACCTTTAACCCCAGGGCAATAGTGTACACAAAGATACACAAACCCTTACAAAAATGAGAAATCCCTTAGGTAACTTCTTGGCAGCTTGGTTTCGTACTGATAAAAAAGTTGGTCTACTCATCAGGTTGCAACGACCAAACTGCAAAAATACAACTCTTGCTTTGTACCGATAATACAAAACAAGAACACATCGATTTAGCGAATTATATATCACCAAATCAGAAACCACAGGTAATTCTCACTATGTATGTGTGTGTAACAGCCGTCCGTGAATTTAATTTGTTTAAGAATTTTTTTCGGCTTTTCGGACAAAATATTATTTTAATGGGCACCCAAATAATATTTTGTCCGAAAAGCCGAAAAAAATTCTTAAACAATATGAACAATGTTGCATTGAATAACGTGTGTCGTATGGCGATGGATCGTGCATGTTCTGGAGAGGCATATCATTAGAGACGAAGCAGAGCCAATCACGAGCAAATAATGGCTGTCGATCACACGATCAATACTGGTTTTCGATCAAGACGAATGAATTCTCAACGGTACATTGAGGAAGTAGTTGAGGAGTACGTCGCACCTTTTACCGGGTTTATTGGTGAATATTTTCTGTTTATGCAGGATAATGCGAAACTGCATACGGCTGGTGTAGTATACCAATACCTTCAAGATGTGGATGTGCCTGTTATGGAGTGGCTCAAAGCCCGAACCTCAATCCCATCGAACATTTATGGGACGAGTTTAAAAGAAAGGTTTGAGCCAGAGATGTTGCTCCAACGAGTCTCCAGGAGCTGCAACATGCGGTTGTATGAGAAATGGGAGGCGATGACTCAAGATTTTGTGAAAACTTTGGTGAAATCAATGCAGCATCGAATGGAAGCTGTCATTAGCGCTAGGGGAGGGAATATTTCTTATTAATAGAACTATTTTTTTTTGTTTATTTACATGTTTTAGTTTGATTTTTACCTCTAATTTTCATGCTGACAATACAAAATAAATAAATACAAAAAAGGTACCACTGGATAGGTATTGAAATAGACTTTGAATCTGCATTAAAAAAATTAAACAAATATTTGATTTGTTTTTAATATTTTTGAACTTTTGTGGAAAATTGAGCAATGTGCGATTTTTTTGCACCCAAGTGTATTTACAAACAATACACAAAGCTACTTGTACATAACTTAGCTATGCAATTTAGAAGTGAGACACATATTTCTGGTTACAACGAAACGATGCATAAGGAGGATTTGTTCGGGATCGAAACAAAAGCAATATTTCTTATGGATACATTTAAATAGTAATTTATCTATGTCAGTTTACAAAACCGAGTGATAGCACAGCTAATTTTCAAATTAATTCCAATTTTAGTGTTTTTTAGTTGACTTGCATGCGTACACACTAAAAACTTAATTTAAAAAAAACCAAAAGTTCTGTTGTTTAACTTTCTTTTTTAATACGACCTAGAAGGATGTGCCTTTTCAATAAAATCATTTTTATAAGCTGTATTATCATCCCATCTGTCAAATAAAAACAACGAATTTGTAAAGTAGTTTTGTTTCTTAAACTTTTTTTGTTGTTTAAGGGGCGTCAGCGGGAAAACAATGTACTACAGAAAGTTGACCCATGTGATACTAAAGCAGATTTTAAAGTGGTTTCACACACCGGGCTATTCACCGCAATCTCAAATTTTATCAATTTTTCTACAAAGTAAGTCGTGTTTATTAAAAAAAGCATTTAACAAAATTTCGACAAAATTTGCATTTAACAAAATTACGAAATAAATGCTTTGTTAAGAAACACAGAAAAAATATTCATCTACATTCATCTACACACGCACAAGGACACACATTGATCTCGCTCAAAAAAATCAATACATATTTGGTAATCCTATAGTATAATTCAATTGACACAATACAAAAAACAGCTCGTTAAATTCCCATCGAATTAATCATAGTATTGCTTCTCATACATAGATGGCAATGCCTTAACGATCAATAATAAATTACAAATCAAGAAAAATGTAAATGGCAAAGGAATTTAAGTGTTATGGTCAATAAGTCGTAGCAACCAGACCAGACGTCACACATTCTCTCTAAAGCCTTTTTGTAGAGGATTAAAAACTGATGGTCATCACAATATGTCAACTTGATACGACTCTAGTGACATCCTCCGTCTAGGGAAGCCAAAGCTCTCCCAGGGTTTCCTTTCATAAATTTTATTAAAGGAGCAACTAAAGCCTTCCTCCACAGACACCTATGCTCGACAGCCACCACTGTATACTCTTTTAACACCTTATTATAAGGCCTATAGCTGCAATGTTCCGCATTCTAGTCCTGTTTGCGTTATCCTGTGATTCTTCCTCTAAGCCCTGCCTTTTGGGTAGAGACCATTTGAGAAACGAACCTTCCTTCATTCCAATAATCTTTTTAACCCATGCAAACGTTTCCATATCCCTGTCCGTTCTCTCCGCCGAAGTAATCTTGCTGCGCTTTGATAGAGCTTTCCAGGCTATTTTCCTTGATTTGTAAGTTAATTCGAGGGAATCATATTTTGTTATATCCTTAGTGATTGCATACAGGGAAGCAGCTTTCTACGTGTTTTTTCATCTGTTTTTTCTTTGCTGCTTCTTGAGGGCCAGGCCTAATGGTCAAAATCTTAAGTTGGTTACTTATGTCTTAACAACAGGTTTAAAGGCCAACATCCAGCGCCATGGTGTATGGTTTGTCTCAAGACAACGATTGAAATTTCCATCCGTGCAGAGGTCCGCGGTACACGAATGAAGCAGTTTGATCGAGAAGATTCCAGTTATCCGGATACACCATTAGAGCCCGTTTTTATATATACTGGGCCCCAGCCTCACCGGTCATTAGCACGGTACGATTAGTGCCTTAACCCGGTCCAGCTCGCACCGTGTTTTAGCGTAACGCATCAAAAATAGCGTACAGTGAGCTAGTTGCCCGGTGGTCTCCGCGGGAAAGGTATTATGTAATATGTATTATATTTACTATTCCTTTTGGACTCAAAGCCTTCGATAATAAGCGATCGACCATAAACGGACCGATATTTCTATTTATTTGAAATAGTTTACTTAACATTTTTTCGGATAAATGCGCAATGCGGATGTTGTGCAGTGCGGTGACATTCCCTCGCCTCTGCCTGCTCGTCGGCGGATTGTGTAATCAGAATGGAAATACACCAAGACCCGCTATTATGAATTATACCACTTATTAATTAAAGTTAAACTAAAACATACTCATGAGCCGACCCATCTGCCATGCCAGTGCGATAGGCCGGCATGGAGCTATGCAATGTGCAGATAGTTCTACGAAAATCAGACATATAACCGTCTGTGTTTCAATTGGCTGGCGACGGCATAAAGTAGAACGTGAAAAACGAACCGCGAAACAGCTGGGAGTGTTTCGGCCCTAAAACAAAATGCACAGATAACAAAAAAAAACCGCCATATTTATTTTCTACTAAGCAAACAATTATTTAACACAAACAATAATAAACAAATTATTTTTATTTTTCTGTCTATTAATTTACTCCACTACGAAGTTATACTCAATTTAAAAGAGGTGAATAAACATTTTTAATATGGTGAAAATTATTTCGAAAGAATATAGAATTTTTGAACAAGTGGAATTACATGTGGGAATTGTAATGAAATTTGCAAGGGGATTTTGACAGCCGTCCACATAGTAAAAATGGATGTGGAGTTCAAGAATATGCGCCCAAGAACCTTCAAAACTTCGAGAAAAATTGTTTTAGACCGTAGTGTAATAATGATTTTATTTTGGATCGCGGATTTTTGACGCCTTGTTAAAATCAGCAGAGGTCGGTCACGGTACTCGTGGCTCCCGGGATCCATTAATGTAAATCAACCATTTATAGTTAAAATAAAGGGGCCTTACACGTGCAACGCTTTTGCGCCAATCTCAGACTGCGATTGTTCTTCAGATTTTTTTGTAGATCGAGGTCATCATGTTGTATCAAAATACGAAGAGATCGATAGTGACATTTCAGGTTCCTGGGAACCATTAATTTAAATCCGAATTGTGTTCTTAAAAATAGTTCGGACATTTGGTCACATGACCCCAATCCTAACATACGAATGGCCTTAGGCTTTTATTTAAAGGTAGTACGCAATATGTGTAATCGATATTAAATCAGATTAGTTACGACACTGTACTTTCCAGGGAACTACTCGTTTAAATCTTAAATGTATGTTTCATATAAAATTGACTATCACATAATGTTATTATTATGTCTTAGGGATTTCTTTTTGTAAATAGAGGTCATTATGTTGTGTCGAAATCAGAAGAGATCGATAACAACATTCCAGTTTTCTGGGAACCATTAACTTAAATTAGAATTGTGTGCTTAGAATAGTTTTCTTGAGTCTTGGACTTCTATTCAAAGGTACTACACATTACATCCAGTCCATATTAAATGAACCAGCTACGACACTTCAGGTTCCAGTTAGCCACTCGTTTAAATCTTAAAAATATGTAACGAAAAATTTATATGAAAAATTTTCCATCCCATTATGCTATAACGCAAATGTCAACTTACGGATCGTTATGTGCAACGTTTACGTGTTTTTATTTTGGATAGCGAACATATTGCCATGTATAAATCAGAAGGGATCCGTACGACTCTCGTACTTCCTGGAAATCATTGAGTTTAATCAATAATTCATACATTAACTGAATAGGCCATAAAGATATGAGCACATTGTGCTAATTGGAAGTAATTAGTTTTCTCTTTTTTGTAATAGATATTTGAAGAATAGACACTTTAGATAACGACCAAACGGCACACTGGTTAAATCTCTTGCGTTTGGTTCGGGTGGTACCGGGTTCGATGCAAAAGGGAGATTTCATCATCAAATTACGATCGGTGATGAAAAGGAACAAAACTATGGCCTTCTGTCGGAGTGCAGAACTCATTGGAGGGCACATCTTCCATTCCAAATTATTATCTGGGATGGAGATCCTCGAATTGGCTGGAAAACGGCAAAAAAGTAAGTAAGGACTTCCTGTCCCAGAACAGATTAAAGATAGAAAAAAAGTAAAAATTATTAACAATTATTATCATATTTCGTGTCAATTGACAATTTTCTGGGAAGTTTCTAAAAATCCTGTGATGGGATATAATTAGTTTTGCTTGTTCAGCATAATTTATTTTTCTAGGATGAAATACATAGCTAACTTCACACACTCCCGCAAATTCCACAACTGCTTTAACGTTTTTCGTGATACGTGCGATTTCTTGGGATGCTAAATATTTTGGTACATCGTTTAAATTGTCTTTTGATGTGTGTGTCTTTTGATTTGAATACATCTTGAGAAAATTGTTGGATGTCTTTGAAATTTTTTTTTGGATAATGTAAGATTTATTTTTTTGTTTTATTTATTTCCTATAAATCACTACATTTCTCAGATTTATGAAGATCATGTTTAACTGCTGTATCGCGCCTCTCTGTTCTTTGATTATTTTCTTCTTCGGTGTAGGCTGATGTTAATAATTGTTTGAATGCTTTACGAATCTAGGAATATTTACTTTACATTATATAGCTAATTAAATACAGCGCAAATTTAACAATTACTGAAAAATGTAACAACACATTCGTATATTAAAACTATCAAACATAAAAAATTGCCGGAGGCTGGAAATTCAGTGCAATTTTCATCGACACATAGTTGATAGACACCGATAAACATATAATCTATTATTATTATGATTACCCTCTGAATGGCAAAAAAAAAGAATGAGAAGCTATTTAAAAAAGTTCAGCGAAAAGGTTTTTGAATCAAAATCTTTTTGGAAAAAAAGTTTTTAAAGTGAGAAGTTTAACATATTTTAATCCATAAAAGGCTTTCTTCACATATTTTGTTCACTCTTAAAATCAAGTAATCCTATCTCCTTACAAAAAATCAAAGTAATTAGGAAACAATACCAACCGATAATTTTTCGAAGCAATATTTTAAAATTAATTATATAAATTTAACTTACTAATAGCATAAAACGCAGTTTAATAATTTGTATACTACCAATAACACGACTTTTACATGACTTATGCTTATAATGTTTTAAAGTTGCAGAAAAAAGCTTTCAATAATCAAAACAAAATATATTATTTGTATTTTGTAAAAAGAACCAACAACACCACATACATACACTTTCCCGTTCAAATTTTTAATCCTAGCCCTTTCTCTAATTTTAATATTGAAATCTATAAAATAATTTGTATGCTTATGTTTTGTGCTTGGGTAAATGAGCACAAGCAAAACTTTGAATAAAGTTTTTCCGTTTTTATTTCTATTTTTAATTTTCTTAAAAACTTTTATTACCTCAATATTTTATTATGTAAAACTGAAACCCCATTTCTTATTATTTTGTTTTTTTGCTATGTATCCCGCAGGTGAAACAGCTTGGGAATAAATCGGTATCATGGATACGTGTACGAGATGAACACATACTTACAGTTGATCGGTAATTATTATGTATTGTGTGTGTGCATTATGATGACGATGTTATTTAATTTATGTAATTTATGTACTCATCAAAACAATTTCATTTCATTTTAATTTTAAAAATAATCATTTTAAAATATTCATTGCATGTCTAATTTATTATATAATAACAAACTATTAAATAATATCGACGTTTCTATATAAATTATATAATTTAGTTTGCTGTACGTTGTACTAGTAGTAATTTATGGTTATATAGAATTGTTTTAATGTCGGGGGCCTCCGCAATTATGGTATACATAACAGACAGTTATATTTACATTTATGAAACACAAAATATGCGGGAAATAGCGCTGAATAGTGCAGTAACATCGATTAAACTTATGTGACATTTAGATATAGATCGTTAGGCGACATTTTTTTTATAATTAATGGTAATTATATTCAATACTATCTATGGATAATCTATTATACGAAATTCTGATGCACGATTGTGTATTGTTAACGCGATTTTACATTTGTGTATAATTTGATGACAGCTCATACTTATGACGTGTTGGCTAGTTATCTCAATTTCTTACCACTTTTATGGCTCAAAAAGTATTTCACTTGAGGTATGGTTCAATGCACCGTCATTTGGATTATTGCTATCTCGATAAGTATGTTTAAATTTAATTAGAATACATTAGGAATCGACAGTCAGCGAACATGATATTGTCGAAAATCCATCCAAAATTCCTTAATAATCCCCGTTTGTTAAAACGAATTAAGTGTCGCATTTGAACATACGCAGTTTATACTCTACATATTTTCAAAATATTAGTTCACCCAATAAAATGCGGTAAATTTTTGTTTAAAATTATAATTTACATTTTATACGGTTTATAGAACCAACATACCCTTAAGGCGGATACATACAGAGCTGTGCTCTTTCGTTTCTTCCTCTCTTCTGGATTTTTTGACGTAGAACTACGCCCATCAAGTGTGCAATCTAAGAAAATGTGAGCGCGATTTTGATGTTTACATATACACGTTTATATTTTCAAAACTATTATTGGTAGAAACGTGGTTAATATCTCATTGAGAAGATCGAGGGTGACTTTAAAATAATAATCATTCGCTTTAAAAATGGCGCGATTTTGTTCCATTTCAGAGGCGTTTCGTAGATAGAAATCCGGTCCATTAAATTTTTAACTGTTAGTTCATGTATGGTACCCAAACGTCAAGATTTTTTTGTATCCAGACATTTTCAAAATGGTTTAAAACTGTTTTGTTATCAATATTTAGTTTTTTACCAATTGCGTGGCAGCTTATATGCCGGTCTTCTTAAATATTTTGTATGATTTCGTCGACTATTCCAATGGGTGGTCGAACAGAGCGAGGTGCATCTTTGACATCCATATTTGAAGAATGAAAGCGCGCGAACCATTTCTTTGCTGCTGATTTTGATAAAGCGGAGAAGATCATAAACAGCACAAATTTTTTCGCAAGCATGAGTAGCGTTTTTACCTTTGTCGTAATAAAATTGCAAAAGATATCAAATTTTTTCATTACTTATCTCCATGTTTCACCGATTTTAATGTTTTGTATGTCAAAATGCAAGTTGAAATGTCACCTTTCAAACACATAAGAATTGCCCGATACGATCAATGTTTACTATATAAATGTAAAGCCATCTACCGAGAAAAAGGCCACGAAATTTTTTCCCTATGCTTTGATTTGTATAAAATTAAAAGTGCTTTGCTACGTCGTTAATTTGAAGCGCGAAACCTAGACAAACAAATATTGTATTAAATTATATCTAAGTGTTATATTACTGAGTTATGCGCAAGCCCGAAAGGAAAGGATGTAAGTCACAAAAAATTGTAAGGTGAATTGCAGCAAATTCATTTTTAATACGCTGATGGTTTAGAGTAAGGAATTAGGGATTAGTTCAAACTATCCAACAGTTCAACTCCTAGATAAAGTTCAAAGCATTCTTGAAATACTCAATCATTCATCGTTGGTTCATCAAAAAATATTAAAAAAGGGAAGGCTGCCAGCGGCAAACACCCGCCACTTTATTTTTACTACGAATTGACATAGATCTCGAATATACCATCCTTTATTTCTAAATCGAAAAAAATAAACCTAAACCGCGTTTTTGATAAAAAGTTACTTGTAAAACTGACGGTCAATCCCAGTTTTCGTTTTTCCCGTAACTTTTTAACATCATTGCAAAAATTTAAAAGCTCCTATGTAACCTGACACTTCTGGTACACAGACGTCCACCACATTTTACAAGAATTTGATAATTTATGGAAGCTTTAATGGAAAATTTCATCCCAAATATTCAATCTGCCTGTACTGTTAACAATGTTAGTGAAAAAAATAAAATTTGAAAAGTGATATGAAATAATTTTATAAGAAATTTGATTTAGAACCTTTTTGATTTCATAATCGTCTTTTTCGTAAATGTTATATACTTTATAAAATAAACACAATAAAAGTATGTAGTTTTACCTAATTCAGGGCCGAAATTTTGTTTAAAAACACTTTTTTGTCAAAAATCGTATGTTCTTCTTAAATTTTGATAAACTGATCTAGATCAGCTGATCAACTGAAAAGGAAATCTCCTATTGGAGCTGTCGCTTACGGTAGACCGATTATGCCCGATTAAAAAGCTTAAGTATGAAGCTATACTCCGATCAATAAATTCGTCGGGTGTACAGAGAGGGGCCAAATTGTTGATGAAAAAAGTTTTTCTCTGAAGTCTTTATTTCAGATTAAGTTTTGGAACAAAAATCATCTCATAAATTCTGAAATACTGACTTTCCTGACGTGTCAAAATATTTGCAAAAATTGAAAGGCTCCTACAGAAGCTCTCACTTTCGGTTGACATGGCCGGTTAAACATGACAATCACCTTCCAATTTATGAAAAAAGCTTAAAATTGAAGTTTCTTTCCGATGAAATAGTCTCTGTCTAGGTTGTCCGTCTAGTGGCTGAATTTTTTATGAAAAGGTTTTTTTGTCAAAACTCGTCATTTCCGCTGAAATTGTGGAAAACTAATCTCTTGACTGATATTGTTCCAAATTTAATTTTAAAATGTTTAGTGCATTGCCGTTTTTTAGGCTCTTATGGAAGTTTCCACTTCCGATTAACCAGTTTGAATCAAACATCAGCGGGACTTCCCAATTTATGAAGAGTTTCTTGATTGAAGTTTCATCCAGATCCAGCTGTATAGAAACTGAAGTTTTAAATTTCGTCATTTCCGCTTAAATTTTAGTACATTGATATGAACCGATATTGTTCCAAATTTAATTTCCAAATTTCTACTTCAACTATTTTTTCTAATAAAGATACACTTTGTTTTAACAACGTTTAAACTTTGTTTAAACGCAATGCAAACTTTCGCTTTCGGCTAAAAATGATTGAAATCTCCCAATTTATGTAAAGGCATTATGTATAAAGTTTGACTCCGATCAGATAAATCGTCTGGGCCGTAGAGAGCCGACAGACATTTCGTGTGCACACAGGCACTCTCGCACAGACAAATTTGTATACACCCACTTTTCATGACTTCGGTGATATATACAGTTCACGTAATCCTTTATTAGGAACATAAACAAATCATATAATTTTTATGCATCCGTTGTTGATCTTTAGGAGTTAAAAATGTCAACTCAGGTCGAAATCGAACAACATCCGTAATCAGACCAAATTAAATGCCGCTATGTAATATCCTTTCTTAATCTTAATCGAATCGAATCGTATCGCTAAGCGTTAAGCTAAATCTGGCTATGAAAGAAACTCTTCGTACAATGTCTGTCACGTGCATCTCCGAAACGAATATTGTATCCACCTTCAATCCTAAATTTAAAATTATTCCTATGCAACACGGGCATGATTCGACATGGTAAGGATAACACGATAAGGTTCCGTACAACCAAGTCTTTTGCTTGCTGGAAATCAGCTTCTTATAAAGAGTGTTGGGATAACTGTGTGGTTATATAGCTGTATCGTTATATGAATAGGTTTACATGGAAAGATTTTTTAATGTATGTAATTTCTATTTTTTCTGCTAATTTTAGAATTAAATTTGGCCTAGAAACTAATCAATTGACAATCAATTGACGATTGTTTTACATATTTCTTTTTCAATGGGGTTATATGGCATGTAGACAATACAGCACGAGACTGCTCGCAATGTTGTTCAAGACGAATGCGGTTCGATCTTTCATCATCATAAAGCACGTTTTTCTGTGATATTTTTGTCGAGATCTTTCCAAACGTCGCTTAGGCTGAGTAGCAGTCCCTTTTGTGTTTATTCCAAATTTTCTTTAGTTTAGTTTATAGCAGTGGCCGTCATCGTGATCCCAGGTTTCAGTTTGTTTTATTTTTTGCTGATTGTTGATTTCATTTTTAATCCCGCTTACGATCCATCTTTCCTGGGCGTCACACTTTTGACATGCAAACCAATCAACAAGCTTTAGGATGGCTTTCCAACTGAGCTGAAACCCAAAAAACCACGTCAAAGTCGATCAAAAGTCAAGGTAATGTTGACTGTTTTATTTGAATATTGCGGTGTTGTGCACTCAGAATTCTTGCCAGTAAAATCAGACGCTAAATAAAAAATATGATCTAGAAGTTATGCGGCATTTGAGAAAGTAAATTCGTCGCAAAAATTCCAGCTTTGTGGAAAGAAAAGACATAAATTTTGCACCACAAGGCTATCACAATATTTAGACGTGGATATTACTTTTCTCTTCTTTTTAATGTGCCCAATTTTTAACGAATAAAATCGAATCGGGTTATTTGTTTGTATTAAAAAAAAATATTAAACGAGAAGTAGTCGACTTAAAGTTACATCATAAGCAAAACATCATTGTTATCACATGGCCCATAGTTGCTTTGCATGGACCGTAACGGTTTTTGGAAATTTATAAATGCATTTCTATACAAAATTCATTTAATTAAATTTTCAAGAATCATCTTTGGAGTAAACACTGGGTTTTATTAATTATTGTATTGTCACGAAAATGCATAAGTGAGTAAAATTCAGAATGATTTCTTATCGGGGAATATGTGAAAATTCAATTACAAAATTTGATCTAAACGGACTAACAAGCAGAGATTTTAAGTTAAATAATATCGATTTAAAATGGAGATCGCAATACATCCAAAACAAAAAACATACAAAATCCAACAAAGTTCGGAAGAAACGTAAAGTTATGAGAGTGGAACCACATAAGTATAACAAGCAATGGCCAAATAGGGCATTGATCATTAGTTCAAAACTGGATTAGCTAGGGCAGATATTGACTTGGAGTACTCTAAAAATTCAACGAGTTTAGTTTAATTTACAAACGCGAATAGCTTATCTCTAATGTAGGCAATTTTACATGTTTTGTTTTATATTTGTGGTTTAAAATGACGTGAAATGACGAGAAGAAAATGTTTATTAATTTGGACCTTTTACACAAGTTTTACATATTGAAAATGCAAGATATCAAACACAAGATGTCTCATCAAAGTAAATCCAGCTTTAATCAACATAATAACTTAATTCGGTTTAATGTGTATCAAAGTTCCAGGAACTCTTCACAGAATAATAAATCGGATAAGAAAAATGATAAAAAGTAAACCTCACAGATTTATTGTTGTCTACGCGTTATCACAAAATCTGATATCTTTTGGTATTTTATAAGGGCCTCCGCAGTCGACGTAAACAGAAAATCTATTAAAATACAACAAAAACGAGAATAAATCTTGACACATTGTTTAAATCAGAATTACACACGAAACAAGAAGACGCCACCAAACAAATATAACAACAAAATACCTAATTATTAACACGGCACAACACACAAATCCGAAAATATTTATCATTAAGCCACCGTCAACAACACAATACAACAACAGCCAAACCAAAACATTTACAAGAAAATCTAAACCGAACAATATTTTTGGCATTTTCTCCTACTGTTTGTGTGTATGTGCTATGCTCTGCTAGATTCATTGTTGTTGTCACAAAATTTTCATGACAATCATTTATCATTTTTAATTCTAGGTCTCTTCTCTCTGTTTATATTTATTACAATTTTACCATATTATTTTTGTGTCATTTATCATGTTCTTAATCTAATATTATTATTTCTAAGGGGTATAGATATTTTGTTGAAAATCCGTTTTACTTTCGGGAGTACGTCCTCCCCCAAAAAATAGTGCGCCCCGCACAACACGATCCACAACAGACGGAATATAACCTGTGCTCGAATGGCATACAGCCAATAATGGAATACGCGATAACAGCGATGACAGTATCACAAAGAAAATTGTTAATTATAATAAGAAATAAAGAGGAAAACAAATGAAAATCACAACAAATATGTACAAATTTAATGGTTGAAATGAAAATCCAACCAAAGCAAATAGAAACCCAAACAGCCATTAAGACTATTTTGCGAGAAATTTTCATTAATAAAATGAAACTGGTACAAATTACTTGATTAAATTTATTTAGAGCTTTTTTGTGTGCTTTGTATTTATTGTTATAGAATACGTCGTCGTTTGACATTAAATATTTTGGATTTTAATTGTATTTTATGTTACACATAAACTTGTATAAATATCGAAGTTGTGTGTTAGGGATGTGATGATGACAGAGAAATAAATTATATATTTTATTGTACTTTATATTATATACGAATTTTATATGTACTCGTACGTACAATGTACATACATACATACGAATATAATATGGTGGACGTATGTATATAGCGACTCGTTTAGCGCGGTTATCAATAAAATAAAATTTATCTCCAGATAAGCTTTAACAATATTGATACCTAATTAAATTTTGGATTTAATGGGGATTTTGCTTTTATTTATATTTGCAGGGTAACATTTATAGCCGATGCTAGGTTTCAAGCATTTTATGTGGAACATACGGGTTTATGGACGCTGCAAATTAGATATGTTCAAGCGCGTGATGCGGGGATCTACGAGTGCCAGGTGGCATCAGAACCAAAAATTAGTGCTAGAGTGGATTTACAAGTAGTTGGTAAGTTTTTAAAGTTTTATAAATTTAACGTGTCGAAAAATACTGCGCCTATTAAATATCCATGTGCAAATTCATAACTTGACCCTGCCGGGTATACGGTAAAATGTAATATAAATACCTAGATCATGTCAAATCTCGTCTATGAACATAATTTTATACACTAAACTTATCAATTATTTTCTTGATAACATTCAGGTTCTTTATACTGAAGTCTTACGACTTATTAAAGTACAGTTTAAACGTCAACAATGGATTTTTAATATTTGAACATTCTACTTTCTACCCTCTTGAACATTTTTGGTGTGTATTTGACATGATGCCTATGAAATTTCTCCGAATGGCTTTTGTCAAACCACTGACACGTTTCTCCAATTCACGCTTTGGTCAATGATAATTATCTTATTTACCAAAAAATACAATATATATTTTTCTAAAAAATGGAGGGGTAGAAGTTGTGACCAACATCCACCCGGCTCTTTTTTACCAAAAATGCGTATAGGTTGGGGAAATATATTTCTATCATTTTTTCGCTAAATGCTTTTAGTGCCATATATTTCGTGATGTATTTGTCGCAGTGGGCCATACTTATACGATTTGGAAAGGCGGACTCATTTGCTAAAAATATTTTGTCAATGATGGAGGTAAACATTCGCTATTTCGCTTCGATAAAGGCGAAAACGCAAGCCATGTGTCTGAAATTGTGAATGGTACCTATGTTCCCGATATTGTCACAGCCCATCATGTGCAATTTTAGTTTCGTCGATTTCAGCGATGAAGCTTTTCCATAAAGGTAATATTTTTAAAAGTATATCAATTAGGAGAAAAAAGATTATGAATTAAATGATCATAAATTAAATTTTGCAACTATACTAGTCCGGATCATTTTTCCAAAATTTACGCGGGAATGACGTTTTTTTTTGACAATAAACTAGTTTTGATTTGGATGAAACTTCATTCTTAAACATTTACCACAAACTGTTAGATCCTAGTGAATTTTTTGTCGAAATCGATCCACCAGAAGTGACAGGTTCCACATAAGTTTTTTGGTGTTATGCAATATTTTGAAAGCCCAGATAAACTGACTTGGGGTGAAACTTCATACTAAGGATTTTCCCACAAATTTCGTTTAATTTTTGGCCGAAATCAGTCCACCGGAAATGTCAGTTTTTTCGTTTTTAGGAAATACATTTTTGGAGATGATTAAAACATAAATTGTATAGATTATAAGTTCAAACAACATTTGTTCTGATTATTTTATTAAATTTGGTCGGAAATATCGAGTTTTGATCAAAAACGCTTTATTTCACCAAAATAAGTGGCATCTCCAACGTCCAGACAGATTGACTATTCGGAATCAAACTTCATGAAATGTGGGGGTATACCGGAAGTGGCAGCTTCCTTAGGAGCTTTTTCAATTTTCGAAGTGAAGATTAAATTTTCAACAAGGGCTGACTTTGTTGGTTTTCTGAAATTTATGCAGAAATAATGATTTTTATTATACAAAACAGTTTTTATGAAAAATACGGTAGTTTTCATTTGTTGATTTAGAAAAACTGCTTGTTCTGTTATAAAAAAAATGTTGGCTATTGGCTGCAACATATTCACTCATTTTGTTTGTATAGTAGAACAAAGTATTTCTTCAAATTTACCACTCCACATATCGCCAAAGTTAAAAAAATAGTGTTAAAACTTTTCTTTGTGTCTGTGGTGTCGTGCAGTATGTAATGTTGTAGGTTTTCTATAGGCCAGACAGATTAACTGATCGGGATAAAACTTCATATTTAAGCTTTTCCACAAATTTGGTAATCTTAGTACATTTTGGTCGAAATTGATCCTCCGAAAGTGATAGGTTCCACTCTTTCGTTTTTTTTATCGGAAAAGAGAGCCTTAATAGGAACTTTTTTGTTGCTTGCATACATGTATGTATATATAATACGATTACGAGAATACGATTATTAACTAAAACTTTCTAACTTAAATTTGCAATGATACCGGTCTGACCAGCATATGATATCCGAGAAAAGCGACTAAGGCCCTTTTCCAATTACATACTTACTTATTTGTGTAGGCGTATTTATTCAAATAAGTAACCTCGCGTTGTGACTTATTTGAATAAGTACGTCTACACAGAAATGTCTCCAAAATTGTGTCTCGACTAAATGTAATCATAGAGAAAAATATACATAAGAGGATTTATTTTAACATTCTAACCTCGGAATGTCTATTTTAGTTTTGGCAATCTGTATAAGCCTAACAAGAACAATGAACTATAAAATAACTAAACCGATATGTTTATAAGATACGTATATACGGATTAAATATAGAAAAAAAAATAGTTTTTGTATATAAATATATCAAGACTATAAAATAAGATTGACCTCGGAAAAATGCGCTTATAAAATTTGCACTACTTGATTTCTCGTATATATTTATTTCTTGATGATGTAATTAATACATGCCGTTTTTATTTTCAAATCTAGCGACAACGACTAACATGTCAAGAATTTTTTTTCTTTCATTCGTTGTTGCTTCTTTCTATTCAGATATCTAAATGGAATATTTTTGACTCTATATGAAAGCATCTTTAAGAAAAGTTCCAGTTTGTCAATTTTATGATTATTTTTGCTTCTATGATAATATTATTTCTGATGTGAACTAAATATGATAACTGAAGAAAATACGCACATAGGAGAATCTTAGTTAAAATTTTATATGATAAGATGCGCAGTGGCGTACGAGATGGCAAAATTAGTCTCTTTCGTCTCAAGGGCCTATTTTGTCAAAATGAAATCAAGTTTTAATGTATTTCTAACGCAATTTTAATCTAAAACGTGATTTTTAATTATTTATTATTTATTTACGAAGTAGTTATTTATTAGTAGTAGTTTTTCTTATTTCTATGTATGAATTAGTTTAGAAGTATGAATTGTTTTTTTTTCTGTCCATCAAAAATAAAAAATTTCGGTCAGCAAGAGTTTGTTTATAATTTAAGTACATGAATTGAAACGACTTCACTTACTTATTTAAAATGGCGACAAATAAGTCAATAAATTTCTTTTAAGTAAGTAATTGGAAAAGAGCCTAAAACTAAAAGATTCCAAATTAAATTTGCAATAGTATCGGTCCAGCCAGTTCAGTTTTCCGATTTTTTAGCGACAATAACTTTTAAAAAAAAAAAAAAAAACTCTTTGAAACAAAAATTCGGCCTCTATACAAACCAGATGGATTGATTGATCCCGATGAAACTTCGTACTTACGTTTTTTCCACATTTTTTGACCAAAGTGAATTTTGGCCGAAATTAGGCTACCGTAAGTGGCAGGTTACAATACCTTTTCCGATAAGTATTTGTTAGCTGCAAGCGGTCTACCAAAATACAACAAATAAGAACAATAATTGTAAAAAATTTTCAATTAAGCTTGCAACAATACCGTTCCAGATCAGTTTTACAAAATTAAAGCGGAAATGACGATTTTTGATAAAAATCTATTTTAACAATAATTAATTGATCAGTGTAAAACTTCATATTTAAGCTTTTGTAAATTAAGTTTCAAACAAAGTTATTTGAGATTATTTTTTGATGTGTAAACATCTTTACGCGCGCCTACCAAATTTTTTTTGTATTAGAGTAAACTTGTAAATGAAACGAACGGAAATGACGTATACCTACTTCGTTTGAAAAAAAGCAAGAAACTCAACAAAAACAATTTTTACTATACATGGCATGCTTTTATGTATATGTATAATAGTAGGGAAAATGAAAAAATTAATTTAATGAATGAAATAGAAACCATCGACATTTCCATCGATCAGAAAAATCAAAAAAAAAATTACGATACGAAATACGAATTACGATTACGAAATTGCATACTCATACGATTAAAAACACAGTCAACAACTGCTGTATATTGCTTTATCACGAGTGACGAGTCTTTATAGTGCGTTCATGACATAGTGAGTAAGTTCGGAAAAAATTCCATGGTAACAACAAAATGTATTAAAATAACAACAAAGTTAAAAATTTTCAACTCGAGTTCGGAACTAGTAGGCGTGGTATAAAACATTTCAAATAATTTGATTGGTTTTGAGTTCGTTAGCGAGTATGCAAATATTTATTTCCTATGTCATGAACGCACTATTAGGCGCTGTTCATCACGTCGGCTATCAATGATCATGTCTTCTACTGAATGGAGTTATAATGACATCTCGTTTTTAACATTGAACTGCCAGAGTCTCAGGTCACAGTCACGCAGGTATGCTCAATTCATTTGGTTTTCGAGACCTGGCTGCGCAATGACGAACTTGTTAATATTCCTACGTTAGAATGCTGTTTTCAGTTCAATAGAGATGGTCAGTGGGCTGCCGGAGTAGCAATTCCGTCAAAAGATCCATAAAATGAGCATAGTGGACACAAATAATTTGCCGTACTTTTTCAAAACCAATATTGACGTAACAAATGGACTGGCGAATGGAACTATGGGCTGTCTAAAGTATATCGAATGCATAGGCAACCTAACCAGGACAACGAGAACGATGAAAACGTCGACAGTAAAAAATGTCAAACGATTCTGGATGGATTTCGGTTCAAATTCACAAGTTGGCAAGAAGGTCAGGTGGCTTGAAGCTGGATGGGCGCAGAAAACGAATATCGACCGATGTTTGCTGCCCATTTCTAGAAAAAGCTCAACTATTAATCGAAACAACAATTAATGTTAAGCATAAACAACAATTAATGTAAAGCGTCGTACCTTCATGTGCCACCACAATTCATGCATCACAGGGTGGTACCTATAACGAGATAGTCAGTATATACTCTTACGATAAAGACACAGTTAATAAATTGTGTATATTGCTTTAGCACGAGCAACGAGTCTCGAAGGACTGTTCATCACGTCGGCTATCGATGATCATGTCGTCTACCATGGACGTAAAAATAGGACCTCAATGGGTCTTCTTCAAAATTAGCTATCGCGCCTCACCACAAATCCGCTTTATCCGTTGTAATGGCGAATTTTGTACGAGATAATAATGACGTCTGTTTTTTAACATTGAACTGTCAGAGTCTTAGGTCATACACATCACCTCGACCTAACTGACACTGTCACGCAAGGATGCTCAATTTTCTTGCTTTTTCAGATCTGCGTTCAGTTCTAGAGAGACAGTGAGTGAGCTGCCGGAGTCACAATATATAAAAATTCAAATAGAATACTCATACCATACAGTCACCTCGCATAAAGAAATCATCGTTGGACAAACAACTGGTATGAGCGTAACAACACAACTCATTGATGATATATATACGGCTGAACTTCAGCTTCTCAATGGGAATAAGATGCTTTCTGTAGTTGTATTAACCTTGCCGAATAAATCTTTCGAAGACATAATGAAGTTCATACATTTCGTCCTTGCCCCATATCCTAAAGAATTTCAAAAATTCTCCAAGGAGACTATCATCTTTTGCCGGTGATTATGAGCGGGGATTTCAATATTAATGTTGCTGTTCCTCAAGCTGAACCACTTATAAACTTCCTGCGAGACGAATTCGATTTGCACATGAACTCAGATCGAAATATATTTACTACTAGATATGGGACGACCATATTGTACAGTTTTTGAATGAAAATTTTTAAAGTTAGAGTCGACAGTATATAATATATCTTATTTTAGCTACCAAAATCCAATTGCGTCGATTATACCGAAAGAGTAATAGACCAATTTAACGATAATAAACAAATGAAAAACTCTGGTTAGTAAAATTACATTCCTTCTTCCTTCAAAGTAAACTGTACCCACGTACTATACACACGCCATGTTTACACATCTCCTTGAGAGTACTAATGGACTCACTCATTTTTTTTAATTTCAAACGAAATTACCAGTTTTGATAAAAAAACAATATTTAAACAACATTGCGCATATCTACAGTCCAAGCGAATTGGCTATTAGGTCCACGGAGATTTTTTTAGGTTTTGCAATGATGTTGAACAGATTAACATTTACAAAAAATGACAAAGAATGAAAACATCAAATAGATTTAAAAACCAAATTTTCAACCAGGGTTTTATCTGGTTGGGATTTTGAAATTTGAGCAATAACACTGATTTCTAATTATACAGGGTGGCTGAGACCAAGTGTTACCAAATGAAAACGCTGTAATTTTTTTAATTTTGATTATTTTGTATTGAAATTTCGTGGAATATGTTGAAAACATATTACATTTTATGAAAAACATGTTACTGCTCGATATGACCTCCTTTGGCTCTGATTATTTGATTCAGTCTTCAATAGAAAGCATTGCATGCTGACCGAACGTGGGCTTGCGGAATTTTATTCCATTCTCGAACAAGAGCTGACTTCAGTGCATCAACACTTTCGTATTTTTTAGTGGACACTTTACTCTCCCAAATGGACTATATGGAGAAATCCATGAGATTCAAGTCTGGTGAATATGGTGGCCATTCTTTCGACGAAATCAGCCCCTGAACGCAATTTTGTAAAAATTGCTGGGTCGCTCGAGCTTTGTGTGACGGTGCCGAGTCCTGTTGGAATGCCCAACGGTTCGTACCAAAGTGTTTACGTGCCCAAGGTAGCAAAGCATCGTTTAGGATGTTTTGGCGGTATACCTCTTGGTTTACCTTGACTCCATGTTCGATGAAAACCGGAGGAGTGCGTCCATCTGCAGTCACTGCAGCCCAAACCATAACATAAGCTGGTGATTGCTTGCGCGTGGCAACTCTTGTGTCCAAATTTTCGTTGGTCTTGTGCTCTAACCAAACATGATCATTTTGTTTATTCACATACTGTTGAATGGTAAACATTTTCTCATCAGAAAAGACAATTTTTGGAATCTCATCACGTTCGGTCAGCATGCAATGCTTTCTATGGAAGACTCAATCAAATAATCAGAGCCAAAGGAGGTCATATCGAGCAGTAACATGTTTTTCATAAAATGTAATATGTTTTCAACATATTCCACGAAATTTCAATACAAAAGAATTAAAATTAAAAAAATTACAGCGTTTTCATTTGGTAACACTTGGTCTCAGCCACCCTGTATAAGACAGTTTTACCAGAAGGCCGATAAGTTTAATTTTCCGCTTTAGAAATGAAGTGTGGTATATTTGATGATCTATGTATATGTTTGTGGTAATATAAAGTCAAGTGTTGGCCGCAACATATTCACCCCTCAATTTTTTTCTTGCTATTTTTATGTGCAAAACACGAAAAATATGTATTTAAAATATGTAATTAAAACTTGAAATGTGCAAATATAATAAACCAATATTTAAACAAAATTATACTAAACTAATAAACAAACATACAATATAATTTCTTATTGATTTCTAATTGGTATGGTATTTCGTAAATTCTAAACTGCATTCAAAACATTTTGAATGAATGCTTTTCCCGATTTTAAGGTAGTAGTCAGTACCACGAATTAAGTGACTATAATTACAGTTTATGTAACCAACCGTTTTTTGGTGAAAGCATTATTGCTTTAGCCGTTGTAATAAATGTCAAGTTCGTTTAAATTATCTACAGTTTTCTAGACTTTAAATTTTTAATATAATATTTTACTGCATTAGTTTCGACAGGTTCCACAACGCGCGGTTAAGGCAGCGGTAAATTCATCCTAGTTTAGCAAGATTCTTTAAAAGCTATTGCTTTATGAATCTCGCTAAACAAGGTTGTAAGCAAAAGTTTTAAAAAAAATTATTGGTTCAAACTAGATTGGAATTGATGAGTGTGACTTAGAATGTCACGTTGGCCAGGAATTTTTCTTTTAAATTAGTAAATTATGTACTGGAAGAGCGATTTTTCGATTCAAATATAAAAAAAAAAATGTCGAATTCAATTACTTATTAGAGCACAACGGGACAATGTTTTAGGTGAAAATAACCGATGATGCATTCAAACATTTTCAATTTGTTCAACACAACTGTGGCACTATTCTGGTAATTCTCCGGGAATAGGGAATTGGAGAAAAAATTTATATGTAATTTATATTCAAATATTTTTTTCGGCATACTGAGGTAAAAAACTAGTGTTAAATTTTTTGAAAACAAAATTAAATTGGGAAAAATTTTCCCTGCCAATTTAGATATGGAAAAATTATTCTCTCTCTCTCTCTCTCTCTCTCTCTCTGGCACTATATCCCATAAAGGGATTTGGCCGCCTCAAATGAGGTTTCATAATCATATTTTGATTTCGGATAATCAGTGATTATTTCATTGATCCTAACCCAGCCGTGAAGTTTTTTTACTTGTCACCACCGAGAATCGAAACCGGGACCTCCGGTCGCTGGAGCAAGCATCCTAACCACTTTGCCACCGGGGCGGCACAATTATTCCCACTTTATAAATATTTACATCAAACTTTTCTCCTCAGTAGGCCGGAAAAAAAATATTTGAACAGAAATTACATATAAATTTTTCCCCAGTTCCCTATTCCCGGGGAATTACAAGAATAGTGCCATTGGAGGGAAAGAGGGGTCGTCTAAAATTAAAAAAAAAATAGTGGCTGAATTCGATTAGATTTGATGTGTGCGACTTAGAATGAACTGGAAGGGTGATTTTTCGATTCATTGTTGTAACATTTTGGAACATTTTGGACGAGAAAAATATGAGTAAATTATATACTGGAAGTGTTATTTTTCGATTTTAAGTTGAAAAGTTTTGGGAATTTAATTGTTCATTACAGCAAAGCGCGCGGGGAAGCGCTCCAGTACATACGACCCGGAGTAGAAAATCATGGTTTGCAGAATACTAAATACCAGGATTAGATTAACCCACTTGTTCGCGATACCAAAACTCAATCGAAAACCTTTAGGAAGTATTTGGTCGAAAAATTTACGAAGGTAACCGCCAATTTGAGACAATAAATGAACAAAAACTAGCCATTCAACATGCCTGGGAGGAAATATCATCCGAAATTATCAATTCGTATGCCGAACATAATTTTGGCTATAGCCAAAAACTAAGGTGGATCAACGGCATATTTATCTGTTTGTTTAATAATTTATTTTATTGATTTTATATTGAACTAACAAAATGGTTATATAACGGGTGATTTTTTTGTGGTTAGGATTTTCATGCATTAGTATTTGACAGATCACGCGGGATTTCAGACAAGGTGTCAAAGAGAAAGATGCTCAGTATGCTTTGACATTTCATAATGAATAGACTTACTAACGAGCAACGCTTGCAAATGGGCCCTAGAAAAGTTGGCAGAAAATCCGCTTTTTTATCGACAAATTTTGTTCAGCGATGAGGCTCATTTCTGGTTGAATGGCTACGTAAATAAGCAAAATTGCCGCATTTGGAGTGAAGAGCAACCAGAAGCCGTTCAAGAACTGCCCATGCATCCCGAAAAATGCACTGTTTGGTGTGGTTTGTACGCTGGTGGAATCATTGGACCGTATTTTTTCAAAGATGCTGTTGGACGCAACGTTACGGTGAATGGCGATCGCTATCGTTCGATGCTAACAAACTTTTTGTTGCCAAAAATGGAAGAACTGAACTTAGTTGACATGTGGTTTCAACAAGATGGCGCTACATGCCACACAGCTCGCGATTCTATGGCCATTTTGAGGGAAAACTTCGGAGAACAATTCATCTCAAGAAATGGCCCGGTAAGTTGGCCACCAAGATCATGCGATTTGACGCCTTTAGACTATTTTTTGTGAGGCTACGTCAAGTCTAAAGTCTACAGAAATAAGCCAGCAACTATTCCAGTTTTGGAAGACAACATTTCCGAAGAAATTTGGGCTATTCCGGCCGAAATGCTCGAAAAAGTTGCCCAAAATTGGACTTTCCGAATGGACCACCTAAGACGCAGCCGCGGTCAACATTTAAATGAAATTATCTTCAAAAAGTAAATGTCATGGACCAATCTAACGTTTCAAATAAAGAACCGATGAGATTTTGCAAATTTTATGCGTTTTTTTTTAAAAAAAAGTTCTCAAGCTCTTAAAAAATCACCCGTTAGTTATGCAACATGGAAATTTTATAAAATTGGTTTTAAAACAATTGAATTTTGTAGCGGTTTTTATATTATGCTGTATCACGTCGGTTTTTTAAAAAATTCAAAAAAACAAGTGGTTGTTATGCAACACACTCTACCTTTCAAAGAATTTTGCAAATAACGGTAAAGCTTCTTTGCCGCCCCGGTGGCAAAGTGAACAGCATGCTTGCTCCAGCTACCGGAGGTCCCGGGTTTGATTCCCGGTGGTGACAAGGAAAAAATTTCACGGCTGGTTTAGGAAGAATGAATTAATCACTCATTATCCGCAATAAAAATATGGTTATGAAACTTCATTTGAGGCGGCCAAGCCCCTTGATGGGATATCGAGCCAGAGAGGGAGAGAGAGAGAGAGAGGTAAAGCTTCTATGGTGGCTGTAACTTCCGGTGGATAGATTTATTCTATACATCACTGAGTCCCTCTAACTTATGGTAAAAGCAAAGATAAGAATATCTAGATCTTTGGTAAAAGCTTAAGAATCAAGATTCATCACGATCCATCATTTCGTCTACGCCGTAAAGGGCAACGGTTATCCAAAAAAATAAATTCCAGCTGACCTTAATTTCCAAAATCCCAATTAACAAAAATATAAAATTCCATTTTACAAAATACCATAAAATAAAATTCAAAATTTCAATTTCAGAAAATTCCAAAATTTATTTATTTTAGAAAAAAAAAATCCATGTACAAAATTCCATAATTTAATAATGTTGGTTTATTTCAATTAATTTAAATATTATTTAATTATTTCAGTAAATTAAATTCAATTTAATTGTTCTGAAAAATTTTTACTCAAACATGATTCCCATTGTTTAAGAATTTTTTCGGCTTTTCGGACAAAATATTATTTTAATGGACACCCATACAATGTTTACGACTATTTTAGTCGCAGAAAACAAAGAGGCCATTTATTAACAATATTTCTACCACAAAAGTAGAAAAAATGCGCTCCCCTCCCCCAAACCTTTAACCCCAGGGCGTACTTGTGTACACAAAGAACACAAACCCTTGCAAAAATGAGAACTCCCTTAGGTAGCTTCTTGGCAGCTTGGTTTCGTACTGATAAAAAGTTGGTCTACTCATCAGGTTGCAACGACCAAACTGCAAAAATCCAACTCTTGCTTTGTACCGATAATACAAAACAAGAACATATCGATTTAGCGAATTATATATCACTAAATCAGAAACCACAGGAAATTCTCACTATGTATGTGTAACAAGCCAACACATATAATTAAGAAGAATTTTATAATCGTCCGTCAATTTAATTTGTTTAAGAATTTTTTCGGCTTTTCGGACAAAATATTATTATAATGGACACCCATACAATGTTTACGACTATTTTAGTCGCAGAAAACAAAGAGGCCATTTATTAACAATATTTCTACCACAAAAGTAGAAAAAATGCGTTC
Source organism: Nephrotoma flavescens (assembly GCA_932526605.1). Lineage (NCBI taxonomy): Eukaryota > Metazoa > Arthropoda > Insecta > Diptera > Tipulidae > Nephrotoma > Nephrotoma flavescens. The sequence continues at coordinate 130,379,179 of OW052221.1, read as the reverse complement.
CCCTCCCCCAAAAGGGTTCCCCTCCTTTTTTCTACTTTTGTGGTAGAAATATTGTTAATAAATGGCCTCTTTGTTTTCTGCGACTAAAATAGTCGTAAACATTGTATGGGTGTCCGTTAAAATAATATTTTGTCCGAAAAGCCGAAAAAATTCTTAAACAAATTAAATTCACGGACGATTATAAAATTCTTCTTAATTATATGTGTTGGCTTGTTACACATACATAGTGAGAATTTCCTGTGGTTTCTGATTTAGTGATATATAATTCGCTAAATCGATATGTTCTTGTTTTGTATTATCGGTACAAAGCAAGAGTTGGATTTTTGCAGTTTGGTCGTTGCAACCTGATGAGTAGACCAACTTTTTATCAGTACGAAACCAAGCTGCTAAGAAGCTACCTAAGGGAGTTCTCATTTTTGCAAGAGTTTGTGTTCTTTGTGTACACAAGTACGCCCTGGGGTTAAAGGTTTGGGGGAGGGGAGCGCATTTTTTCTACTTTTGTGGTAGAAATATTGTTAATAAATGGCCTCTATGTTTTCTGCGACTAAAATAGTCGTAAACATTGTATGGGTGTCCATTAAAATAATATTTTGTCCGAAAAGCCGAAAAAATTTTTAAACAAATTAAATTCACGGACGATTATAAAATTCTTCTTAATGATTCCCATTGTTTATCTGATTGATTAACGCTTGTTGTGATTCTAGAAAACGGGGTTGGGATTTTTTGGAATACAGAATCATACAAGCATACCAATATTTACTAACAAAACTTTATGGGTTTTTAATAAATAAGTACTGTAACGGTTTTAGAAAATTAGACTATATACTGTTGAAAAACCTTAATCGAAAATAAATCTTTATCGAATAAACCTTCATCGAAATACCTTAAGTCTTTCATATTTCCATGGGCATAAAATGGAATTTATTTTGGAATTTTATATATTGGAATTTTGTATAGGAATTTTGCTTTTTTGAAATTTTATTTTTTTTTGGATTGTTTTTATTGGAATTTTGGTTCGTGGAATGTTGTTTTTAAGAATTTTGATTTTGGAATTTCGTTTTTGGAATTTTGGATTTGGCAAATCGTACCCAACCCTTGTAAAGAGGTCAAAAAAATAGTTTTCCGTCAAAAATCGTTATTATCGCTTTAATTTTGAAAAGGCTGATGTGGGCCGATAATGTTGCACAATTATTGTAGAATCTTAGTTGAGGCAGCTACTTGCAGTGGAAAAAGCTTAAGTATGGATTGACTATCCGTCTGTGCTGTAGAGAAGCAACATATATTTACCCCGCACGACACCAATCTCATACGCACCTACACACAGAGATTTTTGTAAAAAAAAAACTTTTTTCAGGGCGGTGACATAGCGAGTGATAAATTTTCTAAAATCTCGGGGTCAAAATTTTCATAATAACTGTCCTTTATTTTACTACGTAAAAAAGGAAAACTAACTTCAATACCTCCTGGTGATGTAATAATTGATTTCGTTATAAATTGATAATAATAAGAAATTTGAACTGTAAACCCTATCCCTAACCGAGGAAGATCAACGACGAGTATTTTCACATGGAATTGATAATTTGTCTTTCAGTTGGAAAATTTGTTTTTCCCAAACTATATTCTAGTGAATGGCGGGTCGTTTTATTTTGAAAAAAATATTTATTTCATATAGCAGAATTGATATAAATTTCTCCCTATGATTTTTGCTTGGGATTACGTTCGGATTTTAGTTTTAATTGAACGTCACTAAATTTTTACATAATAAATATTAAAATTGAATTAAGCTTATAATAACTTCGCAATACGTGTATTTGGTGGTAAATAATTCAAGGGAAATTGCTACTTTTTGTATTTTTTGCCAATATTTTTATTTAGTTGCACAGGCATAAAAGACTCCTGAATGACCTGTACCAGTTGACAACCCTAAACAAGAAATATTATATTTTGGGTACCAGTGGGGAAGACAATTATGGAAGCGATCGATTCTCTAGAGGAACCAATTTAGACAATCGTTTGTTAAAAAATGGAAATGTAAAAAGTTATTCATCTGCCAGTCCACACTATGTCTTCAATTATATCCAAAATTACTAACACTAAATACCTAAAATTTTACGGTTACGATATTTGGGCCGTACTTATTATGTGAACCATAGCTTTAAGGCAAATCTAGCAAAATTTATTTACCACGCTCGTTTAGCTCGCCACATGCTTATAATTCATGATTCTTTGACCACTTCTGCTATTTAAATTCCCGGCCTTCATTTACATATACGATTAGTTTAAGAATAATAAATTCTAACATGCTTTGGTTACAAATTGAAAGATGTGTGGTTAACCATAATTCGGTTTGCACCGAAACGATATTTTATACGTCATTTTTATTATTATGTAAAATTATTTTACAAATCTGTTGCGAACACAAAATATATATATGGTATATATATTTTTTTCCAAAAACATTGAAAATTGTTACTGTCTGACCAGACCGTATAACAAGAGCAACAACATAAATATTAAAAATTTCAGCATGATTAACTTCATTAGCATTTAGCATTTAACAAAGTGACACCATAATGTTTCATTACTCCCCAAATGTTATTACAACAAAAAATTTTTTTTTTTGTTAATATACATATTTTTGAAAATAAAACAATAATAATTAAATAAAAATGGCAAACCAAAACCATCAACAACAATATTGAGGTTTGGATTTTTTAAAAATAGTTGTGTATGGTTTTGTTGGTTCAACGTTATAGTTTAATAACAATTTTGTGTTTGTACAAGTCGGGTTAATTTTCCAGGGAATACACTCTGAGCACATAACACAAATTTTCAAAATATTAAAAAAAATGTAAATCATTAAACATTATGATTACTACATACGAGTAATGTTGATGTAATTATTCACTGAAAATCATAATAAACTACCATAATAATTCTACATTGCTGTACAATCTACTCTACATAACGTGTATGTATGCCTGTGTGTACAACATGATGATAATGATGTTTTTACGTGTGAAAAATTATCCTCAGTGGAAATTTCATGATATACAATTTTCGTCGCATAGTTATTGTCGTTTTGTTGTTGGTTCTATTTATTTTATTATTAAAATAATTTTTTATGTTTGGTTCAAATAATTAATCACGAATTAGAATTTTTGGTTTTGTTAAATAATTAATTTTAATTTAATAATTTTGGTTTGTTTATTTGCAGTGCCGCGAACCGAACTAATTGGGGAAAGCGATCGATACGTTAAATCAGGCAGTACAGTTGTGCTGAGGTGTGTTGTCCGTGGTGCTATTGAACCGATGTCCTATATTATTTGGTCGCATGGAGCAACGCAATTATCTCCCGATAATGAACTGGGATGGGTCATGACAGTCGAACGAGCTAATTTTGATCCAGAAATTGATCCACATAGCACGGTGAGTACATTCTTTAGGTGCATTCGAGTTTAAGATTTTGGACGAAGGAAAATATTTGTATTTACAATTTATTTCACAAATTTATCGTTTTGGCGATGTTGGCAAATTATTCCATTGAAAAGGACTTCATGAATACCTTGTTAAGGGTTACCGAAAGTTAAACAAATTATACATTAAATTGAAATATTTTATCCGAAAGGGACCAACATACAAAAATATTTACAAACAACTAAAAAAATTTTAAAACTTTTAAAATTTTGTTTAAACTAAACGTTAAAAGTGTTATGTTTGAAAATGGTCCCATTTAAAGAGGTGCGTAAGTGGTAATATTGTAAGTTAAGACAGGATAGAAATAAAACAATGCCATAGCTGCTTCATACAGCTGAAAATTGTCGATAAAGAAGTTTAATAATTATTAAGCAAAATCGTCCATCGTTGCCAGATAGACACCAATCTGACTATGTCTAATTCGATAGCTAATGACTATATGCAGATTTTGATTGTAGGCTTGGGTGGGTCTACAGGGATAAACTTTTTATGGTTATACGAGGGAAATTTTTAATTTCCTTTTTTTTAGACACCAATCTGACTATGCCAATCCGACGGCCCATGATCATAGGTAGATTTTGTTTATAGGTTAGTGGTAGGACTGTAGGTTATAGGGGTGAAATGTTTATTTTCTCAATGTTTTGTCGATAAAATAGTTCGTCATTTAAGATTTTGCCACATAAACACCAATCTGGCTATGTTCATTCTATGGCACTTGATCATAGACAGATTTTGATTATAGGTTTTGGGTGGGTCGGGTGAGCTTATAAAGGCGAAATGCCATATCTATTTCATAGAGCCAAACATTTTCGATAAAGAAGCTTAATAATTATCAGGCAAGGTCGTCTATCATTCGAGATTTTGGCATATAACCACCATTCTTCCTATCCCGATTAGATAGCCCATGATCATAGGCATATTATGATTATAGGTTTGGGGTGGATCTGATGAGGTTATAGGCGTGAAATTTTATTTTTTCCATGTTTCTTCGATAAAATCATTTTTCATTTAAGGTTTTGCCAGATAGACACTAATCTGACTAAGTTAATTCGGGGGCTGATGACCAAAGACAGATTTTGATTCTTGACAAATGTTTTAGGCTCTGAAGAAAATGTCATGATAGCCGCAAACTCATAGTCTAAAGGTGTAAACATATTTTGGGGTTCGCCACTTAATCTTGCATTACAAAACCTTGCAATACAAAATCTTGCATTTCGAAATCTTGCATTACAAAATCTTGCATTACAAAATCTTGCACTAAAAATCTTGCATATCAGAATTTCCCGTACATTTATAGGAACGCGCGCGCGATTCTATAAATGTACGGGAAATTCTGATATGCAAAATTTTTAGTGCAAGATTATGTAATACAAAATTAAAGGGTAACCCCAGATGAAATAATTGTGGCAAAAGCTGAAATCTATGTAGGTTTTTCGCGTTTTATTCTGGTCATCAAACTTGTACCTGCGTTTTTCAGGAAATTTTAACAACCTTACACGGCTTCTCCACCTGCTATTTGAATACTATTGCAATCTATTTTCTCTTTCTATCAAAAATTGCCATGGTGGAGTCTGGTGTGGTAAAGTTGCTATAATTTGACGTTAATAAATCATTCCTTTGTCGTCTTTTGTCATCATTTTTTGTATGAAAGCGATTAAAAAATATAGTAGACGCCGTATTGAAATAGAAGAAACGTCAAAATATGTATGCTATATACATGCTATCTAGTTCTGCCGAGTTCTAGCATATAAATATTACTGCGAGTCTCCAATTGCCATTTGATCGAAATTTCATAGCATAACTAGATAGCAATAGCAGGTGGAGAGTCCACGTTATTTACTCGTTTTTATTCACATGATTTTGTCACATTAACCCAAAAAAGTAAGCGTAAAATAATCAAAATAGTTTGCGACAAAATGACATAATTTTATTCACAATTTGGCAATTATTTTTGTGTTTGTCAATGACAAATTTTGGTTATTCGGGACAACAAAACAAATAAATTTATTATTTATAATTTTATGTTTAAAGTAGAGAATAAATAATGTGCCTGTTTATATTAGAAGAAGAAGACTAAGGGGTAGAATATCCTAGAACAAGATGGTTTGTAGATTACTGCAAAAGCCACTTTAGTTGCTCAATTCCCTAATATAAATGTTTCTCTGGCTGCTGTCTTTCTATAAACAGTTGTCCAGTTAAAAAACAACATTTACTTAAAAATTGTATATCATCATAATATAATGTAAATTTAGTGAAGGTGGTGATTCTCTGCTGAAAACACCTGATTAACTAGTAATTCGTAATAAGTTCGTAATATAATAACACTGATGTTTTTTTTGTTCACACAGATCGGGTCACTAATTATAAAATCAGCCAAAGAGAAAGATTCGGGCAATTACACATGCAATCCATCAAATAGTCCGCCTGTTACAATAACACTGCACGTATTAAATGGTAATTATAATGCTCAAAATAATTATTTCACCAAATAAAAATCATTAAATTTAATAAAAATTCATTTGTTTTTCATTTTAATTTTATCATAATAATTTATTTCCACACGATAATTTATTTAATACAACAACAATTGTGTGTATTTATTTATCGTCAGCTCAACCAGCCGAAATAATTGGTGATCCTGATCCATACACAAAAGCTGTTTCGGGATGTCGTAATTTAAATCAAATTAAATATTTTATTATTTTAATTACAATTTGTTTTAATTTATTAATTAATTTGAATAATTTATGATAAATGGTTAACAAAAAAAATTTGTGCCAATTTTTTTAATGATTTCAAACAAAATAACCAAAAAAATAGTTATGTGATAAGAAAAAAAATTGAACAAATCGATCTAATGAGGATTTAATATGATTTTGTAAATTGTAAATAATTATTTTTTATTGAATAAAACAAAAATCAAACGGGGAAAATAAATGCTTTTTTTGGAAGTAATTTACATTTTTTGCAGTGATGAGATAAAAGTAGCAACAATGCATATGCAATTCAGGTAAGACTACCTTAATCAATAGGCCAACATTTTCATAAACTGAATAAATTTTAAACTTTTAATTGCATTTAAACGCGTCTTTTGTATAACTAGATTAGGGAACGATTCACAAAATCACGGGTTTTACTTAATAAAAGGGCAATAAGATGGAGATTTCAGCTTTACCATATTCAGCGCGGTTAGTTAAATCAAAAACAACTTTGATTTATACAAATACAAGTCAAACATAATATACAGGCAGGTTTATTACATTTTGCATTCATAACTTTTTTAAGTTTAAAAGAAAATAGATTTATAGTTTACAGATCGTTTATTTAATTTTAATATTATGTATGAAAAGCTATGTCTGCCAAATGTCCCCTTCTCTTGGCCTTACACACGCGGGCTAATTTGATTACATTTTTCATCACTTTTTTACCCTCTCTCATGTTAATTTCTTCTCTAACATAAAACAAAGTTGGGGCATTTAAATCGAGTGACCGCGGAGGCCAATCCACATCACCACATTTTGAATTTAACTGATGTGGAAATATTTCTCGTAACAATTCCATTGTTTGTCTTCGCAGTCCTGTTGGAATCACATGTTCACCAAACCATTGGCATGCAATTCTGGTTAAATGTTCCTTATCATATCATGATTGATGAAGTTATTAATACAACAAACTTGTCAGATTTAATTCTTGTGCTTGGTGATTTTAATCTTCCAAATATAACTTGGAATTGCAATATAACAACAGATGCGGAATCTTTATTTGTGGACGCCATGCTTGGTTATAATTTGAAACAAATGAACACCATTGCTAATAATCGTGATAGATTAGTGGATCTTGTCTTCAGCAACGACATTAATACTTTCAAAATTTCAGAATCCGTGTTACCTTTTGTCATAAACCATATCAATCACAAATCTTTGGATATTGTATTTGACTTAACTAAAATGGAGAGTTCGGAACACCTACAACTTCAAAATACAAACCGTGTGGGGCTACAAAATTACCTAGAATCCATCAGCTGGCAAATAACTCTCAATTCCAATGATATAAACGAAAATGTGGACAAATTTAATGACATTATGCTGCAAGGCTTCGAACATAATACTAGTTATTATTATTTTACTAGTCAATTCTACCAAAATTTCTTAGTAAATGTAACAAAAATGGCGGTAAATGTTGCAAACGTTTTAGGTTGAACACATTACATCAAGGTGAGGTTACCAAACCAACTCGTTGGATTGGATGTTTGATTTCGAACTAATGAAACGTTGATTTTTTTATATTAAAAAATTCGGTCGTCTCATCAGACTGCGATGAAGTGATCAAATTACAAAAATATTGAAAATACTTTCAACTTACATTCAAAGTGTAATCACAATGCTTTAGCGAATTTTATTTATTCGCTAAAATTTAAGCCTCAGTTTATATGACAAAACTTATAGGTCAAAATAACTAATTAAGATAAACCAAAATACTTGGTTAGTTATAACAAGAATATTGCTCACCTAATAAAATTTTTTTTGGTTAAATTAAACAAAACTACGTACCAACATCCTGGTAACTTAAATTGCACTCACTTTTTGTAGTAACCAAGAAAGAAAATACCAAGTTTCTAAATTAAACAAGAGATTTGGTTTATCTAGCTCAGAATTTTGTGTTAAAACAACCGAATTAATTTAACTAAGTACCTCGCTTAACGAGCACCTCTCATAACGAGTAATTCGCATTACGAGCAAAAAAATTGTAAAAAAACGACTCGCTTAACGAGCGACGTTTCGCATAACGAGGGAAAGTCCACAACCGTCAATAATTTTATGAAAGAATTGAAAATGAAAAAATATATTTGTGTAGCATAACTTGTTGCTGCATCATTCATCACACTAATGTTATTTTCTGTGGCACAAAAATCTTGATCCATTTTTGATCCAAAATGGCTTCTTTGTTTACATTTTTTGTCCTTTTTATTTTTTGATTCTGTATCAAAAATAAAATCCAAAAAATTTGTTGGTTTTTTTTCGTTTTCTCACACATCATGGATCCTGTGGTCAACGAGATTGTGTTCTTGGCCACTATAATGGGACTGGAGGTGGACAACAATGATATCGATGAGCTTGTGGAAGAGCACAGCCAAGAGCTGACCACCGAAGAGCTTATGGAGTTGCATTGAAAAAACGATATAGTATGTACATGACAATTTTTGACTATTTTTTCAGCAAGGAACGCATTATCGTATTTTGCATTAATTTATACAGGAAATTTTGTTTCGTTTAACGAGTGTTTTGCTTTACGAGGAAGATTCTGGAACGAATTATACTCGTTAAGCGAGGTTCTACTGTATTTGGTAGTAATCTTTTTTCTTAGTGAAAGATATCATGTTATTAGAAATATTTGGAGCATCTTCAGGGGAGGAGGTTTGGCTAAATATTTAAAACCCTCACAGAGAACTTTATAGTTGAAGTCCTACTTCACTCTAGAACCATGCTTTTATCTGTGATTTACGAACCACCTCAAGTTTAAGATATTGTTGATCTTACTAATGCTCTGGATAAATGCTATACTACTTTATTATGATTTTATTGTTTTATAGGTTTTTAATATGTAATTAAACGTATTTCATGGTTAATAATAATGTCCTTATTTACATCATTTGGCTAAGCACGAGTGAGGCTGTAGCGCAAATCAAAACAAATATGAGCACTTTCTTTAAAAGAAGGGAAAGAGAATTTTAGGCATATATTCATAAATGGCAACCTTCTCAATTACCTGCATAACTTAACAAAGCAGCAGTCGTGTTAAGTACGGAAATAGACAAACTAAAAACCACACAATTATTCACCACACTAGCGTTAAATGCTGCCTTAAACCTAATTAATTACCACATCAGTCAAAGGGAACTAACTACTAAATAATGTTGTTGATCCACATCAAGGAAAGATAAATCCGCTTATTCTAACCAGGAAACAACTTGACCAACAGTTGAATCTGATGCATCAAAACAGTCTAAGATCGTTAAATATTTCTGGAACTAAGGTGGATAATGAAATTGCTTATACGTTTAAGTCTAAGGCCCTTTTCCAATGACCGACTTATTTGTGGACACCGACTTATTCAAATAAGTCACCTCGCGAGGAGACTTATTTGAATAAGGATGTCTACACAGAAATGTCTCCAAAAATGTGTCTTGACTAAATGTAATCATCGAGCAATAAATATATAAGAGAAATCAAGTAGTGCAAATTTTATAGGCAGGTTTTTCCGAGGTTAATCTTATTTTATAGTTTTAATATAATTATATACACAAATTTAAATTTTTTCTGTATTTAATCCATATATACGTACCGTAAAAACATATCGGCATAGTTATTGTACAAAATTGGAAATATTATGCGTACAATTGTTTTCAATAAAAATAATAAAATAAAATCTTATAAATTTAACTTTAATTTTATTTTATCACACTCGGATTTGTTACAAATATTTTTGATGTTGGCGTCTTTGTGGTTACAATGAGAAGAGGGATAATTTTCTATTTTACATTATTAGGTACAAAATTATTGTATATTCTTAAATATAGAGGGTTAACAATCGCTAAACTAATTGCCACTAGATGGCACTACCTTATATAATATTAGGTATAAAACGCATTCTATAATACGTAGGGGTAGCATCAATATTGCATTTGTAGTGGTACACAAATGTCAATAGAATAACAAAAATGTCAATAGATAAAAAAATTGTAAGTGGAAATAATAAACTTACATTTATCTATTGATAATATTGTTAATATATATATATATAATAATAATTAATGTGATTTATAGGTAAGTATCTATACGTTAATAATTAAAAGTGAAATTCTACGTTAATATTATGTTTCCAATATGCATAACACAATTTGGTTTGATCATCAATTGAAGTTCAAGTTCAAGGACAAATTATTGTTATGCATATTGTTTACATATGTTTTGGTTTGGTTGTACTAATAATAATTTAAACTTATTTCTAGGTACTCAATATAAATGTATGTAATAGGAAGGTAAGTATTAAATAATTGATAATGCTTATTCTAGGTTTTTAGGTTTATGTAATGAATTTATAAGATGTATTCCAGGTAGTTTTATGTGTTACAGGTAGAGTTTATATCAGGTAAGTATGACTGGGTCATCGAAGTTTTACTGCTGTCATAAGCAGCTAGTATTCGTTGAACAGTTATTTTATAGTTTATTGTTCTTGTTAGGCTTATACAGGTTGCCAAAAGTAAGATAGATTAACCTCGGAAAGTCTACATGAGTCCTCTTATATAAATTTTGCTTTATGATGTAATACATGCAGTTTTTTTTTTCAAATATAGTAGCAACGACCAATATGTCAAGAAAATTTTTTCTTCCATATAATAGAAATTGCGTTTTGTATTTTTGTTATTACGTCACAAATAAGTCGGTACAATGGATGGGAACAAATTGACTGACTTATTCAAGATGGCGTCAAATAAGTCAAAAAGTCTGAAATAAGTTGGTAATTGGAGAAGGGTCCTCCCCCCTTACCCCCCCCCCCCACACCCAGGTTTTTATTATTAGTTTTTTCCGTATAAACAACAGAAAGTTGGGACGATCAATATATTAATTTTTATTGCCAATTTTTTGTCTCTCCTTATTTTATTTCATAATCCTACTGTATATAAACAAATGTTTACACTAGGCTAAATATTTTTTTTTTATATACAGTAGGATTAAGAAATAAAATAAGGAGAGCGAAAAAATTGGCAATAAAAATTAATATATTGATCGTCCCAACTTTCTGTTGTTTATACGTAAAAAATTATTAATAAAAACCTGGTTGGGGCGGGGGAGGGGGGGGGGGCAAGGTGGTGGTGGTGATGGTATATAGCAGTTATGCGATTATTCATCGCAAGTACATTTAAATACCCGACGTATTAGGGATATTATTATAGGTTTAAACTATGCGTACCCTTCCTATTGAAAAATGATGCTCATTTTTTTGGACGTACGATATTTATGTAGGTGCCATCCACACAGCCTGTGACGCCTTGAAATCCATATTTATTTAAATAATATTCTTTCGATTTCATTTTCCCTCGTCAAATTGTTGAAAATTTATGTATTTAGTTCATAAATTAGATTCCAGTATATGTAATGTTTCTGCCATCACTACGGATACGGTAGATTGAGCAATTCCGATAAAAAAAATATTGGCCAACCCCCCGCTGATATGATACTTCTGCTAATAAACGTAAAGTGGCCGAAAGCTTTAAAATGGGCGGTATGGCATCTATCCTTTTTGGCTCGGGAAAATGATGTTCAACTTCACTCAGAATATCTCTGAACAATTGCTTCGATATTCTAAATAATTTGATGAAACTAAAAATATACAGAAATGATTGTTAGAAATGGATTAATTATGAAGATTGTTATTGTATGTAATACCTTTAATTTAGCATGTCGAGCACGGTTGAACTATCACGAAATCGTTTTCCTTGAATATTGACCGGTGCCACTTCATCCTCTAATTCATCATCTGTCACTTTTTCATTAAAGCTATTTTTGATTTCGAAATTATCAAAACATTCGATATTATCGAAATAAAACCCTGTCTAAAATTTTATAATAGCTATTTTCGTTGTTATTGAAACTTTCGATATGCTCGTAAACAAATGATATCGAAAATACCATAATAGGCCCCCTGGATTTACTTCATGACAGAAGTAGTAGCCATTGATGTCATTTGTGGATAAGAACTACGACAACGATCCAAATCAAGGGGACTGGAATTTACAATCACTGTGTCTTATCAAACATCAAGGAATCATTCATGCAGGATTGCACACATCATTTAATAACTTAAATAATTCTGTCTTGCTAGCAGAAAACATCTTAGAGCAACAGTCGATTATATGCGAATATCTCTGAATCTTGGATCAAGAAGAGTGGGATGACCTATAGGCAGCAATCAACGAATTATGGGCACAGGATATGTGACCGTCCTCTATGTTGATTAACGAGCTCGAGCTTAAACAGTGCAGTGCGCTCGCTCTAGAATACAGGAGAATAGAAGAATACTGCAGAAAAATGACCATCCACTTCGACATCAGTTCTTTGCACTAGCTTCATAATGACGTCGATTTTGGTCGAAAAGTCATATTTTCAGACGAAGCGCATTTCCATCTCGCGGGCTATGTAAACAAGCAGAACTGTCGGATTTAGGGTTTGGAACAGCCACACGTAATCGTAGAGAAGCCAATGCATTTACCAATAGTGATTGTTTGGTGTGCATTTTGGAGTGGTGGCATAATTGCCAATTTTTCTTCGAAAACGCAGGAAGCAATAATATATAATCAGTTATCCTAAATTACCTATTCCGATAAGTAGGTTCAACAAACATACTTCTAGTTTGAACCATTCGACTTACATATAAGTTGTATTACTGGTATTCGAATCCACCGCCAGCACATATAAGAGCCGGAACAAACACGCCGACTGTAACTCATACCGTTTGGAATAAATATTTTGTTTTGAACGTCAAATTTAGGTTCTCATATTAAATTATTCGGTTTTAAAATATATGAAACACCTTAAGAATGAAACTACAACACCTGGGCATTATACGTTTCGGATAAATTATTTCCTACTTCCATTAAATAAAATGAAAAATGTTGCTATGTTTAAACCGAATATACGAGTACGACAACCATAAAAATGAAAATTCACAATGTCCTAAAATATAATATTTATGTATGGTTTTTATATTATACACCACGGATCTAGATTATAACATAAGATTTAAAATTAATATCCCGTACATATATAAAAATGTAGGTATTCAGAACATGATGTAGAGAAAAACTCTACACAGCACACAAAAAACAATCAAAACTTTTTTCATTAACACATTTTAAATGCAGGAAAAAAACGTGACAATATAGTGATATTCCTACATAAGTACATAAGGTGCGGTTACTATTCCTCTCCCAGCCCACTTAAACTCAGGTTTCTACTACATACGTATACACATACATATTTTGCAATAAAAAAATTTGTTTTGCAAACAAAATTGTCAACTTGGTACGTGCTTTCCGTTCTACCCTATTCCGATCGAAAATATGATATGTTTTCCGGAAAATTTGTAATGCGAAGTAAAAAGCAACAACAAAGAAGGTGATCAAGAATAAGATGATTTTTAATTCATCGTTCTGAGTATTGTTGCTATACTCATTGTGTTTCTCGTGTTGTTGTAGAATAGTGAAAAAATACAAAGATTATGTTAAAATTATAAAAAACATAAGAATTAAAAGTACAAAGACTTTTATACTCGTTTTAACATTTTTCGGTACGTTTCTCTAACTATGAAAAACTAAAAATAATAATTGCTGTCATGAATATAATATTCAGAACGCTTTTCCACATAAATTTACATAATATTCATACAAATTCATATATCCTCAGCCGTAAAAGCTCTCTTCGTTTTTTATAGTTTTCCATTGTTTTCAATATATTTTATCTCACACCTCGTCTTCTCACATGTTACATAATGATTTTCCCATATTCAAATAACATTTTAAAATTATTATTGTGTGGAGCTTTTGTACCGAGGTGAGATAAATGACGATATAAAATTATTGGTTACGTAACACAAGCTGTATACGTATATGTAACACACATTATTGTAATTTTTGAACAGAATATGACTTAAGGTGGAACACTAAAACATGAATTTAAAATCTTTAAATTGGTTTTTCTTGTATTGTTATTGCAGGTAGGTTATCATACAGGACAAGAGAAATTTTAATTTTTTTAATGCTCCTTATTGTAATACAAAATGTATTTGTAACTCTGTATATGCAAATTGTGTAATAAGACAATATCTTCATTTTTGTGCTTATGCATTTATGCATGACAATATGTATATTACTCGTATTGTCTGTATTGAATAAAGGATTCAGTTTTAAGTTTTGTAATTATTTTAATGTATGTTTTGCAATTTCAAGCAGTGGTGTATCCATACATAAAAAGATCGAACTATCGCTATAAACTATTTGTGTTCAAGTAATCGTAATTGCAGCATGGTTTTTGTTCAAAATTTTTAATGTGAACGTTTAACGAACCACCATCGAAGCGGCTGTCTCATTAGAATTTTTGGCTAAAAATGTCCAAATGCTGGTTCTGGATGAAAAGTTTTAAACTTGAGGACGTATTCTGTCTACAATTAATGAAAATACCGAATCAATTAATTAAATAAATCTGACCTGAAAAGCAAAACCACGCAGAATATCCACGCATTGGCTTCTGAGCGGCGATATATAGCTGGCTTTAGCTCAGGGTGGTTGGCGTGGGGTTTTTAGAGCGTACGAGGATCTGGTATACTACCGCAGTTAATATTAATAATAATGAAAATTCTAATAATTGCTGTGTCTTGGCGCTATAATTAATTAGAGCATAACTTAGTTTAACAATGTAAGTTTACACAGCAAATGTAGAATAGGAGCATAACTTTATCAATTTTAGTACAGTTTAGTACTATAATTAATTACCCTAAATACGATAATTAATTATCACATACTTTTATTTATTGAAATTTAGGTAGGCCAAGCGCTACGATCGATACGTCAAAAATAAAAATGTAGCCATATTTAGTTATATACAGCTTTGAATGCGTGGTAATGTTAATAAAAAAAGTTTTGGCACAATAATTAACTAATGCCATGTGCCTCACGTCGATTTTTTGTCTACATTTCCAACTAACTAAATTGATTGTTAGTTCATACCAATCGTTAAAAGATGGCACAAAACAAACCGCATCTAATCTTTACTTTAATCTGCCATATAAACTTAAATTTAACATTCTACAATCAGTAATTGAAAAATCGAAACTAAGTTTACAATTTAGAACTAAATATCTTGTAGATTTTGGTTTATAAATATTAGAGACATCTAACAATACCTGGGTGAACTAACGATGAATTTAGTTAGTCGGAAATTTAGGCAAAAAAATCGGCGTCAGGCACACAGCATAAATAAAATAATAAAGAAACAAATAGAAGTAAAGTGGAATTCATTTCCTCTTTACTTCTATTTGTTTACATTTTTTAAGAATACAATTTAAATTCTAGAAATCGTCGGCTGACTTTTTAAAACTACATAATGTCCATATAAGAAAGCTGAAGAATAAACAAATTAAAAAACAAAATAGCTATAAACTTCGAATGCATTGAATTGCAAATTAATATTAATGCTGCGATTATTTCTATGCTTGAACATCAAAAAAGAGGTAAATTATGGGTTTTGCCTGAATTGGTGCCACCAAAACCGGATGGGTATTGGGAAATGGTAGGAACCCATCTTGATTATAACCGTTTCCAGAAAAAGTACCGAGTGAATTTTAAACCTTCGAATATATCTGTAATATTGTGCGCAATGATCTTTACAGATCAAATACTATAATGAGACCATCTACTTCTGTGGAGAAACGCGTCATAATTGCGTTACATCTATTAAAAAGTACATGCGATATCGGTACTGCTGCCGACCTTTACAAAGTAGGCAAAAGTAGTGTAGCGCATATTTTAAACGAATTCTGCGAATCTCTAATTAAGCATTTATATGCAACACAAATCAGTTTTCCTATTACAGAAAACGAAAAGGATTATATAAGCTCGCAATTTCTCAAGAAATTTAGATTCCCCAACACGTTTGGCGCTTTGGACGCCACACATATACCAATTAGGAAGTCAACGTCACCATCAGTTGACTATGTTTGTACATTATTATTCCATCAATGTGTTAGCACTTGTGGATGATAATTATTGTTTTAGGTGCTTATTGGTGAAATGTGGATTTTACTAGAAAATACTAACTAAACTATATTTTTTTAGATATATCAATGTTAGTCAGCCTGGGGGTGTTCACGACGCTGCAGTATTTAGAGATGGCAAAGTATCAGCATTTTTGTAAAAAACTACCACTAAACACCACAAAATAGCTGATGGTGGTTTTCCGTTAAAAAATTATCTCTTGAAACCATTTCCTGGTACACACCTGACACTATCTCAAGAATATTTTAATTTTCGGTTGAGTTTGGCTAGAATGAGGGTGGAAAACGCATTCAGACGTCTTAAAGGTCGAATGAGAATTTTATCCAAAAGGATAGATTTTCCATTAAAACACACGAAGCAGATAATTAAAACTTGTTTAATAATCCACAACTTATGTGAAAAAAATAATTGCACTTTTTACCAAAATTGACAATTAAAAGCTAAAGCAAATGCGTTAGTAGATTCCGAGGTTCCACAAAGAGCTATTCGTGACGGAGGCAACACTGATGGGCAAATGAAGCGTAATGAACTAACTGCAAAATTGTATATCGAACAATGTAATACATAATTCTAATTGCTCAAATTATAAATAAAATTAAATTTTTAATTCATCACAGTTGTTTAACTCATATTTATCACATCAACTATTTATATACAGAACTATTTCCATAAACCATAATTTTATTTTGATAAAAAAACTGATCATGGCATCTGTCACTTTCTCATTTCGTTAGTTTACTTTTTGAAGTAAAACTTCTTTAGGCACGCTTGACTTGGGGACTAAGCTGGCAAATGCGTTACGAAAAATGTAATCGAACGAGGCGAACGAAACAATAACAATACACAACAACAACAATAAACGAAAACGAAATCATTTTCCTTTAGTCAGGATGTGCCATGACAATTCATAAACCCCTAGGTGGAACATTAGTTGATACCATTTTATTTTAATAATTGGTTAAAAAAATTGGAAAATAGGAAAATAGGAAAATTGGTAAATGGAAAATTGGAAAATTGAAAAAATTGGAAAGTTAGAAATTTGCAAAATTGGAAAATTTGTAAATTGGAAAATTATAAAATTGGAAAATAGGTAAATGGAAAATTGGTAAATTGGAAAACTGGTAAATTGAAAAATTAAAACTGACTGACTCACTCGAGAACGCATAGGGTGGCCATAATTTTTTTTTTATATTACATATAACATCTATGTCAGTCACTCACTTACTCACTCCAGAACGCACAAGGTGACCAAAAAAATTCGTCCGTGTGATATATTTTATATATGTATTTTTGATGTGTAAACATCTTTACGCGCGTATGCCAAAAATTTTTGTATGGTAGTAAACTTTCAAATGAAACGAACGGAAATGACGTACCTACTACGTTTAAATATCTTCATCGAAAAAAGAAACAAAATATAGAATAATAAAAAAAGAACAAAAACAACAAAATACATATATAAATTTTGTACTATCAATGCCTTCTATACTACTGGCCTTTTACTACTCTCATTTTTCGCATATGACGTCAATTTAAGTCTATACCGAGACTGCGCAATAATAATTTTAGGATATTTACACTAACAAAGCAACTAGAGAAAGCAACAACAACGTCGACTTAGCGTGTCGTCATCATTTGGTGTAAGCGGCCAGTAGTTTAGAAGGCATTGGTACTATACACATAGTCTGAGTGTATGTGTATATATAAATAGTATGGAAAGAAAACAAAGAAACATTTATAAAATTAAATAGAAACGACGAATCGACATTTTCAGTGAACAGAAAAAAAGAAAAAATTAGAAATTTAAAATAGCGTGTGCCACCACAATTTATGCACTATAGAGAGTGGTACCTATAACGAGAAAGTATACTCTTACGGTAAAAAACACAGTCAACAACTTGTGTATGTGGCTTTATCACGATCTCGTAGAGCAGTTCATCACGCCGGCTTACAATGATTATGTCTTCTACCAACCTCAATTGGTCCTATTTAAAATGAGTTAACGCGCCTCACCACAAAACTGCTAAGTATAGCTTAGGATGTAATGGCGAATTTTGCACGAGATAATAATGACGTTTGGTTTTTAACATTGAACTGCCAGAATCTCAGGTCGCTTCACCTCGACCTAACTGATACAGTCACGCAGGGATGCTCAATTCTTTTGCTCTCCTAGAATGACCTGCATGTTTAATTTTCCTAATTTTCAATGCTGCGTTCAGTTCAAGAGAAACAGTCAGCGGGCGGTTGGAGTGCCAGTATATAAAAATTCAAGTAGAACTCATACAGTCACCTCGCATAAGGAAATCATCGTTGGACGATATAAGATGCTTTTGGTAGTTGTATACACCTCGCCGAATAAAGCTGTTGAAGACATAACCAAGTACATACATTTCGTCCTTGCTCCATATTCTGAAAGAATTTCAAAAATTCTTCAATGAGACTAACATCTTTTGCCGATGATTATGAGCAGGGATTTCATTTTGCTGCTCCCTA
The DNA here is from genome assembly GCA_932526605.1 of Nephrotoma flavescens. Classification (NCBI taxonomy): domain Eukaryota; kingdom Metazoa; phylum Arthropoda; class Insecta; order Diptera; family Tipulidae; genus Nephrotoma; species Nephrotoma flavescens. Next base: position 130,360,380 of record OW052221.1, on the reverse strand, counting down.
AGATCAGTGATGAATCACTTATAAACTTCCTGCGATACGAATTCGATTTGCACAAGAACTCAGATCGAAATATATCTTCTACGAGATATGTGAGAAATATAAAATGTATGTACTACGAGATATGGGACCACGTCTTTGATGCTTGCAGCTACCATAGGCCAATTGCGTTGGTTATACCGAAAGAGTAATAGACCAATTTGATGGTAATAAACGAATAAAAAAACTGGTTCGTAAAATTTCATTTCTTCTTCCTTCAAAGTAAACCATACACACGCACTATATATGCCATGTTTACACATCTCCTTGAGAGTACTAATGGACTCACTCTTTTTTTTCTATATTACAGCTCCATTCCACACGAGGTATCACAGAAACCGATTCTTTTTTCGTTTCTTTCCCCGTTTGCTTATGATACAGGTTTTAATGCAACTCAAACAAATTTTCGATAAAACCACATTACACAAACATAAATGAAATAAAAAATATTTCAAGGCCATTTTTACTATGCGAAGAGATTTCAAAAAAGATTTTTTTGTCCATTTTGTTACACATACATAAACATTATCTATTACGACTAGTTGGCCTTGAAAAAGTTACCAAGTTACACGGTGACCTCTTGTGGCATCAGACATAAATGGCTAGGTGACACTCGAGAACACAAAGGGTGACCAATTTTTTTCAATATTTTTTCTATATTATATTATAAATATTAAATATATATTAGAAGTTTTACTTCAGTAGTGTGGTGTAAAGCACACTTAATTTTTTTTTCTTCTCGCTTCTCTCTCTTTTCCTCAATTAAAAGTAACTTTTAGACAATGTTTAATGATTATTTTAGTTAAAATAAAATTGACGCCATGTAACAAATTTTATTGAATAGAAACAAATGCCAAACAATAATAATGACTAGTTTAGGGACTCTTCAAATGGTGGCACCTTAGAATTTAGTTTCCTCGTCAAGACAGAAAAAGAAATTCATGATCACAACTAAAAATGTTAGTACTACAATTAATTATAGCGTCAAGACATAGCAAATGTATGTACTTAAATTTGAAAAAAATATATTTACATCACAATTATTAACAAATTGAATAATAATTATAAAAACTACTAAATTTCTTTAATCATTTTCTTTAATCATTCCAATGAATTGTTTTTTTAATCAATAGTAAAAGAAATAACTATTTTAAATAAACATATGACCAAGAAAAAATATTATAATACTGAATCGAACATGTTTATTCATTTATTCATAATTAGGTTGTAGAAATTAAATTTTTCCAAATAAAATCTAAGATTTATAAGATAAAACAAAAAAAATATCGGTTTAAAAAGAATATTTCTGAATGATAACGCACACTCAGTAATATAATGATACGTCAATTATCCACTTACCAGGTCATGAAAGCGCTTCCGCATGGTGTTGGTACCTGTAAAACAGTTTTTTTCAAACTGTAACGTTACATATTTGATAATTAATTTAAGACAGATTACTAATTATAAATTGTAATTTTACACATTTAATAATTAATTTAAGAAATAATAATATTTACTTTTTGTTTCACTTGAACGATTTTAAATAGACTATAAAAACTAAAACACCAACAAAAAAATACACGCAGGCTATCAATCATCTGTATCAGTTATGCAAAAACAGGATTCGATATACCATAAACTGCCTAAATCCATCCGCCTTATGTCTTGTCCGTGATGGACACGTGTTTTCGGCACAGATTGTGCCTTGAACTTGAAGATCTTTAATTTCACTTCTCGGTATCAATATGATGGAACCAGCAGTTTTAATACTGCACTTATTCTTCTATTAACCAGGCAACGAAACAAAAAACCAGGACAACACATTAGATTGATTGAAATAGTTTAACCAAAAAAATATTAAACTTAAATCACTGTAAAGCTAAAAGGAACGTACCTTGTTGTATCTCAAACACTCCGAGAATTAAGTTTATATTTTGGGTCAAGATTACGACTTATATAGTCTTCTGAAACGACCTCAAACGACCATAAGTCTCACACATAAAATTTGTAACAAAAAAAAATTAGTGTGCTTTAGACCACACTACTGAAGTAAAACTTCTAATACATATTTAATATTTATAATATAACATAGAAAAATTATAATATTGAAAAGAAAATTGCTCACCCTGTGCGTTTTCGAGTGTCACCTAGCCGTTTATGTCTGATGCCACAAGAGGTAACCTTGTAACCTGGTAACTTTTTCAAGGCCAACTAGTCGTAATAGATAATGTTTATGTATGTGTCACAAAATGGACAAAAAACCATTTTTGAAATCTCTTCGCATAGTAAAAATGGCCTTGAAATATTTTTTATTTCATTTATGTATAACCACAGTACACAATGTGGTTTAGCCTGTATCATAAGGCAAACGGGGAAAGAAACGAAGAAAGAATTGGTTTCTGTGATACATCGTGTGAAATGGAGCTACAATATAGAAAAAATGCATATATAAAATATATCACACGGACGAATTTTTTTTGGTCACCCTGTGCGTTCTGGAGTGAGTAAGCGAGTGAGTGACATAGATGTTATAATATAGAAAAAAAATTTCATATTTTCATATTTTCATATTTTCATATTTTCATATTTTCATATTTTCATATTTTCATATTTTCATATTTTCATATTTTCATATTTTCATATTTTCATATTTTCATATTTTCATATTTTCATATTTTCATATTTTCATATTTTCATATTTTCATATTTTCATATTTTCATATTTTCATATTTTCATATTTTCATATTTTCATATTTTCATATTTTCATATTTTCATATTTTCATATTTTCATATTTTCATATTTTCATATTTTCATATTTTCATATTTTCATATTTTCATATTTTCATATTTTCATATTTTCATATTTTCATATTTTCATATTTTCATATTTTCATATTTTCATATTTTCATATTTTCATATTTTCATATTTTCATATTTTCATATTTTCATATTTTCATATTTTCATATTTTCATATTTTCATATTTTCATATTTTCATATTTTCATATTTTCATATTTTCATATTTTCATATTTTCATATTTTCATATTTTCATATTTTCATATTTTCATATTTTCATATTTTCATATTTTCATATTTTCATATTTTCATATTTTCATATTTTCATATTTTCATATTTTCATATTTTCATATTTTCATATTTTCATATTTTCATATTTTCATATTTTCATATTTTCATATTTTCATATTTTCATATTTTCATATTTTCATATTTTCATATTTTCATATTTTCATATTTTCATATTTTCATATTTTCATATTTTCATATTTTCATATTTTCATATTTTCATATTTTCATATTTTCATATTTTCATATTTTCATATTTTCATATTTTCATATTTTCATATTTTCATATTTTCATATTTTCATATTTTCATATTTTCATATTTTCATATTTTCATATTTTCATATTTTCATATTTTCATATTTTCATATTTTCATATTTTCATATTTTCATATTTTCATATTTTCATATTTTCATATTTTCATATTTTCATATTTTCATATTTTCATATTTTCATATTTTCATATTTTCATATTTTCATATTTTCATATTTTCATATTTTCATATTTTCATATTTTCATATTTTCATATTTTCATATTTTCATATTTTCATATTTTCATATTTTCATATTTTCATATTTTCATATTTTCATATTTTCATATTTTCATATTTTCATATTTTCATATTTTCATATTTTCATATTTTCATATTTTCATATTTTCATATTTTCATATTTTCATATTTTCATATTTTCATATTTTCATATTTTCATATTTTCATATTTTCATATTTTCATATTTTCATATTTTCATATTTTCATATTTTCATATTTTCATATTTTCATATTTTCATATTTTCATATTTTCATATTTTCATATTTTCATATTTTCATATTTTCATATTTTTATATTTTCATATTTTCCAATTATCCAATTTTCCAATTTTCCATTTACCTGTTTCCTAATTTTCTGATTTCCCAATTCTAAAATTTTCCAATTTTCCAATTTACAAATTTTTGCAATTTTCCAATTTTGCAAATTTCGAAATTTCCAAAATTTTCCAATTTTCCTATTTTCTTATTTTCCAATTTTTTTAACCAATTATTAAAATAAAATGGTATCAACTAATGTTCCACCTAGGGATTTATGAATTGTCATGGCACATCCTGACTAAAGGAAAATGATTTCGTTTTCGTTTTTTGTTGTTGTTGTGTATTGTTATTGTTTCGTTCGCCTCGTTCGATTACATTTTTCGTAACGCATTTGCCAGCTTAGTCCCCAAGTCAAGCGTGCCTAAAGAAATTTTACTTCAAAAACACTTCGTTTTAATTTAATTTAAATTTTCTCTGTTTTTTTATAATTAACGATCACATTAATTATTATTATTTTTGCACTTATTATTTTTGTGTATTTATCAAAATCAGACTGATGTAATCTCCGTTTGATCTTAATGTTTTAACCCATTCTCCAATCTCGATCGATTCGCCAGTGTATTTATCTGAGAGTACCACCACCAATTTCTTTACAAATAGCACCCACGCAAGACTAATTGATCATCAAAGTAATTATTCGCAAAAGAATGAAAATACAAAAAATATGCTAAATTTTCTCTCTACACTTTACGAATGATATATGAGGAGGACGGTTGAAAATATTTGAAAAATATGAAAAGAAAACGAACGACAATATTACTAAACTCAAGTTATGCTACATGCCAATAATTTATGTAATTTGTAATGCTGCTAGCATTCCTTATAGCAAAAAAACGAGACAGTATTTGTTTGTGACAAGCCACATTTCCGCTTATAACGAGAATAAAACGTTGGCCGTTACAGTAGTATGGCAAGCGGTATAACTGGCGTACAAAAATTTCTATGTTTGGCTTGTATATGACCACTTTTAAGATTAGAAAAACTCTACTTTACAAGTTGTTTTTTTTGTTTTAAAGTTTACTACAAGTGTGTACAAAAAATTCGCACATTGATAAGTTTTCAACAAAATTTCAAAAATTATTAAAAAAGTCAATGTTTGGTTAATTTTCTTGAATGCAGATTCCAAGTCCATTTAATCCAGTGGTACCTTTTTTGTACTTATACCGTGCCAACAAAGTGAGTTTTGGAGAGTTTGTCAACATGAAGCTTATTGGTAAAAATCGAATTAAACGAAATGGCACACGCCATTAAATCGAGATGTCTCGACAATCATAATCGGTTAGGAAATTCCCGTGTTAGTTCCCAGGTTGCCAGTATCCACAACTTCTTCCAAAAATCATTTCAGAATCCTATTTCAATCCAACAATAACAATCCCATCATAATCGGTTAAGAAATGGCCGAGTTCCGTCTCAGGTGGCCATATTCCAAAAGTTCTTCCAAAAATCATTTATGCATCTCATTTCCGACCAACATTTCCAATTCCATTATAATCGGTTAAGAAATTACCGAGTTCTGCCCCAGATAGCCATATTAGAGAACTTCTTCCAAAAACCGTTTAAGAATCCCATTTCCATCCAACATACCCAATCCCATTATAATCGGTTAAGAAAATACAGAGTTCAACACAAACGGCGAAAAATAAAATGGCGGTGCTTCCACCTCCAACGCACGCAATGCGTCACAGTCCCCACTCAACGTAACGAATTCTTAGATACTTTAGCTATCGAGCGATGTAATTCAATTTTGGATGTAGCTTCAGCATCAAACTGTACCTATCGATTTCGTTATCATCAGTTTTTTGAAATGCCTCCCTATGAAAGCAAATTTAAAGACGTGTTCTCATCAAAACATTGTAAGAATAAGAAGTATCCCCTTCCCTAGCCTGAATTAAAGCTTTCATTCGATGTTTCATTGATTTCACAAAAGTTTTCACCAAGTCTTGAAGTATCGCCTCCCATTTCTTGAAGGTACTGATATACTATACCAACCGTATGCTGTCTCACATTATTCTGCATGAATAGAAAGTTTTCACTAATGAATCCTGGTAAAGGTGGGTCGTAGAGCTCGAGTAGTTCTTAAATTTACCATTTAGAAGTCATCTCACTTGATCGACGGCCAGAATTCGCTCCAGAGATGAACATAAGATCTGATCTTCGCCTCCAGTGACATGCCTCTCCAGAACTTGTACGATCCACTGCGAAACGCGACACGTTCTTCAATGCAACCTTGTGTAAATCACTCTCGTGAACTTCTGTACACTCTTTCTCGCCCATCGTTGCATATATGTAAACACATCCGGCACTCCCCAGAGAACAGGACTGGTTTCTGTTAAAAGTCCCGCCTATCTTCTTTAGACTTCCGATAGTGATTTTAAGACACCCCTAAATGTTTTTTTCGACTTTAGTAAATGGCGAAAGACAGTCAGAAAAGCTTAGCAGCTAGCTATTGTTTTTTGAAGCACGTTAAATATTTTCTTCAGTGCACAACACGATTTGATTTTCATTGCTGAACGCGAGTTGACTGATGCAAATTTGATCTATAAAGCACAACTGTTCTATTTCTTCGATTTCCAATTTACTTAGTTTCGTGCTACACGAATTTAAGGAAAGCGAAATACATATAACGGTGGTCAGAGAAACGCATTTTATCTAGGAGCTACCAGCATAAGATCATCTCTCTTAGATTGCGTAAGGGTAATATTAATTTATTCCTGCATCGAGAATATCAGGAATGTTGGTATTTTATCTAGATTTTGTATAGCCAAAATTAAATCAGATTCAGTTTCCATGGAAGACAGATTATTAGTCCAAAAAAGCGGTGCCTATTGAATTGATATTTGAGAAAGCCAAGCATACTTGGTGTGCGTTTGCACCACATTCCACTATAATCTGAATATACTTTCAGATTCGTCGACCTTCATAAACTCCAGAGTTAGAGGATGAAGCTTTGAGTCACTTAGAAAGTAGGCAAAGATTATCAGAACGTTTGGTATTGCTCGCGTTTCCTTTAAGTTGAGTTAAGAGCTGCTGTACGACGCTTCGTTAATAAGTCTCAAATTCATGTTATTTTTATTATTATACACAGCTTCAAGACCGTTAGTAGGAATAACTAGAAAGGACGGTTCTTAATTTCAATTCATAAATTCCCATGATTTTTACCTCAAGAATATATGGTGCTTGAAGCAAGAAGAAATATTTCAAAAGTGTTGTATTGCAATTTTCATGCGCTATTCCAAAAGCGATTAGGACGCTGTACTATGCTGCAAAGTTCCATATATAAACTGGAGACGAATAGTGGAGTGAGACGGTGATATTTCTATCTATCGGTTCTAAATTAGTATGAATTATTTTGATCGGCAATGCTTACAAAGTCAACTAAACGCTAAATTTGAGTAATCTAAAATATCAATTGATTGGTGCCGTTCTCTCCCTTACCAACTTTTGTACACACACGTAAGGTGAATTATTTTAAGGATAAATACAAAGAGAGAAAAATGTCAAACAAAAAATTTAAACATGAAACGTGACTAAAAATATAAATAATAAATTTAAAAATCAAAATAATTATAAAATTTAATTTAACTTTCCGTAAGAACGTTCTGAGCACATTCTACAAAAATGTGTCTAGAGAAAATATGTTTGTACATAAAACAAAATTTAATAAATAAAAAATCATATAAATTAATTAAGAATTTGTTGTTGTTGCTCGTAAATGTCATCGCCGTGTTTTAATATTTTTTGTGTGAAAATATGTACAAGCATAAAAAAATTATTTAATTTTATGAAAATAACAAATTATAATTAAAAATATGGAAATATGTGGCATTGTGTGTCCCCCTTGAGTATCATTTATTAATCATCTCGTTTAACATAAAAATACATAAATTTATGATAAATTTAGTAGGATTTTATGTAAGGATATTATGTCATCATCATTCATCATCATCATCATCATCAATTTTAAATAAACATAACAATAATCATATATAATGTTTTTTTTTGCTTTTTTCGTAATTAGGTAGGATATGACTACAGAGGGTGTAAAACAGACGGTTGATAATTTTAAGCTATGAACATTTCATATATAGGTCTGTTAAGATAAACTACAACTATTCTCATAACACGAACTGAACCATTTCCACTTAGTAATTTCAGATGCAAATTTCTTAATTAGTAACTTATATGTTTGAAGAATCGGATGTAAAAGCCCAGTATTGCCCACGTGTATAGATTGAACGGCTGGCGGTAGTTGGTGAAGCGATTAATGTTAAAAGCGATAAATGGTACCGTGACGTATATCGATCGTTAGTATCGTTGGAGTGTCTTCTATCATTCGACCAACAAACAGAAAAAAGGCGATGTTCTTTTACGGAAATATCGCTTATTTAGTAATACCTTCCGATCGATTTACACACATAGTTTGAATGGTTTGCATTTCATTCTAAATATTAATGTTTAGTGCGAGTTATGGACTGTGAAATATACCATTAAATTCATTGTCTACTGTCAAATTAATGTTTTTTGCTTTTTTCCAGAAGCTAAGACCAAACGCTATCGATTCGTGGTATTTTTATTAAAAACTTTAAGGTCTAGGATTAACATTAAAACTGAGTCGCATGTCACGACAGAGGATCTTAAAAGTGAAATTTTTGAAACCAAAGGCAATCGGTTTTTTGAGCTCGAAATCGCGCATTCAGCAAATTAAAAAAAAATTAATAGAGCAAGGATCTCAACGGGGGACCCTGTAGAGGAATTTTCTTGAAAATGAGACTCCATGCGATCGATTCCTGGTACACGAAACCTCATTTTGTTTAGCAATTTTTATTAAAACCGTTCGAGACGATGATAAATTTTTAAAATGGAGATTAGACCCAGACGGAGGACCCGGTAAAGAATATTTCCTTAAGCTAAGACCCAACACAATCGAGCCCTGGTACTCGAAAACAACCATTTTGCAATTTTTATCGAAAACGCTTGAACTAAAAAAAAGTGGAACCCGGGTCTCGACGGAGGACTCTGTACATTTTGTTTCCCAAAACTTAGACCCACCGCAATCGATTCCTGGAACTGCAAAACCACCTTTCAATATTTTTTGCCAAAATTGTTCGGACTTAGAGAAAATTTAAAAACGGAACGTGGACCCTACCGGAGGAGCCTGTAAACAAAACTTCCTTAAGCTGAGTTCCAACACAATCGAACTTGAAAACCCTCTTTCAATATTTTTTACCAAAATTACCCCGACGGAAGACCCTATAAACAAAATTTCCTGAAGCTGAGGCACAACACAATCGAGCCCTGGTACTCGAAAACATCCTTTCAGCAATTTTTATCGAAAACGTTTCAACTAAAAAAAGGAGACACCCGGGTCCCGACGAAGGACTCTGAACATTTTGTTTTCACAAAATTTAGACCCACTACAATCGATTCCTGTAAGTTGGAAACCTAATTCAACATTTTTCACCAAAATTGTTTGGACTTAGAAAAAATTTTCTAGGACCCTGTACACAAAATTTCTTTAAGCTGAGAACCAACATAATCGAGTCCTGGTACTCGGAAACATCCTTTCTGCAATTTTTATTGAAAACGGTTGAACTAAAAAAAGTGGAACCCGGGTCCCGACGGAGGACCTGGTACATTTTGTTTCTCAAAATTTAGACCCACAACAATTGATTCCTGTGGTGGCACTATTGTGGAATTCCCTAGGAATAGGGAATTGAGGAAAGATTTTATATGTAATTTCTATTTAAAATTTTTTGTTCTGGCGTACTGAGGTAAAAGGCTAGTGGTAATTTTTTTGAAAACAAAATAAAGTTGGGAATAATTTTCCCCAATTTAGATTTCTGGAAAAAATATTCCCAATTTATAAATATTTACATCATACTTTTCTCCTCAGTAGGCAGGGAAAAATTATTTGCACCGAAATCACATATAAATTCTTTCCCCAATTGCCTATTCCCAGGGAATTACTAGAATAGTGCCACTGGAACTTAAAAATCCCCTTTTAATTTTATTTTTTACCAAAATTATTTGGACTTATAAAACATTTGAAAACGAAATCTGGGGCCCAACGGAAGACCCTGTAAACAACAGTTTTTTAAGCTGAGACCCAACACAATCGATCTCTGATACTCGGAAACATCCTTTGCGCAATTTTTATCGAAACGGGTCCCGACGGAGGACCTTGTTCATTTTGTTTCCCAAAATTTAGGCCCACCACAATCGATTCCTGGAACTTGAAAAACCCCTTCAGTATTTTTTACCAAAATTGTTTGAACCTTAGAAAAATTTGAAAACGGAACATGGGCAATGACGGAAGACCCCGTAAACAAAATTTCCTTAAGCTGAAATCTAACACTAGTAAGCCTTGGTACTCGGAAACATCCTTTCTGCAATTTTTATAAAAAACGCTTTAACTAAAAAAAATGAAAAGTGGAACCCGACTTGCGACGGAAGACCCTGTAGATACATTTTGTTTCCACAAAATTTAGACCTCACCACAATCGATTCCTGGAACTTGAAAACCCTCTTTCAATATTTTTTGCCAAAATTGTTCGGACTTAGAAAAAATTTAAAAACGGAACTTGGGCCCCGACGGAGGACCCTGTAAACAAAATTTCCTTTCGCTGAGAACCAACACAATAGAGCCTTGGTACTCAGAAACATCATTTCTGCAATTTTTATCGAAAACGCTTAGTTCAAGCCCCGACGGAGGACCCTGCACGGAGACCCAACACAATCGAGCCCGGCTGCAATTTTTATGCTTTTAAAGCTAGAACCGAGTGAAAACTTGAAAATGATTTGGTAGTTGGCTGCGAAATATTGGATCCCGTGCTAAGAGTTCAGAACCAATGAAACGGTAAATATATACATATTTCAATTTACAATACCACTTCAAGTTACGGGATTCAACATTCAAATTTTTAAATTCCCTAAAAATATAATTATGCCTTTTGATGCTACTGGTAGCTTATTTCGCAATTCAAAATTCTGTGCTGACCATAACTACTCGAAAATATTTACGTGTGTGTTGTTAAAATAAACAACATTATTTTTCCAATAGCTGAATGCTGTAAGCACAATCTGCTTACCTTAAACCAGTTTTTTAATGTTATATCGGCTTTTTAAACCGCAATACGGCCAATTAGGTTTTATTAGGTTTTATTTAGGTTTTTATTATTTCAATGAGCCATTCCACACGGGTTGTCAAAATGCGGCTTCATCTTCGTTTCTTTCCCCGTTTACCTATGATACCGGTTTTGGTTGCGACACATTTTTTAACAAAAACTTTTTCTGTGAAGCAGCTTCAACAAAAATAGAAATGAAATAAAAAAAATTTAAGGCCTTTTTTGAGATGTAGATTTTAGTTTAAATTTTATTTTCAAGAGAGCAGAACATTAGAGCTAAAACACTACAAAAAAAAAATAAGTGTGCTTTAGACCACACTACTGAAGTAAAACTTCTAATATATATTTAATATTTATAATATAATATAGAAAAATTATAATATTGAAAAAAAAAATTGGTCACCCTGTGCGTTCTCGAGTGTCACCTAGCCGTTTATGTCTGATGCCACAAGAGGTCACCGTGTAACTTGGTAACTTAAAGGCCAACTAGTCGTAACAGATAATGTTTATGTATGTGTAACAAAATGGGCAAAAATACATTTTTGAAATCTCTTCGCATAGTAAAAATGGCCTTGAAATATTTTTTATTTCATTTATGTTTGTGTAGTGTGGTTTCTTCGAAAATTTGTTTAAGTCGCATTAAAACCTGTATCATAGGCAAACGGGGAAATAAACCACGAAAGAATTGGTTTCTGTGGTACCTCGTGCGTGGAATGGAGCTATAATATAGAAAAATACATATATAAAATATATCACACGGACGAACCTTTTTTGGTCACCCTGTGCTTTCTGGAGTGAGTGAGTGACATAGATGTTATAATATAGGAAAACATTTTTTTTGGTCACCCTATGAGTTTTCGAGTGAGTCAGTCAGTGACATAGAAGTCTATATTATGACTTTCGAATTTTCCAGTTTTTCAATTTTCGATTTTTCCAATTTTCCAATTTACCAACTTTCCAAATTTCCTATTTTCATATTTTTTTATTTTCTTATTTTCCAATTTTAAAATTTTTCAATTTTCCAATTTTCCAATTTTATAATTTTCCAATTTACAAATTTTGCAAATTTCGAAATTTCGAAATTTCCAATTTTCCATTTACCAATTTTCCTATTTTCTTATTTTCCAATTTTTTTAACCAATTATTAAAATAAAATGGTATCAACTAATGTTACACCTAGGGATTTATAAATTGTCATGGCACATCCTGATACTAAAGGAAAATGATTTCGTTTTGCGTTTATTGTTTCGTTCGCTTCGTTCGATTACATTTTTCGTAACGCATTTGCCAGCTTACTCCCCAACTTGGGGGGTAAGCTGGCAAATGCGTTACGAAAAATGTAATCGAACGAGTCCCCCCCCAAGTCAAGCGTGCCTAAAGAAGTTTTACTTCAAAAAGTTTTGTGTTTAAATATAAAATAAGGTTTTAAATTAGCAAAAAAAAATCTATTACGACTTATTTTGAAGCGTGAAGTCGATTTCATTTGACAACCCGTGTGGAACGGCTGAATCATAATTTTTTGTGTATTTTTCCGGCGAAAAACCAGCAAAGGCAAATATTGACAAATTTCTAAAAATAAATAGATCTTTTTTTCTACCGGAATTAGACGGCATATAGTTTTAAATATTCAGATGGTCAAATTGATAAAGAAATTATATGCAAATTATGTATGGGAGGTATGATATTTCATATATTGTATGGAGAGTATGAAAAATTTTACTAGAGGATTATAAATGTATAAGGTTTTTTCACTAGATGGCTTTAGTGGCATATATCTCGTAATGAATTTGTCGCAGTGGATCATACTTGTACTTGTTGGAAAGGGGGACTAATTTACTAAAAATATTTTTTTGTCATTGTTTTGCACCACGCACTGGAAGGTTTATCGCCGAACATGTCAATAAAATCCTAGAAACTATCGAAGAAGACTGGCGTATGAGCTGACGTAGCATCGCCCAGGAGCTGAAGATCGACCACAAAATAGATGACGCAAAGAAATTTGATGCACTGTATTTCCATCTGGAAATCCTTGGCCAAACGGATCGAAATCGAGCCATTTCTGAGGCAGATGGAGGCTGGCGACAAGAAATGGGTCAAATATGACAATGCGAAGCAGAAACCATCATGGTCGAAGGGCAGTGTATCAGCCGAAACGGTGGCCAAATCAGGATTGACAACCAGGAAAGTTAAGGTGTATGTTTGATGGGATTGGTAGGGAATCATCTACTATGAGCTGCTGTCCAATGGTCAAACGTTCAATTCGGACCTCTACTGCCAGAAATTGGACCGACTCAAAGCAGCAATCGACTAAAATCAGCCAGAATTAGCCAGATAGGAACGGCTTCGTGTTTCGCTAGGACAACACACGTTTATGGTGGCCCGCCAGAGGCTCCGGTAGCTTGGTTGGGCGGTTGTTATAGATCCTGGTAAACCTGGTACCAAACGATTTTTATTTCGTTTTGTCCATGGCAAACGCTCTTGGTGGTATTAAAATAGTCTCAAATGAGGCTTGTTAAAACTGGATATCTCAGTTTTCTGCTAAATAGAGACAAGGCGATTCGGGATGGCGGTAAAATGCAATTGCCTTCTAAATGGCAACGAGTTAAAAAAAAACGGCACATACTTGAGCCAAAATAAATGATTATAACCATGTTAAATAAAGCCACGAAATTAACGTAAAAATAATGGAAATATATTTCTCCAACCTATGTAATTCAAAATTTTATTAAATGGCCTCTCCGCTGAACGAGAGCTGTTGAATATAGTTTCTAATGACACGGTCCCAACTAGTACCTCATATACCTAAAGTTGGTTTAAGATTTTTTATTAAATTTGTTTATAACACAAAATATTCTAAATTGTTCCCACCCTTAGAAATTGAGTTCCTGATAATTTTTTCTAACTCAAATGGTCCTAAAATAACACCCGATATCCATGAGGTTGTGTTAAGATCTCTAGTGATATTTCAGTTGGCCTTTGGATTATATTTGGTCATAATATTATATTGTATAAATTGTCCCCACCCCTGTGTTTAATCCCGAATAAATTCTCTCCCTGAAACAGAATTGACCTGGAACACATCATACATTAACAATTAATTAATACTTACCTTTTCATTATATAAATTCATCTAGATTACCTAGAAATTAGTTTAAATATTATTTACATAACAAACCAAAAACATATGTAAACAATATACATAACATAATTTGTCCTTGAACTTGATCTTCAAATCACAACAAATTATGTCATGCATATTGTAACACAAATAAATATACACTAGAATTTCTCTATATATTTATTAACACATATAGATACTTACCTTTAAAACAATAAGGATAATTGGTTACCTAAAATAGTAATTAAGTTAAGATAAAAATTCAGTTTATTATGTATATTAAATCAAATAAAAAACCTCTTAACGAGGTAAATGTTCGAGTGATGAAAGCCGAATTCAATTCACAAAATTTCTGATATCAAATTTGTGCCGAAAAAAACAATTGCATTCGATTTTTCAACGATTTTTCGGAATGTTAGTGCATTCAGCGCGTTGTTGTTTAACATTCAAAAAACCGTTGACAAGTTGTTGTTTTTGACAGCTAGAAAGAAAAATGTAAACAAACGCGCCGAATGCACTAACATTCCGAAAAATCGTTGAAAAATCGAATGCAATTGTTTTTTTCGGCACAAATTTGATATCAGAAATTTTGTGAATTGAATTCGGCTTTCATCACTCGAACATTTACCTCGTTAAGAGGTTTTTTATTTGATATCAATGATTTTGGCACGGCAAATTGAAAATGAATTGAATTGCGATTCGTTTTATTGTTGTCAGTCAAAACAGTTCATACACACTCGATAGCACACAAGTGGCCGCTACGTGTTATTGTGCCTTAAGTCATATTCATGCGACGGATAAAAATCCGGGATTTTTCTATTCCATCGTTCTAACCAATTACATCACGTAAATTATACAACAGACACGCTTTTTTCATACAAAAAAGTTGAAAAAAAAAATCTGGGATAGAAAAATCCGCGATTTTTATCCGTCGTATGAATACGACTTCATACACAGACGCGTGGCATTGAAATTACGAATAGCGAGAGGCGAAGAACGAATTACGCATACTTTCACACAGATGTCGGCTATGTGTTACGGATTCGTTCGTGCATGATTCGTTCTTCTTCTATCGATATTCGTCACTCCAGTGGCGTGCGTCTGTGTATGAGGCACAATGCTCTATTCCACACTTGATCTCACAGAAATCATAACTTTCTTCTATTCTTTCCCCGTTTACCTATGATACTGATTTTAATTGCGGCTTAAACAAATTTTCTGTGAAATCACACTAACACAAACAAAAATGAAATAGAAAAGACGGGAAAGGTCGGAACCGAACTCTATAAGCATTTTTGTTGCCTATATAGTAGCGTACGGTCTGGTGTACGGTTTCTGGTGTGTGGTAGACGATTCTATTTCTTTATTTTGCATGCATTTTTTCAATCTTCATTTTGTAGTATTTTAGTAGATTTTATTTCAGAATCCTTTACCACATGCCACAAACAGGTCATGCCGGGTGTGACCTTATTACACAACCGGTTCTCGTAGGCTATCGGCTGAACATATGTAGTTTAGGTTTTAGTGCATGTTACAGAGTAGTAAAAATTGAGATCAGATGCATCTGTTTTTGGCAGAAATTCAATCTTCATGCGATGGGAGGAGTGGTAAGATCTATTTTTTTAAAGAAATCATCATAAAGATTAAAAAAGTCTCGATTTTAAGCAAGGAAATTGTTCAATGTTTTTGGTGATTTTTTCGATCACATCAATTTGTCAGTTTTTTCATTTTTTTTTTGTTATGAAAAAAGAGTCACTGGTAAAAATTCTCTTAGCAATGATAATAATATGATGTATTTATATTTGTTTCATTGTAATACGTTGATTCACTATCATTATGAACCGCAACGGACCGATATTAGGGTGCATTTGAGCCAAAAAATGAAATTTTGCAAAAAATTAAGGTGGCTTTTAAGTTATGGAGGTCAATATCTAAAATATACGAGTTTTCTGGGACAAACGGTTGATGTCATATTGTAGGTGAGATTTGTGGCTAGTAATCCTGAAAATATGAACCAAAAGTCTTGGGCTCATTTTTTAGCAATTTGGCCGAATGTGGCCGGCCGATTTCGCATTTTTCAGTTTTTTGGCCAAAATGACCCTCTAACATAATTTTTTGAATTCTTTTTTTTGCTATTTGATAGCTGGCGTCAATACCATTCCAACGATATGCATATGTCCAGGGTATGTCGAATAGATTCAGCACTGTGGACGTGGCAAAATGGCCAAAAATGGCAATTCAGGGGCCGGCCGCGGCCAACATGGCGGCCAAATCAAAAAGTTGTAGAACAAAAGTTGCTTCGTTTTTTAAGTACTACAACCCCTGAAAATATGAGATCAAATAAAAGAGGTACGGACAAACAAACATATATACCAAAGCAAGATTATTTGGTGACGTCATAGAAAAATTTAAAATTGTCATAACTTTGGTCAAAATCATCCGTTTTGGACGTTTGAGGTGTCGTTGAATTGGTATTGACGTCTTCAATCGTAATTTGCCAGTTAGAAAATAATTGGGGCATTTTTTGGGGCAGTTATACCCGAAAAACTGATTTTTTGGGGCAATTTTCGGAAGGTAATATCTCCACTCAATGTTGGTAGAAATTCATGCTTTTATACATTATTTAGGTTTATTTTTCAAGACCTTTCCAATGGTATATAACATGATCCTGGCGGCCTCAAAGGGAAAAAGTTCGAAACTTGCTGTATAATATACTTCGTTCGACTTCCAGCACAGTAGGTGCTTTCGTCACTCGTTTGGACTGCCGTCCAAAGTGATATTTCTTACCAGTTTGTTATGACATTTGTGCATCACACAATTACTAATGTAATTATCTTATATATTGTACTACCACCAATGCAATTCCTATTTATTATAAAGTGCGTTTAATACCCAATATAATTTGTAATGCCATCTAGTGGCAATTAAATTACGAAGCGATTGATAACCCTCTATGGTAAATAGACCAACATTTTTTGTAATTAATATTTATAAAAACAAAATAAAACTCTCTTTGTCATCAACCACCATTGCGACAAGTTGTTTAGAATTGCATCGCATTTTAAATTAAAATAAATTATTAAACCTTTAGTTGTACAGTCGATCCGGAATATTATTTTATACACCCTGGACGTCTAGCTTCTGTATTTCACCTAGCTGACATATATTTCAACTAACAATCCATGTATCTGAGGTTAATGTGTTAAAATCTCTAGGGATACCGCAATTGGCCTAATAATTTTTATTAAATTTGGTCATAATATAAAATTTATTAAATGAATCCCCCTCTGGATGAGGAGCTCCTGAATATATTTTCTAAAATTCGAAACTAACATCCTATACACCAGAGATTGTGTTAAGTTCTCTAGGAGTATGTCAGTTAGCATAAGAACTTATATTATATTTGGTTTAAATACAAAATTGTTTAATTAGTAGTCCCTACACCTGGATGGGGAGCTCCTGAATATTATTTCGAATTTGTGTGGTACCATACTAATACCCCAAATACATAAGGTTATGTATCTATGGGGATATTTCAGTTGAACTAAGAATTTTTCATTATATTAAATTGTATAAATTGTCCCCTCTCCTTGATGTCTAGCTTCTGATTATTTTACCTATCTGACATGGATTCCAACTAACACCCCATATAACTGAGGTTGTGTTAAAATCTCTAGGGATATACAGAATTCTATAAATCGTCCCAACCCCTGGATGGGCAGCTCCTGATTATCTTTTCTATCTGGCATGGTCCAGAACTGACGGCACATATACATGAGCATATTTTTATCTCTATCGATATCTCATTTTTAAGGATTCTTAAGAAATAGTTGCTTCTACTAAATTGTATAACTTCGTGCTTTTAATTATGAACACGATTTATTTTTGCTGTCTGAATATGAGTATCTTCACGAGTATCATATTCCGTCTTACCCAGGTAATATCACTAACACAAACCCAATTAATGAAACTAGCAAAAGATTAGCAATGTCTTCACATTTGCCATACATTTTCCATTGAAAACATACGTACCAATAAAAATATTATTATTAAGAACTACTATACACGGAAAGACATTAATATGCAATAAGTTAGTAATATTATTCGATAGTATAAAAACTTTCTAGTAAGGTATAATAAGAAATAAATAAATAACATAAAATTTGTATAGAAAATAAAAATCTAAGTGCAAAGTTAAACATTAAAAAAATCGTTCTGAAAAACTGTATATCCTATTTGTGGCCTTCTTCTGATCGATCGATGAACGATCGATCTTAATGAACAACTTTAGCAAGTGGAAAGTGCGTAATACAGCTACATAAATAAATAATAAACAAATTTTGTAACTAAAAACTAAGTATCACAGGTACATCAATCATAGGTAGTTATCACGAATTGTCATAAATTTGCCAAGTAGGTATATTAATTGTTAAATATAATACACTTGGGTGCAAAAAATTCACACATTGATCAACTTTCAACAAAAGTTCAAAAATACCAAAAAATCCAATGTTTGTTTAATTTTCTTGAACACAGCTTCAATATTTCAAAACCTATCCAGGGGTACCTTTTTTGTACTTATACCGTGCCAACAAATTGATTTTTGGGATCAACATCTAAAGTACACGTTTTTTGTGAATTTGTCAGCATGAAAATAAATGATAAAAATCGAATTGAACATGGAAATCAGCAAAAACACATTTTTATTTATAAGAAGTATTCCCTCTCCTAACCCTTTTGACAGCGCCCATTCGATGTTTCATTGGTTTCACCAAAGTATTCATTAATTCTTGAAATATCATCTTCAGTACCTTTGTGAGCGCCTGTTGCAGCTCCTGAAGAATCGTTGGAGCAGTATCTCTGGCTCACACTCCTTTTTTTAGCTTGTCCCATAAATTTTCGATGGGATTGAAGTCCAGGCTCCAAGCTGACCACTCCATAATAAGCACACCCACCTCTTGAAGGAATCCTGATACACTATACCGTATCCGTATGTGTTCTCGCATTATCCTGCATGAACAGAAAGCTTGAACCAATAAAATGTGGTCCTCGACCGTACCGTTAAGTAAGGCAATCACCATGACAATCCTCATGACTGACGGCTAGGATTCGTTCCGGAGATGAACACAATATCTGTCTTCGCCTCCAGTGACATGTCTCACCAGTTCATGCACGATCCACCGCCATACGGGGCTCGAACTATCCACCTATTGACTTCGACCTCACGAAATTCTTGTAGCCGCTGTCCCAGTTGAACCGCATTAAAATGATGATTTCGCAATGAATACGTCACAAGAAAGCGGTCATCACGATGGGTTGTAAGAGGAGGGCGGCCAGATCCTTGTCACCGTCTGTAGCCAGCACTTTCTTGACAACTTTGCCACACTCTACGAACGGAAAAATAGCTCAAATTTAGTTGTCGAACCACTTCACTTTGGTTGTGTCCCGCATTAATTAGTGCAACCACTTGAGCAGCTACCTCTGGTGTGGTATCATTTTCTTGTTCCGGATGAACATATAATCGATGGAGACTGTCAAGGCTAAGCGTTGATATGAGAATGATGACAGTTCCCTTGGAACTAGCGTTTTTGTTATCTTGTGACAGCTAAACACATCGGGGTCACAGCAACCAGTCCAGAAAATTAGCTAGATATAAAAAGAGAATACAAAAAATTGAATTGATCGAAGATCTAACATAAAAAAATTTGTTAATTGATAATAGATAAAATTATTATAGCAAATATGATTCAAACTTATAACTAATTCATTACACATTTGCCGAATCTCGATAGGGGCAGGATGCAAAAGTGAAATTTCATCACAGATTACGATCTGTGACGAAATGTAACACATCTATGACCCCCTGTCGGAGTGCAAAACTCATGGGCTGACCCATCTTCCATGTCAGTGTAGGCTGGCATGGAGCTTGCAATGTGCAGATGGTCTTAAAATCGGTCCTATAGCCGTACGTCCTCGGATTGGCTGACTGGCGTAAAAGTACGGACGGAATAAGCAAACCGCGAAAGAGCAGGGAAAGTCTTGAACAGGCCCCAGAACAGATTGCAGGGATTTAAAAAAAAAAAAAACAGCTAATCGGAAAATTTAAAATTCGTTCAATTCAAAAGTACAATTCGTTATTGGGAGTAAATTTGTCTATTAGGAGGGATCATTTGAACTGGAATTCTGTAGATTGTTCACCACTTTTTAAAAATTAAAAATAAAAGTAAAAACTCTAACTTTAACTGTAAGTATAACTGCTACAATATTGATGTTTTAACGTATGTTATAATTTTGAAAATATAATCAGCTTTGAGATTTCTCGATTGAGGCGGTGTGACTTTCATAATATTGTGTACACTATATAATATTCAATTTAACCCTACCTCAGACATGCACGCCATAATAATGGTAATTGTTACCAAACACGTGTATATACAATCACTGCTACATTTTGCATGTGACACTGATTAGAGTTGGTGAACATTTTTAAAATTATAGTGAAACAAACCAATTTATCTATATCTATAATGATTTAACACAAAAACCATATAAACCACAATACAGGTTTGTTATTTTTATCATTCGCTCGACTATAATAAAATGCCTACATAGGTATGTTATGCGGAAAAAAGAAATAAAAAATGTAATGAACATGAAAAATTAATATTTCACATAAAAATCAAAAAAACATAAACCTGAGATTTTAATTGTTCGATATCAGCAATATGTGAAAATTACATTAGATAGGAAAACATAGTATGGAAAATGTATGTACTCGTAAAGTACATGTTGCATGTTGTATTTAGAGACTTAAATTTTGTTGTTTTTGTGATTAAAATTGAAATGTATTCACATTAAATTTCAACATGTATGTACGCTTATATCAAATTAAAATTTTTTGATTTAGTTTTATTGCAAATAAAATGTGTTTGTTGATAAGCTTGCTGTTAACATTACGTGTAAAAAGCATCGTTAATGTATACAAATTTTTTGGAACGCCTAATCTTAATGTTTATTATGTTATTTCTTGTACTTAAAAAGTTTAAATATATTTTATTTCATTGTGTAATATCCGTAATACATCGAATAGTATAAAACTGATTATCGTACAGTTTTTTAAAGTTTATTATTACATAGAATATGTAACAAGTACTGGCACCCTAGTACGTATATAGTAGAGCGACTTCTTAAAAATATAAAATTAATTTTTAATTGGTAAACATGAAAATTGCATAAAAAAGTTTTTTTTTTGTGCGAAAAGTTTTACTTGTTTCCTTCACACAACTATTAAAACTATTAAAAAACTCATTTTGGTATTTAATTATTAAGTTTTTATTTTATTTTAACTAATTGCTATTTTTTACTTAAGAAGTTGGATATTTAGCTGTACGGTATACCGACGTAAAGAAAATATGAATTAGGTCAACGCTATTAAAACGTATAGAGGATTCGTAATCGCGCATACACATAAACCAACAGAAAATAATATCCGGGTACAGTGGATTTGAAATCCTATAACAATAAATATTTTTAATAGTTTATTCAGTCAAACACACGCTGGTGCCACACATGGCACATAGTCACATACACAGCTTACATTATAACCTTTTCATTTTCGTCGGTAATTTGTAGATTTAAGGTAATACAATTTAATTTTATTATCTTAAATGTATACATTTATATAGGTATTCAGTACCTGAGTACAAAGAACGACTTAGTATACGTTTTGCCTTTTCAGCATCATCATTTCATTTTAATTACCGTAATATAGCTATGTATCCTACACCGAAGATACGCAGCCACATATAGACCGAGTATGGAGCGTTTTAGATTTGTACCTCGTAAATTATTTTCCAGTAATTTTTTGGTTTACGATCTCATAAAAATTAATAGGTTTAGTTGCTTTTTATTGCGTACACAGGAAAAGATTAAGACTATGGAAAATTGGATGAGTGGATATTAATACTTTTGAAAACCACTTAATTACATAATGGTAAAAATAAATTATTTATATGCGGATTCTGTGAAGTCCGTTAACCTAAATAAATTTGCTACATACATTTTATTTAATCGGAAATTTAATGTTTTTTTTTTTTTTTTTTTTTAATTTAAGAAATCTTTATTTCTGTATAATATTACAACTAATCATATAGATTATCTAGTAACTGTTTTATTATTTTTGTAGTCTATTCTTATGGAATGAGACCTATTGCTTCATCCCAGCTTTGCTAGTCCTTTGATTTAAGCGGCTCAAGGAACCACTAATTCTAAAGGCTTTGTTCTTTTTAGGCGCTTTGGTCCATTAGCGCGTTCCAGTAGGTTCTGCAGCTCCTCGTTGTCATGCTGCTGCAGTCGCAGTACATGACTCCTTGCAAATTTCATCGCTCCTTATTTCATCGCTGACGTATTCCATGTTTAGGTCTCGATGGAGATTGTCATTTCTAATGTACCAAGGAGCATTCACAATGCTACGTAGTACTTTGTTTTGAAATGTTTGAATGAGCTTCACTGTAGTTTTTCTTGCGCAGCCCCAAAGCTGAATACCATACGTCCAGATAGGTTTTAGGATTTGTTTATATAGCAGCAGTTTGTTGTGCGTTGTCAGTTCGGAGTTTCTTCCAATAAGCCAGTGCATTTTTCTGAATTTTAAATTCAGTTCTTGCCTTTTCTTTTTAACATGCGCTTTCCACCTGAGTTTAGAGTCTAGCGTCATGCCGAGATACTTAGCATTATCAGAATATGGAATTGGTTGTGAATTCAGACTAATCAGAAAATATATTCTAATTTCCTATTTGTAAAGGTGATATGTGTTGATTTCGATTCGTTAAGTGTTATCCTCCATCGTTTTGTCCAGCTATCCACTATATTAATAGCATTTTGTAGTTTCATGGTGAACTCAACGATACTAGCATCGGTGGGCATAACAGCTGTGTCATCAGCAAACGTTCCTATTCTAGCTTCTTCTATGTCTGGTAGATCATTCGTACACAGGAGGTATAATACGGGGCCTAGAACACTGCCTTGTGGAACCCCTGCCAATATTTTCTTCAGTTTAGAGTATTCTCCGTCCTGTCTCACCCGGAAGTAACGGTCGTTGATGTAAGACTTTAGCAATTCAAAATGTTGTTTTGGCAGATCTCGTTGGAGCTTAAATTCTAGACCGCGGTGCCAAACCTTATCAAATGCTTGGGCTACGTCTAAAAATATTGCTGAACATACTTCCTTTTTTTCCAGCGCCTCCTCAATAGTATCAGTAATCCTATGTACCTGTTCTATCGTTGAGTGCCTTTCTCGAAACCCAAATTGATGTTCTGGTATAAGATTTCTGCTCTCTATAATTGGTTTTAATCTCTTGAGAAACAGTCTCTCGAAAATTTTTGATGTTGTTGTTAACAAAGAAATAGGCCTATACGACGTTTTGTCGTTTAGTGATTTATTGGGTTTTAGAATCATTATGATTTCCGCTACTTTCCACTGTCTCGGAACATAACATAGTCTAAAGATAGCATTGATTATGTGCTGTAGTTTCCTTAGGGCTTTCTCTGGTAAAGCTTTGATTATTCGCCCCGTTATCAAGTCGTATCCAGAGGCTTTTTTTTCTTTGAGGTTTTTTACTTCTTCGGTGTTCGGCAAACAGATCAGCTTTTTGCTTTTCGCTGCGAGCCCAGGTTCCATCAACCATTCTAATGGGTGGCACTTGCATTTTAGGCCTTTTTAAATCTTTGGTGGCTTTCCACAGGGGATAGTCTGTGTCAGGTTTACCTGTCAGGTTACTTAGGAAGCTTGCAACTGACTCATTCTTAATCTCCTTTATAAGTAGTTTAAGTTTGTTGCACAAGTTGTTTAGGATTGTTTTGTCTTCAGGGGCTCTGGTTCTCTGCCAAGTCTTACGAGCTCTTCTTTTTTCGTTAACCAACTCTCTCACTTCAACTGGATAGGTTATACTTTTTTGTAATATTTCTTGCTGGTCAGGAGTACGTTTCCAGGCCGCTTTTTGCACACTATCAATGAGGTTTTCTAGTTCTTCTTCTATCGTGTAAGCGTTCGATATCTGCACGTGTAGGTTGATGCTTTCTTCGACTAGCTGTCGAAAGTATTCCCAGTTGGTTTTGTTATTTGTTAATCGTGGAGGGCTTGCTTTCCTTATTACCGTGTCACTTATTGTCATTAGAACTGGAGAATGGTCTGACGATAGCCCTTCTTCATTTTCAACTGCTAAGTAATTTTCGGAGATACCTCTTGATATATAGAAATCCAGAAGATCAGGAATTTTATTTGGGTCCGTAGGCCAGTAGGTTGGCTTTCTACTGGAGTGGAACTCACATTTTAATATCCTGCCTGCTTCAAATAGCTCCCTTCCTTTAGGACTAGTTCTATTTGATCCCCAGAATATGTGTTTCGCGTTAAAGTCGCCTCCAATAATAAAATTACTACCAAGCGATTTAAGTAGTTTGATGTAGTCTTTTTTTTTGTGTTATATCTGGGTGGACAGTAGATTGCTGATATACTATAGCTCTTGTTATTTTTGGTTTCAATAGATACAGTAGCTACTTGCATAGCTTCCTCCTCTATTTTTAATTCTTCGTGGTGTTTTCTATTGTCCTTAACGAAGATTGCTGTCCCGCCTCTAGCTCGTTCTGCTGGGTGTAGAGCTTGATAGCACTGATATCCACGTATTTTGACATACGACGTTCTGGTAAAATGACTTTCTGAAATTAGGCATATATCAATTTTTTTTGTGTTTAAAAATACTTCTAATTCTGAAATGCGTTGCGCTAGGCCATTTGCATTCCAGGTAGCAATTCTTAAATATTGTGTCATTATTTTTTCTTGTTAAGTTTGTATGGACTAGAATGAAGGTACTCAATAACTTCTCTAGTTTTACTTGACGCATCCGTTATTCTTTTATCTTGGCTCATCGATGTATTTTCTAGTGTTACTAGTCTCTGTTCTTGTTTTTTCAGTAGCTCGCCCATAGATTCTAGTTTTTGGTCCTGGCCAGCCAGATGTGAATTGATAGCGCTTACGCTTAGCTTCTGAAGTATTTCTTGCAGGACATGGTTTTCCTGACTCGGAGCGTTCCTGATATTTTCATTCTGCTTAGCCATTTGTGCATATGTTATGCGCCTTCTTTAACTTTGCCGCTATTTAGGGGGATTCGTTTTGAGTAGGATTGCATAATAGGTTGAGAACTCTGACTTGTTTGATTTCTCTTGTTGTCTCTCATTCTTTGCAGCTCTTTCGCTACCTCGCAGCCTCTGTAATTTGCTGGGTGATGATTACCACAGTGTATGCATTTTACTGGATCGTTCTTACTTTTGTTGCATTCTTTTGTTAGATGTTTCCCAGCGCACTTTACGCATCTTGGTTCCCTATTGCAGTATTTGCGTGTGTGGTTATATGCCTGGCAGTTGTAGCACTGTGGTATTCTACTAGGGTTCTTTATTAATGTCTCAATCTTAACTTTCATATTAAGGATTGCTTTGATTCCATATACCCTATCAATGCTCTCAGCGTTGTCAAATGTTAGCATGAAAAGGGGCAGACCAACTTTTGTTGTTTCTCGTTCACCGTTTGCTTTTATAGTGACCTTTCTCTTTAATATGTTCACAGCGTTTAGAATTTTGAATCCTTTCTGGCTAAGTTCCTCAATTATTTCTTCGTTTGGGCATGTATGATGCAGCCCTCTGGCCATGACTTTAATTGGTTGCTCAACCTTGTTTTCATAGGTGAACCATTCGATGTTTTGAGCGGTGATTGCATTTGATAACATTCTGTAGGTTTCTGGGTCAAGTGCATTCACTTTCCAAACGTTATTATTTAGTGCAGTGACTTTATATTTATCGTTTGGAACTACCTTCACTATTTTTTTAATGGTTTCGTATTCACTAACATTAAGTATGTTAATGGGTGGAGGTGGTATCTCTTTATGTGTTGTTTGTTTTTCCTGCATTTCCCCTTGGATGATTACGTTTGATGTTTTAATTGGCTGCAGTGGTCTCTCTTTCGGTATCAGTGATACGTTCTTATGTACCTTCACTAGGTCCGTAGTTGACTGTTTAGATCGTTGGGGTTGTGGTTTTCTGACACTCTGTATTGATTGTTCCACTTCAGGCGAAGATTCTGCTTTTCTTTTTTTGTTTTGACGTTTAGTTTTAATTTGCTTTCGTATAAAACTCGTTTCATACGCCAATTCGTCTTCATCTGTTTCATAGATAGCTATAGTATTTTCTTTGGCTTGATTATCATTTTTGATTACAGCAATTTCTTCTTTAAGCTGTTGGACTTCTTTGAATAGCTGTTCATTGATTTTCATTAAATTTTCTAACGATTTTTTTAACTCATCGTTTTCTCTAGTGACATCGTGGTTTCCGTTCTGACTGCATTCAGCATTATTGTTCTCCTCCTGAATAGCGGAATGCATTTGTATAGTTGGTGATCTACAAATACTTGTGCTTGGTATAAACGGGTTTAGCAATGGTTGGCTCACCCCAGAATCCGTTGAGCCTGCCTCGTGTGAGGGTGGATTAGCCAACTGTAAAGTTGACGTACCACCTGGGGTATACATTCCGTTTGGTTGTAAACTCATTGCTTTAATGGTTGGTTTATTGTTCGGGGTTCCTTCCCCTATCCAGATTTGGTCCGCGGATGGTATTTTATTTCCCACCTACCCTCCGGCAAGCCGGTTAAAGAGCATTCCCCTATCCGCCACCTGGGGACGCGCCACGATGGGAGTTCGGCATCTCCACACGGGGGAAACTTAATGTGAAAAAAAAAAAAAAAATTTAATGTGAAAAAAATTCTGGAATTCATTTTTTGTTAATTTCGAATGTGAACAGATAACTGAATATTTTACAAGTTAATTCGACGTTAATAAAACCGATCAAATTTCATAGTATTCTCACCATTTCAGTCATAAATCAAACTCGCGGTCCAGCCCCATTAAGTAAGGAAGTAAGTGGTAAAATGAATGAATTAAATGGTGTAGCTCACCTATTTTAAAGTGGCAATGTACTGCTTTGCTGTGTACGACGTAACGATAACACCCTTTGGCTCTATTAACAGTGACATTCTGTAGAAGAAAGGTACTTTAAACACAAGCTCTATTTTGCCTTGCTCATTAACGTAATATATGTCAAGAAAAACGACGAACGTGCACATTGAAATGGGCTAAATGATGTGCACCACAAGTCAAGTCACCAAAAGATAATTAACATCAATTATTTTGCTTGTTTTTGGAAGGAGCTTTTTCGTTTTTAGCAAATATGTTGAAAAAATATCATTTGCGTAAAAAAGGATTATGATCTAAAAGAGGCTAATCTAAATTTGCCCCAATTAATTTTTTTAATTTTACTAAATTAAGTACCGGCCTAGAACGTTACTGAAAAATTTAAACAAAAATGACACTTTCTGGCAAAAAAACTGTTTCGTCCTTGGCTTTTTGTCAAAAAACTGTTTCGTCGTTGGCGTACATACAAGTTTTCAAAACCATTGAAAAAAATGAAATATCTTCCATTAAAACTGACAGTTTCGGTACACAGATTTCCACGAAATTTCACAAGGATCCCCCAAATAATGGAAAAAGTTTAAGTATATAACGGGTGTTTTTTAAGCCTGATGGAACTTGAAATTGTAAAAAATTAAATTTTTATGAAAAATATAGTCTGGCAGATCTCAGTATACTCCGGCAACTCATCATGAATAGACTCACGCTTGAACAACGCTACGAAAATATTAACGCTACGAAAAATGCATTTTTGGTGCGGTTTACACGCTGGTGGCATCATCGGACCTAATTTCTTCAAACAAAATGATCAATGATTTTTAGTCTGAAAATATGGATGACGTGGATCCGGACGAGATGTGGTTTCAACAGGAGGCGCTGCGTGCCATACGGCAACCGCAACCATCGAATTATTAAAATCAAAATTTGGCGATAAGTTGATTTCGAGGAATGAACCTGTCAATCGGCCTCCAAGGTCGTGCGATTTGACACCTCTCGATTATTTCTTGTAGGGCTACGTGAAGTCACTGGTTTAAGCTGATAAACCAGCAACAATTTAGGAATTGTTCGTGTTATTCGCTCAAAAAAGTGACCCAAAATTGGACATCTAGAATGTGTTTCGTCGACAACAGCCCGAAATCATTTCCAAATATTAATGCCATTTATTTGTCTTTCGAATAAAAAAAAATGTTGATAACAATTTTATTTTATGTACTGTTTTTTTACAATTTTAAGTTCTATCGGGCTTACAAAAACACCCTTTAGTTTTATTCCGAATAGTCAATCCGCCTGAAATTTAAGCAGAAATTATGAGAAGTCGATTTTTGGTCAAAAACTATTTTTTTTTTCAAATTTTTGATTTTAACCGTTTGGCGTGAATGCTACATTCTTTTCAAAATATTTGCAAAGCTTCAAAGGCAGGTGTCACTTCGGGTGCACCGATACCGGCCAAAAATCACTTATGAAAAAAAATTAAGTATGAATTTTCATACCGATCAATAACTCCGAAGTGGCTGTGTTGCAAATTTAATTTAGAATTTTTTTATTTAATAATCGTTTTTCTCATAAATCACATACTTTTCAATATATTTACAAAAAACGAAAAACCTTCTATGGAACTGATTTTGCCCAAAATTCACTGGGACACCAAATTTCTGGCAAAAGCTTAAGTATGAAGTCTCACTCCTATTAATAAATTCGAAAAGACCGAGTAAAATGAAAAAGATTGTAAATTAACTTATTCAAAATTAGTTCACATCATTTTGTAAAATTTTACCATTTATTCGATGATTATAAAAACGTGTGATCCAGCCTTACAATTTATTAATTAATTAAAATTTTTGTTGAATTATAAAATTAAATTTATTATTCGATATTTCGAGCTCACTGCTCATTATCAAGATCATTGTCTTGATAATGAGCAGTGAGCTCGAAATATCAAATAATAAATTTAATTTTATAATTCAACATGAATTTTAATTAATTAATAAATTGTAAGGCTGGATCACACGTTTTTATAATCATCGAATATATTATATTAATCAGCCGTTTTATAACAAAATATTTATGTAAAATTTCATCAGGAAAATGGTTTAAAAAATAAATTTTTCTCAGAATTTGTCCTCTTCACAGTCCAGGGGTGTAATTATTTGGGATGCATTTGATGTACTGAACTTTTTTCATATATGGGGAGACCCTTGCGAAATGTTATCGAAATCTATGTACCCGAAGTGGCAGCTTCCTTAGGAGATTTTTACATTTTTTTTGCAATGTTGTTGAAAGGTAAAAGGATTAAAAAAACCAACAACAAAATAAAAACAATTAAAAGATTCAAATAAATTTAAATATTAAATTTTCAATAAAGGTTGACATGTTGGTTTTCTGAAAGTAAAACAGGAATAACAATTTTTAAATTATTATATAAGTCAGTTTTTATCAAAAATGTAGATAGTTTACATTTTATCTTTGAAAATGAAATGTGGAGTAGTCGAGAACAATACATGGTAAAATAATGTCGGGTGTTTTCCACAACATATTTACCCTACTAAATTTTTGTAAGTGCTATACTCTACTGATTTTGGCCAAAATTCTTCTAATTTATGGAAAAATCTTAAGTATCAAATTTCATCCCGATCAATCAAACTGTATGGGCTGCAAAGGGCCAAATCATCATTTCAGCTAAAAATTTGGAAACTGATCTGGACCGGTCTTGTTTTAAAATAAATGTAGAATTTTTTAGATCATAGTCCTTTTTCTCATAATTGATATACTTTTCTAAATACGTCCTTGCAAAAACCAAGAAGTTCCTATGAAAGGTGCGACTTAACCCCCATGGGATTTTTCAACTTACGGAAAACGCTTAATTACGAATTTTCACCCTGATCAATCTATACGTCTTGGTTATATACTCGTAGATGTCAAAAACAGTTTTTTGTTAAAAAATTGTAAATTTTCCTTATCACAAGAACGCTTTTCGGCTGAAGGTTCAGTCATTAATAATTATAAAGTTACCATGCGATTCTGATGTTAAGACTATTAAGAGGTTAACAGTAAAGAGGTTTTTCGATAGATTTTTGTAAGAGATTCTCTTAATTGGTATTCTGTTGGTAATACTCTTAAAATTTCTATATCAAAAATAATTGGAGAGCTACCACTCCAATTATTTTTGAACACCTGTGAATTGTGATTTTTGTTAATGCGAGCCATTGAAATTGTATTTCCATTGTTAAATAAACGATAAAATACGACATATTTTTGTAGATTAGAGAAATAACATAATTGGGCAAAAATTTGATTGTATGGGTTATGTTTATTTTTGCTGAAAATATACACAACAAAATATTTACTTCTGCCAGAAATGGTAATGTCGGAATAATTTTTTTTTATAAAAATATTGCATCTAAAATCTAGTGTAAACTATAATTTAATAAATTATTTATTGACACAATCGATTTTTATTAGTTTTAGTGCAACGTAATAAAAATTCTAGCATTTATGATGTTTAAGACCACCTAATTGGTATAGGTTTTTAAGAGAACCACTTAGCTGATCAGTACGTGCAGAACCGCAAAATAGTTTTAAGTAAGAGAAATCTCCTAGTTGTGCGAAATATAGTATAGTTAAGACATTTGTGACTATACGCCAGAATCGCACGATTATTTTACATTTTTATTATGAAGCTCAGGATAGTTAAAATTTTTGAATTCGTTTGTATTATTAAGCATAAAAAAAAACGATGCTGAATTGCGCAAAAAATACAAAATACATATCTCTCGAACAAATCATAACCACTATCTTTCGGTAGTGGTTATGATTTGTTCGAGTCAAGTGATTTTTAAGATATTCGAATACCGTAGAAATAATAGTGTCCAGTGATAATTTTTGTAATTATTTTACGTAATTCGACGTGGTATTACAGGTAAAAGGAAAAATAATCAATTTCTAATTTGTAATTTTTATCTTTAGGCACCATTCTATAAAAAATAATAAAGGGTGATTTTTTAAGAGCTTGAGAACTTTTTTTAAAAAAAAAACGCATAAAATTTGCAAAATCTCATCGGTTCTTTATTTGAAACGTTAGATTGGTCCATGACATTTACTTTTTGAAGATAATTTCATTTAAATGTTGACCGCGGCTGCGTCTTAGGTGGTCCATTCGGAAAGTCCAATTTTGGGCAACTTTTTCGAGCATTTCGGCCGGAATAGCCCGAATTTCTTCGGAAATGTTGTCTTCCAAAACTGGAATAGTTGCTGGCTTATTTCTGTAGACTTTAGACTTGACGTAGCCCCACAAAAAATAGTCTAAAGGCGTCAAATCGCATGATCTTGGTGGCCAACTTACCGGGCCATTTCTTGAGATGAATTGTTCTCCGAAGTTTTCCCTCAAAATGGCCATAGAATCGCGAGCTGTGTGGCATGTAGCGCCATCTTGTTGAAACCACATGTCAACTAAGTTCAGTTCTTCCATTTTTGGCAACAAAAAGTTTGTTAGCATCGAACGATAGCGATCGCCATTCACCGTAACGTTGCGTCCAACAGCATCTTTGAAAAAATACGGTCCAATGATTCCACCAGCGTACAAACCACACCAAACAGTGCATTTTTCGGGATGCATGGGCAGTTCTTGAACGGCTTCTGGTTGCTCTTCACTCCAAATGCGGCAATTTTGCTTATTTACGTAGCCATTCAACCAGAAATGAGCCTCATCGCTGAACAAAATTTGTCGATAAAAAAGCGGATTTTCTGCCAACTTTTCTAGGGCCCATTCACTGAAAATTCGACGTTGTGGCAGATCGTTCGGCTTCAGTTCTTGCAGGGCTGTATTTTATACGGTTTTACACCAAGATCTTTGCGTAAAATCTTCCATGTCGTCGAATAACACAAACCCAATTGCTGCGAACGGCGACGAATCGACATTTCACGGTCTTCAGCAACACTCTCAGAAACAGACGCAATATTCTCTTCTGTACGCACTGTACACATTCGTGTGGTTGGTTTAATGTCCAATAAAGTAAACTGAGTGCGAAACTTGGTCACAATCGCATTAATTGTTTGCTCACTTGGTCGATTATGTAGACCATAAATCGGACGTAAATCGCGAAACACTTTTCGAACCGAACACTGATTTTTGTAATATAATTCAATTATTTGCAAGCGTTGCTCGTTAGTAAGTCTATTCATTATGAAATGTCAAAGCATACTGAGCATCTTTCTCTTTGACACCTTGTCTGAAATCCCGCGTGATCTGTCAAATACTAATGCAAGAAAATCCTAACCACAAAAAAATCACCCGTTATATTGTAAAATGTAACAGGTTTTAGAAATGGCGAATCTCTCGTCTGATGATGATAATGCAGTAGATTTTGTTTCCGATTCAGAAGAACAATATCAGCCCGAATTAAACGAATAACATGACGAAGTGAGTACTGATAACGATGAAAGTGGGGATGATAGTCCCGTCTGAAACTCTAAATTTAGCAAATTCGCTACTAAAAAGAAAAAGCGAACTGTTCCAACAACAGCATTGAACAGTTCGCACAAATAAAACATTTCTGCATGCAATTACTAAACAGTAAATACGCCGACGCCCAATATTGTCCAATTCGTTTTATTTGCACGAAAACATATCACTAGTGCAATATGTCCCACAAAATACAAAAATGTTACTGTGCTAAGTACTTTCCCCCACAAAACACCTGTCGCTACCGAGGCTAAAAAGCTACCCGAAATGATATCTTTTTATAATAAAACAAAAGCTGGTGCCGACACGTTAGGCCAAATGGTTGGAAAATATACAGCAAAGCGCAAAACAAATCGTTGACTTTTGCCTTTTTTGGAAATACGGTTGACGTATCAGGCGTTAATGCTTATGTATTGTGGAAAGAAGTGGACCCTGATTGGAACAAGAACAAATTGATCAAGTGGCATTTGTTTTTGGAGCAACTTGGGGTTGATCTTGCTCAACAAGAAAATACTAAGAAGAACCATGTTACCAAGAGGAAATTATTCGAGCTAATTTAATATATTTATATTAATAATAAATAAAATTAATTAATTAATTATTAAAGATATTAAATTAGCTCGTAGCTTGAATGGAATCCGGTAACTTGCAATGTATATAAAGATAAGTGAAAATGATATAAATATTTTTAATGTTTAATACAGAGTTTTTCTTCGTTTTAGGTGTTGTTTGTTTTGATTGTACATCGTTACCAAAACACCGTCAATGGTTTAAAATTCATTATTCATTAAAAATTAAAAAAAAAAAAATTTTAATATAAATTTCCACATATATGTGTCAATATTTTTTTAGTTTGCGATCGTGAACGACTGTTGAATTATGAAATTTTTGCAACCAACGTCTAACCGAGCTACACTTTCATGGAATGGTACGTTTTGGTCATAATCCCATAGTCCATCTTTTAACAAATCCAAACATGGCATTCGCTTTCGGAATATAATTTTCAATGTGACTATTGAAACTGGAATTTTCGACAGAACTTTACTTATTTTACGAATAATAATTGAATGTCTATTTATTTATCTGTAAAATTAAATTCGAAAACGGCGCTATAATTTTTCTGAAAATTGACCATTTTTCGGTCTGAAAAAAAAACATCTAGGATATCACAACTTTGGGAAAATTCGTTTAAGGCCTTAATTGTGGAAAAACAATTTTCATATAAATGACGTCACAAATACTTGGAATACTCGTGCTAAATATTTTTAAAAGCACATTACAATTTAATTTTATTGTCGATAGTATAGAATAATTTGTCGGTATAAATATGCAAAAAGGTTTGAATCCCATCTTATATGAAAATTATTCTCCGCAGATTCAAAATTGTTGGTCTCCGAAAGCTGCTCAAAATCTTGCATATATCAAAATCAATGTCATATTAAAATAAAAGTTTTATTATAAAAAAACATGAAGATAAAATATTTCTTGCACTAAATTTGATTTTAAGTTTTTCATCGGAAATTATTGTATCAAAAACCAAAAATAATAACTTTTGTGAAATAAAAATAAATAATAGTTATCCGAATAATAAAAATCGTGATAAAAAACTTAAATTTAAAATAAAGAAAACTTTATAAATGCGTAATTTAGATAATTCGGAGGGTATGTGCAATGGAACCCGCCTGATTGTTACCGAATTATGTAACAACGTAGTTAAAGCAAAAATAATTACTGGGGAAAAAGCTGGACAAGAAGTACACATTCCTCGGAGTTACGCTCGACTCCAGTAGAGGTTAACTTGGACCTACAATACAACTACATCAATTTCCTGTTCGATCAGCGTTTGCGATGACCGTGAATAAATCTCAAATCTCAAACGTTCGAATTTGTTGACGTCGACCTTCGTACACTTGTCTTTAATCACGGTTTGTTGTACGTAGCATTTCCCCGTGTTAAACGAAAAAATAGCTTTAAAGTTCTGTTACCACATGAAAATGAACTTGGCACGTATATTGTTGTGTGAAGAGAAGCATTGAACTCTCCTGATAAAACTTCTTTTAAGTCTTGATAGTGACAGCAACGACGGTTACTTCGGCAACATCGATTTTTATGTCTCAGCCGAATAAAATAAAACAAAATTAAAGTGGTTTTGCGAAAGAGATTAAAAAAACTGTCTTTCTTTTCACCGAGCAAGCTCGGTCCCTTGGTACTATGAATGAAAAAAATGACTCACTTGTCGACATTCGGTATCGCTATGCCGCTCCCGTCGATTCCCCGTTGATTTGGCTACTCAGCATGAGCGAGTATTTCTTTAAGGCCTTGATAACGCACACTACACCAGACAAATTCCTATCGTGTCTTTTCATCAGCACTTCACTAACTATGCGACAATCCAAGTCCCACACGACTGCAAATTCGACGAACAACCAAAAATGAACAAAAAACACAGTGGTTTTCTATCAGTTCACGACAAAAAACTGTTATACTCGCACAAGAAGCAACTCGCTAGTTTTACCCGAAATGTACACACAGTAAGCCAAATAAATTATAACAGACAACATCGCATGATGCCAAGAACAAAGTTTGATCCGAATCAAAATTTCGGATTTATTTCTTACAAAATTTTATTCTTATTCGGTTACTATTCACACACTCAAAAATCGTAAACTTGTAGCTCAAATATTTTATTTTTTCATCAACAAAAATAATACATCAAAACAATGAAAAATATAGTAGCAAAGACATTTATAACTGAAATACGACACCAAATCATCAAGTTGTTAATCCATTATTGTCTTTTGCTCTATCACAGTATCTTTCTAAATGTACCCGACCGACTTGGCGATCAAATTGTGATTGTCATCTCGTCACCCCTTTTTCGGTATTTCCTTTCACCATCAAAATTTCACTCATGCCCGAAAACATCATCTTCCATTTTCGAAATACCTTCTGAATGACATCCCAAACCCATTATGATGATCGTGGAAAGTTTTTTCCATTTTAATTATTTTTCTCACCTAGATGTATGCTGTACACGTCTGCGTTTATGATGGCACTCATTTGGTTTTATTGATCATAGAAATAAAAATTAACAATTATATTGTTTTAGGATCTGTTGGACAATAAACAAAATTCCAATCTCCAGCAACAACACATTGGTATAATAGCAACTTTATTTGTTTGTTAACAGACGAGTTTTTAAGGTGGGAACGGAATTTTAAGATAGAGACCGGTAGGAGAACGAGGAAGGGAGAGTCCGACGCCGGTTCATGCGATTGCACAAGTACAATTGGCGAGTGCTGGATCAAACCCGCGCTACCTTTCGTTATCAACTTTTATCTCTCAACCCCTACCAGGTAACCGTTACATGACTTTATATGAAGTAATTAATGGATTTCCTGTACTATGAAAATACATGATTTTGCATTTCTTAATATTTAAGTAAAGCGAGTTTTGATCACACCACTCACGCAATCTATCGACGCCTTCTTGAAGTGTTTTCGTATGTAGCATTTCATTCCGACGCGTGATCTTTGGGGAACACCATACGTAATTTTAATAACGTTTGAATTCTCATTTCTCATTATAACAAATTGTCACCGGTTTGATAGATAAGACTTGAACCAATTTATGTAATCGAGTGAAAATTCAAAGGCAAATAAACAGATGGAATTAAATGCTTTACTGAAATCCGTGTACGCTGCATCAACTTGCAATGATGCTTTTCTACCTCATTAATTATTTTACTGGTGAATTCAACCAGATAAGTTGATTTGAACCCATGCTGGTTGATTGATATATGACCTGCAATTTTGAATTTAAAGTTGTTGCATAATAGGTACTAATTCAAACAATTTTGGAATTGATGATATGGTTGATATTCCTCTCTAACATGTAACGTCATTTCGTGTAAAAATTGGTGTAATTTTTGATACTTTCCATATTTCGGGAAACACGCCGGTGCTTAAGGAGTTGTTGAATAGGTAACATAATGGAATTGCTAAAATGTCAGCGTACTCCTACAGAATAGAAGAGGGTATATTGCCAAGGGCACAACAGTCTTCAAATCCTATTAAAGCCGATAAAATGTTATCCTCTAAAATAACAGGAGGAGTTTTTGATTCGGTGTTATTGGTGGATGCGGACAATCCACTAATAAAGCCGGGTGTATAGACTTAAATGGTCCGAACATGTCAGCTTCATATATCGCTGAAGTTTGAGGAGCTGATATTGTGATAGGTCATAATGGGGTAGATATTCGATCGGCTAATAAGCAAGGAATTTGCTATCCAAAACCCTGGCTTTTTAACCAATTGTATCAAGGAAACGTGAAATTCAAATTAAGTTTTTCAAAAAATGTGTGTTAATTTGCGATTGCACAGTAAATTTTGCGGCCTCAAAAAATGAACAGCAAATTGTTGTGTTGTTTTACTGTGCAATTTCTAAATTCAAATTTTCTTGGTATAATCGGTTTAGTAGCCATACACAGAGAAAAAATAAATAATAAGATCTTCCTTTTAACACAAGTTACGGGAGATCTTCTTATTTAACGGGGTTTAAGTTGATTTCTCCTTAATATTTGAATAGACAGCACATAAACTCTGCATGAATTTTCACCTTAAAAAATAATAGGATTTTCGCATTCAAAATATGAAGTATATCCTGTTAATTTGGTTATTTATCAGACAACGCATCTTGAAATAATAAAATAATGTGAATACTCCCGTTAGAAATGATGATCATGTTTCGTCATGATATTTTTTTCTTGCTTTTTAGAATGTTGTATAAACCATGAACAATTTCATTTATTCATTTGAAGTCGAGGTAGTGAATGGATTAAACTAAAAATTAAAAAGTTTAATTAATTATTGTGAAGTGGTTTATTCTAAATGTACGGTGTTCAAGTGATATTAATAACAATTGCATTTGTGAATTTAAATTACTTAATAATAATATTTAATTATAATACACGAATCTTTGATTGGCCGTGCACAATTCAAGCTGCGTATATGGATAACATAGAGGAAAATTGTGATGCTGAAGTAACGGTGTTATATATTAAGCCTTTAGAATTTAGTCAACAAGAAACTGATGAAGTTCGAATCTTTGCTTACCAACATGTGAAATAATAATGGCGGGTGGTGTTTACACAATTAAACACTTAGAATGCTTAGAAGTAGAACAGGTAGAAGATATATTTTCTGGTATTGGGAAAACGTTTATTGGTGAGAAAGCAGCGCTCCTAAGTAAATTAAAAGCATGGCGAAGAGAAAAGGTAAGTTAATCGTTTAAGTATTTTATGGAAAAATAACATTTTTGTATCTTTTGCTTTTCTGTGGATCAATGTATATACCAATGGTATGCGATAAAGAAACGGAATATGTTTCACAAAATAGTAGAATATTGGATTGGCTAGAAAATATTTCTACCGAACTAACTAATTTTAGTCGACCGTCTAGTAGTGCCAGTTGTTCGAATGATTTTGTGGAAAATAGCTTACAAAAACAATACCAATTAAAACCCCTATTAGAAAGTAGCATCAAGGGGAAATTAATTCTCTCTTTTTGATGATCAAAACAATTTGCTTGATTCCAAAAATCAGAAGGATTTGTGCCATATCCTCACAGATTTTTACAAACATAAACAGCTATGAATGTCCTACGCAGACATGGGGAACTGGGCCAAAAAAATTGAGGTATTATTCCCAAATGAGAAATCGGTAAATAATATTTTACTATCTCTTTCAGAATAAATACATGTTTATTAAGTTATAAATAATTTTATAATTACCTCCCTATTTACAGACTACTTACTTCATGCAACGTAAGCCTGACAAAAAAACCCTACTGGCAAGCTACATTCTCGATGGGCTAATAATCAGGAAAAATTGAACAATTTGACTGAGGAAAATGTACCACAAGGAACAGAACTAACTGAAAATCGGAATAATTGTGTGTATTTTCTTAATATTCACTTGACAACCTAAGACACCCCTATACTTTGGGTGAAGAAAATTCGCTACCGCAGACTTTTTTTATTCAACACCATTTTCTGGCGCATCCTCAATCGATAAATGAATCGAATTGTATATACGATAATAAAAATAAAATAAGTAAAAATAAATTGTTTGGTGGTTTTATGATTGAAAAATTAAGATATGAACATTTGGTTCGTTTCCATGGTTTATGAAAGTGTACTTTTACAATAAAGAGAAAATCATTATGATCGGGTTAGTTTAAGAGGAATTTCCGATAACATTTTATGTTAGCACCTTCTTGATTTAATTAGAAATCCTATTACTTTTAAGACGGTATCCAATGCAATTAATCTGGATTAGTATTATTATTTAATACGAAATCCTATTAAAACCATGTAGCTCTCTACTGGAATTCAAAAAGAATTAATAGGAAAATATATTTGTTTTTAAATGGTCTCACATGAAAATATTAAATAGAAAATTCTTTGATTTTAATAAACTTTCTTCTTGGAAAAAAACTATAGAGAAATCGGATTACTTTTGTATGTAAAATGTGAATTTTCATATGATTTTTTTTCTCTGTGTAGGATTTCGGCTAGCAAATTTCTTGCTTGCTACCCGATCGAGTATCTACCCCTTTAGCAGGGTATCCTTCAATTTCCAAATGATATACTTTTCGAAATATTTGTAAACAAAAAAAATGTTCTTATTAAAGTTGTCACTTGGGTGATCCGATTTCGTCCAAAAATCACTGGCATGTCACAATTTATGGAAAAAGTAATGGAGTTTGTACAGCTTTTAAGTTTACACAGATTATACACATATACAGACACACACAGATTTTTTAAAATAATAATAATAATTTAAACGACCCCTCCATTACCACACGGGGGGAGTCACCATCAACATTATTATTATTTGTGCACATTATTATTATTTTGCAAAGTAAAGATTATAAATTGTTGTGTTAAATTTACATTGGCAAGGTTTAACAATTATTATTGCATTTTTAATATAATTCGCTAGGTTACTTCATTTACATGAGTGTGAAATATTTATTTTGTAGTTTCAAAATTCAAAATGATTCAAAAATTTTACCTCATTAGATTGCATAACTGATAATCTTATCTATGTGGTATTTCATTATCATCCAAAAGCACCAAAATTTCATAGCGTATATGTTTATTTTATTTTGCTAAAAGTAAAATTAACATACTCTTAAGAATTCCAAGTTAGTTCTTTTTATATTATTTGTACTACGCAAAACGTAAATTAAATTTAATTCTACTTGTACATATATTTTCATTTTATATGATCTAATAAGTTCAATCAACAGAAAACGAATTAAATATTACATGCAATGACGTAATTTTTTTAATAAAATATTTTTACATAACATAAAGTTAATTTCACACCGTTCAAATGGCACAGTGGTTATGGCTTTGGCGTTTGATCGAGAGGTACCGGGTTTGAATCCCGATAGGGGTAAGATGCAAAGGGAAGGTTCATCAACAGATTAGTGTGCAAAACCCATGCGCCGACCCATCTTCCATGCCAATATAGGCTGGCATGGAGCTTGCAATGTGCAGATGGTCTTAAATCGGTTCTATAGCCGTACGTCGAGTTGGCCGGGAGGCGAAAATTAAGGACGTAAAAAGTATAACCGTGGAGGGCAGGGTGAGCCTTAAGCCCCAAAACACAATTTCACATTTCAAAATTTGTAAAGTTCACTTTGCGCTACTTAGGCTCAATTTCAACAGAAATTTTAAGTTAAATATACTTACATTTTTTGTAGATTTTTCCCTGTTAATTTTTCACTGTATATTTATTAAGTTTGGAAGAATGATACCCTGCCGTAAAAAAGTGCACCTTCTGAATTTATTGTACTTACTTAAGACCCACCTTATGTATATAGATATCTCGAAAGCATTAGATCTTGAGTGAAATCGTATGCCCCATTATTTTTGCTTATATACTTTTACACAGTGTAGTGAGTTCTGAAATTAGAGCACTCCATAATTAATTTAAATTATTTGAACTTTACAAATTCCATCCGTATAATCACTTAATAATTCCTTTTAGTAAATTTTTTATTCTGCTAGTCTCAACTGGTTTATTTTATCTTAACCAGGGTCCCAGACTGTAAGGGGCGAACTGCTGAGTAAGGCATACTAGCACGCTGCGGAGGGAGGGGAAGATGCTGGTTCTTCAATTAATACAATTATTTTTATACTGTCCTCATACTTATAAATATAATAAAAATTGAGTTAATACAAAATCTCGTACATAAGATAAAATAGGGTTGTAAAATTTATAATAATGTCCAAACTACAATTATTACTATAATTATTTATTTTTCTTCAAGATTTCCCTTAAATTTCTCACCCCTTAACAAGTAAAATATAAGAAGTATATAATTTAGTTTTCATAACATCGTTTTGTTTATAAAATATATAATTGTATAAGTCTCGATGAAATGAATTTCTAGAAAAGAAAGCATATGATAAATTCCTAAACAAAGAATGAATTAAAAATATCGCGTGTGAAATCGAAACCACATGCATTTAGTTTCTTATTATTAAGGAACAAAAGTATAACAAAACTAGGGGAAAGAAGAGAAAGAGTGAAGTTTACAGAAGAACAAAAATAATAAATTTAATTCTGTTTAATAAATCATTGTAATTATTTAAAAAACAAAACAAAAATTATAATTATTAATGAGAGAAAAATAATATTAAATAACAAAAAAAGTATGGATTAAAATAATAAATGGGAATAATAACTATAAATATGATATTACTCGCACATGTATGTAGTTATTTTATTACCACTAAAACACGCGACATTGCATTTTATTTATGTAAATTCACGGAAAAATAACAACAAATGAAAATCAAAATAAATGATCAACATCTAAAACCCCCTACACACGATCTGATTTGGTCAGGCGGTCGGGCTGATTTGATCAGATCAGATGTAAAATCAGGTCGTGTGTAGGTATGTCGTATGACAATTTTCTGTCGGGTGATGTCAGGTGGAAATTCCATCCGACCGTCATCCAACCATACAATCGCCTGACCAAATCAGGTCGTGTGTAGCGTTGTTGGATGGTTGGTTAAAAATAACAATATATTTTAATAATAAATAATTAAATTTTAACGATATAATACATATTTAGTAAATTTTTATTTAACTGTTATATAATATTGAAATAATAAATAATTTTTTTGTTGAAAATTTGAATTCCATAAACATATGACATGCCACAAACGTCAAAATTTTATCATTTGTACTCAACGCAAGCAAAAGTATAAATGAATATCAGGTAGTTTGTTGGATCGTGTGGATGCAATACCTGATTTGGTCGGACTGACCGTCGGCCCGACAAGTCAGATCGTGTGTAGGGGGTATAATGCCTACCTAGAGGCATTTTTTATTCGAAATTTATATAATTTGCGAGCTACCACTTCATACTACACTCGTATACATTAGCTAATAATAGACTTGAATAAAAATGGTGTTTTTGAAGTGAAATGTGTGATTAAAAAATAATTTAATTATTTTGCTGAAAAGCTTTGTTTAATTTGTCGTTGAAATTATAGAAATACATTAAACTTTCTAAATTACTTTCACACCGAATATTGTAACCGCCGAAACTGTATGGAATGTAATAGAAACTAAAAACTACAGCATATCCTCTGGCGTTATTTAAATTTTCTAAATCTAAATTGCCGTCACAAAATATTTACAATCCGAGAAGTTTGTCAATTAGTCTACTCAAAAAACTAACTCGTCAAGGACACTGATTGTTTTCTTCACAAATCAACTGAAGAGGTTTTTTGTACTAGAATAAAGTATGTTATGAAAGTTAGCTATACAGCGGTTCGTAACTGTTGACTCATCGGAGAATAATACAAAGTAAAAAAGTTCCTATTTTTCCGTGTTTGTCATGAAAATTGATAAAAATGTTCTCGATGTTGAAGGTCATGACCATATGTAGCACATAGAGAAAAGACGTAATCTACTTAATTACTCATCGTTAAGCAACCACAGTTAGTACAAATTTGGGTGACCGCATGAGAATGCGAATAAGAATACGCGAAAACGGAATGAAGTAGAAATAACTACCCATCGGCATGCTAGTATGCCTCATTGTAACCTTAGCAATGAAGCGCCAACGAAATAAAATAACCATGTACACATACTATGATTTAAAGGGTGTTTTTTTAAGTCTGATAGAAACCCGTTTTCAATAAAAACTCAACATCTGTATGGCACATGTGGATTGACTGAAAAGAATGAAATTTCATAATTAAATTTTTTATAATTCGGGAGAAGCTAGTGATGTTTGGACAAAATCGGTCCACTGGAAGTGACAGCTTCCATTAAAGCTTTTACTTTTTTTCTAAATATTTTGAATAATAACGTTTACGAAAAAATGATTAAAAAGATAGGTCACGACTTTGGAAAAATTGGTTTAGGACCTTAATTTTGGAAAAACATTTTTCATATGAATGACGTCACAAATACTTGGAATAGTTTTAAGATAAATTTTGCTGAAGATGAGTGTCTGTGCTAAATATTTTAAAAAGCACATTACCATTTAATTTGATTGTCGATAGTATAGATTAATTTGTCGGTATAAAAATGCAAAAAGGTTTGAGTCCCATCTTATATGAAAATTATTATCCGCAGATTCAAAATTTTTGGTCTCCGAAAGCTGTACCAGGGGAACGAGCTTGCTCAGTGAAAAGAAATACACTTTTTTTTAATCTTGTTCGCAAAACAACTTTAATTTCATTTTATTTTATTCGGCTGATACATTAAAGTCGATGTTGCAGAGGTAACCGTCGTCGCCATAAATGTGTCGGTATAAACATGGAAAAAGGTTTGAATCCCATCTTTTATCAAAATTATTCTCCGCATATTCAAATAAATTCCAACTGGTTTAATTGTTTATGAATTTAGGCAAATTATCTTTTTTTATTATCATTGTACGCAGTCGTGATCACAGGTGAGTAGTCAGATAATAGTCCTTTACCATTTTAAATGCACGTCCTTCAAAACTCCTTTTGTTGCAAGGAAGTCAAGAAGATATGGTATTCTATTTATGTCAGCAGGCTTCCGCTCTGGCCCTATGGGCAGTGATTATTACGGCGCTCTAGTTGTAGTAGGAATCTTTTCTCTTATAACGTTGAGGTTCTTGCTTAGATATATTAATCTCGTGCTCTTTGTGATTTTATTTTAATAATTAATAATTATATGAATTGCTTTGATATTAGTTATATTTTCAGTTTTTTCGTTTTCGTTGAATATGAGCATGAATAGCGGGAATGATCTTGGGTCCTTGGCTATTTTCAACTTTCTCTCGTTTAAGGATGTTAACTACGTCGTCAATCTGCTATTCTTTCCTTTTGAGGTCTACTATTATAGCCTCCTTCTTGCAGGTGTGATGAAGACCTCTGGCCATAACCTTAATTTCTCGGTTATTTTTGTCTTCATAGGTATACCACTCTTTACCATTTTCAGTGAGGTTTGTGGCTAAAGCTCTGTGTGCATCGATCTCACTTGTGCTTATCTTTCA
Organism: Nephrotoma flavescens; assembly: GCA_932526605.1. Taxonomy (NCBI): domain Eukaryota; kingdom Metazoa; phylum Arthropoda; class Insecta; order Diptera; family Tipulidae; genus Nephrotoma; species Nephrotoma flavescens. The sequence goes on along the minus strand of OW052221.1, from coordinate 130,316,117 downwards.
AACATTATTGGCAAATGCTACTACTCCATAATCGTTGTGGATACCTGTTATTGCAACCTTGCGTTGTTCTTGTTACTACACTGAGAAAAAAGGATAATCCTTTTATTTTTAAAATAAATCTTTTCGCTAAATTTGTTTATAAAAATCAAAAAACTGTTTTCATTTTCAAAACTGCTTTCCTAATTCCTTACTTATGTCAAATAGTTTTCTTAAATTAGAAGAGATTGTTTTTTAAGAATGAAAAACTATTGGCTAGTTTTAAAAGATTTATTTTATTTTTTAAATTATTATTTGTTAAAAAATGTCACACAAACACAATTTGAATAAATCAAAGTAATCAGTAATACACTTTACAAATACAATGACATTCACAATGTTTGCGACTGTTTAATTCAACAAAAACAAGGAGGTCATCTACTTAGAACATAATATATCTACCACAAGAAGTAGAAAATTTACTCCTCCTCCCCAATTTTTAACCCCCAGGGCCATTGGGTTGGGTTTCTTATTGATAAAAAGTTTATCTACTCATCAGGTTGCAACGCAACGACCAAACTACACATGATGAAAAGGGAACAAGGTGGAATATTGCGCATGCTAATGTGACGTCACTTGAATCCACCAAACATGTGATTTCGGGATTTTTTTATTATTTTTTTAAATAAATGGATAATAAATGTATTTTTTTCTAAATAAAAAGCTTATTTAAGTTTGATAGTTGAAGAATTTTTTTTTTATTTTCTTTAAATTATTTTAACTTAAATACATAAATCAGTCAACAATCTCGAAATCCACATCAACTAAGAAATTGAGGCCTTCTTTAATTTGTAGCAAAACTCATCAACTACATATATGACAGAAATATTTAACACTTCGTTTTTAAATCATAAAATATAATATCAAAAATATTTATATCTTATATCAAAAATAAAAGTTAAAATTAAAATAATTATTCTTTCATTCATTGCAATTGTTAATTGGTAGCTCACAGTAAATAAATTCGTTACAATCAAAACCATAACTAAATAGATATTTAGACTTAACAATTATTCCATAATAGCTACAGACAGGTACATAGTTTTTATGTTGTATACTCAAATTATTCTATCCTTATTTTGCCGTCGGCTTGAAAAATATGTCTCGACGTATTATTTCCTCAAATATTTCGGTCATAAATTGAAACATAAAGGATTAACCATAAAAAAGTGTTTAGTTACACTGTAATTATCAAAATTAAAAAAAGTCGTTTAAAAAAAATACGCTTATCGCAGATTTATTTAAATAATTAATCAAAAAATCGACCAATTCCATGTAAATTTCCGTTTTGTTGGATACATACAAGTGATGTAATGCGCACAAAAAGACGAAAATGAAACATGGGAATATTTCACCTCTTTATATGTTTGTTCATCATGAAACTACAAAAATTCAAACCTTCATACCTTTAGTATAACACAAGAACATATCGAATTGGCGAGTTATATCACAAAATTAAAACTTCTGGAAAAGTGAATGTCATTGTTTTTGTAAATAATATTTTGTCTAAAATAGCCGAAAAAACTTTAAAATAAAAAATAAAATATGGACGAATTGAAAAACAAAACAAAGGGATTTCTGGCAAAACAATAAATATATAACCAACATTTTCATAAGTTGTCAGTATTATCAAAAAAATTGATTTAAAATGATAGAACTCTTCTTTTGAAATAAATTATTCTGTTTAAATAAATGAACTTTTTAAATTTAAAAAGTATTTTATAAATCATTTTACAAAATATGTTATTAAAATAAAAAAGCTATTTATTGCAAAAATTTCATTTAATTTCTAAAAATTTATAACTTTTAGAAATTAAAAACATCGTTTTTTAATTTTACAAACCAAAATTTTTCAAAGTGTAGTGTTGTTGAGGTACTGGTAGTTTCATTAACTTTTGCTTGCGAATACTTCCAAACTATTGGCGAGAATTCTGCTCCTCACCATTTTCACCAACAGTGAGTTCCATACAGATGAAGTTCCACATCTTCTGTATGGAACTCAGTGTCAGTACACGCAAGTGTGTTGATTTTGTTATAACTGGAGGAGTTTGAAAAACTTCTATATCAGTCTAGTATTCTTCAGCTCCTCGTTTTTCTTTAACTTAGCGATTTCATTGCTAAGTGTAATGCCCTCTTTTCTATTTCATTAACTCTTCTGCGTAATTCAACAATTTTAATTTCCTATTGAGTCACGAACCGTGTTTGTCTAGGAGGCGATCTACATATTTGTGAATTGAATGACGGTTGAATGTGCATTTCAATAGTTGGCTAACCCCAGAAACCATTGACTAGAATCCTTTGTTAGACGATAGATTTTCCAACTGAGTACCACCACCAGGATAATCATTTCTTTTTGTTGTAAACTAATTACTTTAAAGACTGGTTATTAAAGCACTAACCTACCCATTGAAATTGGCAGTGTGTTAATGTGGAGAACTTCATTTGCTGATTTGTTATATTGAACTTCTTGATCGACGCCCCTTACCCGATCAGGGTGTCACCAACAATTTTCGACTTATGCGTTAACTGTTGCAACTCATATCGCAGTGTACCCGATTTGAATATATGTATTTTATTTAAAATCATTTTGTTCTACTAATTTTCGGGTTTAATTGATGTGTAAACATCTTTACTCGGGCCTACCAAAAATTTTTGTATTGGAGTAAACTTGTAAATGAAACGAACGCACCTACTTCGTTTGAAGAAAAAGCAACAAACTCATGGCATGCTTGTATGTATATTTATAATAGTAGGGAAAACAAAAAAATAATTTTAAAAATGAAAGAGATACCATCGACATTTCCATCGATCAGAAAAAAAAAATTACGATAGGAAATACGAATTACGATTACGAAATTACATACTCTTACGATTAAAAACACAGTCAACTACTTCCCAGCAAACAAACGTTGATAGCAGTATGAAACAGATTGAACCATTTGCACACGTCGAAGTGAGAAAACAAATAAATTTACTTCGGTTTCTTTTATAGTACATACAGATACACGCATATTTACCCTCACTTATTTTTTTGTTTATCAATTTCATTTAGAAAAATTTCTATTTCATTTTTATCAGTCTGTAGATTTCATTTGAGGTGTGAGTTGATGCAGAATCTATTTAAATATACATATATATTTAAATAAATTCTTGTTGATGTGTAAAATATTCATTGTTCATGGTATGATGTTTATTTTACAAGTGTTTTCAGATGGAGAATACATGGACAAAATTATGTAGTTGTATCTGCGAGTGTGTACACTTGGTATATACAACAAAACATAAAAATAAAAAATATTGCTTACCGTTAATTTAACGTAGGGGAAACAAAACCGATTTTTCGGTCGGCAAAAATACGAAAAGCATGGAATTAGGTGCATCAATTTGAAGGAAAACTTGAGCGCTCTAATTATATGCTGTTTATGCGCTCATTGTGCGCTGATTTGTATTACTGGGTTGCTGCTTTATCACGATGATGCTTAATTTGGCGTACGAACTTCCACTTGTCATACATCAGCTTTACTTTCTTAAAACCAATATTGACGTAACAGATGGACTATTGAATGAAACTATGGGCTGTCTTAGGTATATTGAATGCAGCCATCCTGACCGGAACAACAGGTGACGATGAAAACGTCAACAGTAAAAAATGTCAAACGACTCTGGATGGATTTCAGTACACATTCACAAGTTGGGAAGATGGTCAGGCGGCTTAAAGCTGGATGGGCTCAGAAAACGAATATCGACCGATGTGTGGTGCCCATTTCTAGAAAAAGCTGAACTGTTAATCGAAAAAATAATCGGACAATTAATGTTAAGCGTAATCATATATCAGTCGCACCTGCATGTGCCACCATAATTCATGCATCACAGGGTGGTACCTATAACCAGATAGTCACAGTATATACTCTTACGATAAAAGACACAGTCAACAACTTGTTAATATTGCTTTATCACGAGTAACAAGTCTCGCAGCACTGTTCATGACGTCGGCTATCGATGATCATGTCTTCTACCATTGACGTAAAAATACAACCTCAATGGGTCTTCTTCAAAATGTGATATCGCGCCTCACTACAAATCCGCCAAGTAAAGGCTCAGGTTGTAATGGCGAATTTTGTACGAGATAATAATGACGTCTGGTAAGTAACATTGAACTGCCAGTCTCAGGTCACATCACCTCGACCAAACTGATACAGTCACGCAGGGATGCTCAACTTTCTTGCTTCCCAAGATCTGGCTACGCAATGACGAGCATGTTAATATTATTAATTTTGAAAGCTGCGTTCAGTTCAAGAGAGTGGACTGCCGGAGTAGCAATATATAAAAATACAAGAGAACTTATACAGTCACCTCGCATAAGGAAATAATCGTTGGACAAACAACTGGTATGAGCGGAACAACACAACCCATTTTGGAATAAGATGCTTTCTGTAGTTGTATTCACCGCCGAAAAAATCTGTCGAAGACAATGAAGTTCATACATTTCGTCCTTGCTCCATATTCTAAATGAATTTCAAAAATTGTCCAAGGAGACTATCATCTTTTGCCAATGGTTATGAGCGGGGATTTCAATATTAATTTTGCTGTTCCTCAAGCTGAACCACCTATAAACTTCCGAACTTGCGAGACGAATTCGATTTGCACTACGAGACATGGGACGACCATTTGCAGTTTTTCAATGAAAATTAGAAAAGTTAGAGTCGACAGTATATCCTTCGTATGCACAGATCTTATTTAAGCTACCATGCTCCAATTGCGTCGATTACACCGAAAGAGTAATAGACCAATTTTACGATAATAAACAAATGAAAAACGCTGGTTAGTAAAATTGCATTCCTTCTTGATTCAAAGTAAACTGTACACACGCCATCTTTACACATCTACTTGAGAGTACTAATGGACTCACTCTTTTTTTATATGAACGTTTAATAATTTGTTTAAAAATGTTCGATCACTTTATAGCTAATTTTTTTAATTTGGTTTTATGGTTTTATTGGCCCTAGTCAAATATAATTTTTAGTTTCATTTTTTTTTATATATTTTCAATAAAAAAATCACATAAGCACAAACGAATTTGTAGTGTTTTTTGTCTAAAATAACACTATATTGGTCGTTGATGACCTTTTAAGACACCGAAAGTGGATGATTTATAAGTCACTTTCATCGTCACGTTTTAATTCACTAGTATATTAATTAAATACGATTAAAAATTTACAAATACGTGATCCTTACACGTTTTATCTTGATACACAGGGATTCTAAATTTTATTTTTTTTATCGACTAATAGTATTCCACTGATTTACTTAAAAAAAACTGTACTGGATTGAACCGTTTGGCTTAGTCGAAAGCTAAACCAAAAACAAGAGACCGAGTGCATCCTCGGACGGCTATTATTTACCTTCATGTTTGGGATTGCCTAATCTGTACAAATGTTTTTTTTTTATTTTACAACATTTAAATCCCAAAAATAAAAATACTGGGAAATTTAAGTAACTTTCAGCATTGCTAACGACGGCAGCCGCGAGCACCGTTGCAGATATTAAATATCATAATATCTCAGTGGTGTTTTAACATCTTTAACAATAAAGTAAGATTAACAACCGCGCATTTTAAAATGTGTACGGTTATAAATTTTCTAAGAATCTCGTATAACATCTATCATTAACCCATTTCTGCAAATTAAACTTAATTATCGTGTCACATCACAATAATAAAATTGCTTTAACACCCGAAATGATATTCATCTGTGACAATTAAAACAACCGCGAGACATCAAAAAAGCAAATATTGCATCTAAACATCCAACGTTATACGTAACCTCTAAATTCATTTTAAATTTAAGTGTCCCATCCATCCTGATGGAGTATGTTTGTTCTGTTTAGGTTGTATTTATATGAGTTTTATTACCAAAAATATTATTAAAAAATTTTATTGCATAACAACCACTTAATCTCTAAAACCATTTAAAAACTAATTTAATTTTTTTGTTTAATGTATTTTGTTGTAATCAAAATACAAGGATAAAAAACATAAGCATAAAAAGCAAACAAATTGTTTATGAAGACCTCATGTTTATTTATAATAACACCACCCATAGCGCACATAACCTCGCACCAACAACAAAATTACAATACAAAAACAAAAATCCAAAGTACATAAAGCTCCATCAAACCGTAAATTTGTTTCATTTGTGTTGCTTTTGTTGTATACGGTTTAATTCGTTTATGTTTTAACTTTCGTCTTTTGTGCAAATAGAGCTCGACATCATGTGTAGATATTAACGCAAACCACTGTCGAGTGAATGTAACAATGTCAAAGGATTAGCTTCGTGAATAAACTGTCATATAAATAAGCTTGAATATCTCATTGTAAAACAAGTAATCCTAGTGTGTTCAATATGAACAGGGTCATTTAACTGCAACAATATGCAGTTTTACAGAATGTTAATTTTAATTTAGCTATAAATAAAATAATTAATTTTTTACATGCAATTCTGCACTTTTGGAGTTTATAAAATATTAAAATATTGTAATTGATATATGATCATATGTAATGTAAAAAACAACAACAAGAAACTATCAAAATTGTATATAAACGACAAAAAATAAATGAACTACTCAGTTCTAATCAAACTCTACTATACGCTTTTATTACAATATTCCGGTATTAGCCCTCACCCGTGGAAAGCTCGGAATTAAAAGTGTATTAAAAGTGTTAAATTAGTTCAAGCTGAGGCTGAATTAAACAGTGGTCCTTCGAGCCATTAAGAACAGGCAAAAACAAACGCGTATTCTACATTAGAACAAGTAACACGCGATAATTAATCAACTGGCGAACGAGAACTGCCTAAATTCAAAAATGGAAACCCTTGCATTCAATCAAGAACAGCTTGCGACTCAGATTGATAAAATATGTATTAATTATAAGAAGGATGGCCCAGAGAGGAAAACAAAAACTTACCTCACCAACCGAATCCAACAATTAAAGGAGCTTTATACAAAGTTTCTAGAAACAGATGAGCAAATAAGGAAGCTGAAAGATGTCAACTTAGAGCACCCGTACTTTAAAACGGTAACAAGTGTAGTGGGAAAATATAATGAATTTATTACTATAATGCGTGCAAAACTAAACAACGGCCCACCACTTACACCGGTCCCAGATCATCGCAGTAGAAGCCAATCAGAGTCGAACACCAGTAACAACAAAGATGCAGGTTTGGAAACAATGAATCCAGAGTTGCAGCAATTAATAAAACGACAGACGATTCGGATGAGGAGTCTCTACAGGAAGATTGATGAGGCCGAAGACCTTGTCGTGACTGGGCCAAAACCGGCAATGAAACTGTCACTTGGAGTGATGCAAAAACTCATGGAACAAATAGCTGAACTCCATGAGGAAATTTGCATGCTCGTTACTGATGAGGAAGAACAACGTATAAAGTACTTCACAGAACAGTACTTTGAGAACATTGATAGCAAGTGTCAATCAGTAATCCTTCAAATAACAACGAGGATAGATGAAACCGATAAAATTATACCAACAAACCAAACAACGGACATTCGGCTACCACGAATTCAAATCCCAATATTTGCTGGAGATTACCAGAAGTGGACTGGATTTCGTGACACATTCACCAAACTCATCCATGAGAATAGACAGATCAGTGATACCCATAAAATTAACTATCTAAAGGGTCAGTTAGAGGGTGCTGCGGCCAAATTAATCAACCACCTACAACCAACAGAAGAAAATTACCAAGCCGCCTGGGAAATTTTGAATAGCAGATATAACAACAGGAGACTACTGATTTCAACATATTTAAATACGTTACTCAGTCAAGTAAATATAAACATCGAGTCTGCAGCGGCACTGAGAAATCTTCACGATACAACAATTGAATGTTTGTACGGAATACGTAACGCAGGGGTAAGCATTGAATCGTGGAACTCAATAATAATCTTCATATTAACTAAAAAACTAGACAATGAGTCAAGGCGACTCTATGAGATCTCCTTAGAAGATCCAAGGGAATTCCAAACAACAACGGAATTTTTAAAATTTTTGGAAGGAAGGTTCAAATCATTAGAGGCCAATGGCAACCAAAAGCCATTAATCCTACCAACAACCGCCTCACGTGAAAACAAAGCTCAAATAGTTAAAAGGACCTTCTTAACAACAACAAATATCTGTGTCTACTGCCGAGGGGGACATAAAATTAATGATTGTGGAGGATTTAGGAAATTAAATTCCAGTGAAAGATCGCAAATGGCAATGCTTCATAAATTATGCAGAAACTGTTTATCAGCAGAACATGAAACATATGTATGCAGGCAGAAAAACCAATGTAACATATGCAATGGAAAGCATAACACAGGACTGCACATCGATTCAAACGCAGACATGCAGCGAGTATCTAAAAGTTATTTAACAACACAATTAGGTCCTGCGATATTACCTACAGCTCTAATCGCATTAACAACAAGCGAGGGAAAATGCATGCTCTTTAGAGCATTAATTGACCCAGGCTCTCAGGCGTCATTCATATCCGCAAAGGCAGCAAATCTTCTTAAGGCTACGCAGAAACAAGTCAACACTAAAATCTCAGGAATGGGAGGAAAGGAAGCCGGAGTGTGCAGTCATAAGGTCGAACTAACTTTATCTTCAAGGCTTCAGAGTTCGTTTGAAATTAAGTTTGAAGCAATGGTGTTCAAAAAATTAACGGATAATATTCCAGACATCGACTTTGATACCAACAAATGGGCACATTTGCAGCATTTACAACTTGCAGATCCACAATACAACAAGTCCAATAGCATTGACGTAATAATCGGTGTTGACTACTATCCTCTAATTGTAAACAGTAACATCATTAGAGGACACCCACAAGATCCAATTGCCCAAGAAACTGAGCTTGGTTGGATCATAATGGGCAGCACAGGCAATAACCAAGAAGATAAAATGTTGTCAATGGTCACAACCAAAACAATTAAGCAACAACTAGACTTATTAATTGAAAATGATGCCATTCCGCAAGAAAAAACACATACCCAGGAGGAAGCAATCGCTGAAAAGCTATATGCAGAAAGCACAACGCGACTACCAGATGGGAAATACATGGTACACTTACCGTTCAAAGTAGAACCGTCTATGCTAGGAGAATCCAGAAAAAAAGCAGTAGCACGATTACTGCAAATCGAAAGAAAATTTCTAAAAGATAAACCATTCGCTAAATTATATCACGAATTTATGGAAGACTATCTAGCGCAGGGGCATATGCAATTGGCAAAAGATGATCCAGATGAGAATCCAGTATACTATATACCACATCATGGAGTGATCAACCACGAAAGTACTACCACAAAGCTAAGAGTAGTATTCGATGCATCGAGCAAAACTACTTCGGGATTATCGTTAAATGACATAATGATGAACGGCCCCAAAATTCAAGGTGACCTAATTGACATCATCTTGAGGTGGCGAACACACAAATTCGTGCTAACAGCAGATGCGGAAAAGATGTTCCGGCAAATCTGGATGCATCATGGTCACCAGAACTTACAACGCATATTGTGGCGAAAAAATCCATCACAAACAATAGGAGAATACAAACTAAAAACGGTTACCTATGGAACAACGGCAGCGACGTTTCTTGCTGTAAGAACATTAATGCAATTGGCAGAAGATGAAAAGAACAACTATCCGACAGCTGCAAGGATCATGGAAAGAGATTTTTACGTGGATGATCTACTGACTGGGGGTGACAGCGTTGAGGAGGTCGTAACCATTCAACAACAGATGACAAGACTTGCACGGAGCGGAGGATTTCCATTGCACAAATGGGCGTCGAATTCAGCTGAAGTCATGACTAATGTTCCTGACCACCTACGAGCAAAAGGAATGATTAATTTAAAAATCAACCACATAATAAAAACACTAGGGATTCTCTATAGTCCTGAGGATGATACATTTGAATTTGACCTGACCAGGCTAAATCTTTCAACAGAAGAACCAACGAAACGGCTACTGTTGTCCGACTCTTCAAAATTATTTGATCCTGTCGGCTGGTTATCACCAATAACGATAACAGCAAAGCTGTTAATGCAAGACACTTGGAGAGCTGGTACACAGTGGGATGACAAGCTACCAGAAGCTATTGAAGCAAAATGGAAAAAGTATAAGAACGAATTAGATGAATTAAGCAAAATAAAGGTACCAAGATGGGTTAAAACAACGTCAACACAAAAATCAGAGTTACATGGATTTGCAGATGCTTCGCAACAAGCATATGCAGCGGTGGTCTATTTAAGAACCACAAATACGTTCGAGCAAGTTACAACCAGTTTGCTAGTAGCAAAAACCAGAGTTGCTCCAATCAAAACAAAACTGACAGTTCCGAAGCTGGAACTAAACGCAGCGCATCTGTTATCTAGGCTTCTAAGATACGCTAAAAATACCATGAACATGCAGGATGTAAAGATGTTCGCTTGGACGGATTCCACCATAGTTTTAAGCTGGATAAGAGCTGATATTCCGAAGTTAGAAACCTTTGTAGCCAATCGGGTATCTCAGATTAAAGATAATTTACCTCAGCTACAATGGAATTACGTACCAACAAATCTAAACCCAGCTGATTTAGCAACAAGAGGATTGGCAGCGGCTACCATCACCTCACAAGGCTCGATCTGGTGGACGGGACCAACATTTTTGCAGGAAAATTCTGATGCATGGCCATCATCACCTTCGCACAAGGGTCCACAAATACAAGGTGATCACAACCAGGACAGCGCAGCGGATATCACTTGTCTTACAATAACCGCTGAATCTAAAGCAAACGCGCTACATGAATTAATTGATAAAATTTCAAACATTCATAAGTTGAAGCGTATATTGGTGTACTGCCAAAGGTTCATAAACGTGCATGTTCATAAACAACGGCGACAGTCGAAAGAAGTGACAGTACCAGAACTGAAACTCGCGGAAGTCCAAATAATTAGGATTGAACAACACCGATACTTCCGTAAAGAACTTCAGGCATTGATGAGTGGGATTTTATTAAATAAAAAATCCAAACTATCTGCGTTAAATCCAGTCATGAGCAAGGAAGGGATATTACGATTACACGGACGTTTACAAAATTCGCAACTACCAATGAATCAAAAGCAACCAATTATATTACCGAAGGAAAGCTCAATCAGCAAGCGAATAATTGAAGATGCTCATACTACTACAACACTTCATGGGGGCATACAACTTACATTGGCAAATGTTCGCAATAAATTTTGGATAATTAATGGTAGAAATCTGACACGTCATATTATACAGAAATGTGTTACATGTATAAGATTTAAACAAGTAACCCTCAACCAACTAATGGGTGATTTACCGTCCTGCAGAGTAACTCCATCACGGCCATTCAGCAAGGTGGGTATTGATTATGCCGGGCCGATTCAACTGAGGAACAAGATAGGAAGAGGTCAAACCACGTACAAAGGATACATTGCGGTATTTGTCTGCCTGACCACCAAGGCCTTACATGTAGAAGTAGTCAGCGGATTAACAACAGATGCATTTATAGCAGCTTACCGCAGGTTCACATCTCGCAGGGGGTTGTGTAGAGAAATCTATTCGGATAATGGTACCAACTTTGTTGGTGCAGAACGAGTACTGAAACAACAACGCACGAAGATTGCAGCTCTAGAACCAGAAATTGCAAGGGTATTTCAACAAGATGAAACTACCTGGCACTTCATACCACCTGCTGCACCACACTTTGGTGGCATATGGGAGGCAGGGGTAAAGTCAGTAAAGACTCACATGAAGAAAGTCATAGGTGAGACCGCATTGACATTTGAAGAAGCAACAACATTAATGACTCAAATAGAGGCATGCTTAAACTCTCGACCATTGACTACCTTGTATGACCATCCGGAAAATTTAGAATCTTTAACACCTGCGCATTTTCTAATAGGCGGACCAATAAAGGTAGTCCCAGAAAGTAATGATGTTACTTGCACGCTAAGAACACGTTGGCATTTAGTACAAAAGATTGTAGATGACTTTTGGAAAAGATGGTCTAGAGACTACCTGCACCAGTTACAACAACGTACTAAATGGAGGGAACGTCAGCCCAATTTAGTTGTAGGGGATGTCGTTCTACTGAAGGAAGAATCACTGCCGCCGTCACGTTGGAAAATGGGGAGAGTACAGGAGGTGCATACTGGCTCAGATGGCTTGGTTCGTATTGCGTCCATAAAATGCAGCCAGAATATCTATAAACGACCTATCACTAAGTTGTGCAAGCTACCAAGCGAAGAAGACAATTCATGGTCACAACAAATAATTAACGCAAATAAGACTCCAGATGCAAAACTAGCAACACCTAACACCAATGACCCAGTTAGACGCCAACCAGGAAGACAGGCGAAAGGGGGAATCAAGCTTCATCTGGCATTATTGGCCCTGATGAGCATTTGTTTTTCTACCACCAGCGCCAAAGAACTGATGCAGATTGAGAACTTCAAACATTCTACTGGCATATATCTTGAGGAAATCAGTAAGATGGAGCTAGTTGCCATGAGATGGACTTTGGTTGTGCGGTATAATTTAAATACGTATTGGGAAGAAACAACTCAAGCATACCGCTTAATAGATGAACTTGCAACTATGTGTAAAACAGTACATTCGGTAATAGATATGGAGAGGTTTAACTGTCAACTAGTAATCCAGCAATTACGATCTCAAATGAGTAGAATAGATGAAGGCAATCAATTACTGATGTCATCCAATAAAGAAGTAACCAGAGCGAAACGGGGGATTGGTGACACTACAGGTTTAGTGTTAGGTGACATGTTTGGAATATTAACGCAGAGAGAAGCAGATCAATATGAAGAACATTTTCAAACTATAGAAACCAATGAAGATCATTTATTACTGCTAATAAAGAATCAAACCTCCATGATTGATAACTCTGTAAAACTATTCAAGCACAGCCAAAATGCCACAGTACAGGCTATTAATAACATTCAGAGGAGGTTGCAGCACTTAGAAAAAAACATAAATAACACACGTGTAACGGAACAACAAGTATTAACTATTTTAATGACATCCCTTGAACTAGTCGTTGCCACGGGAAGTTTACGGGATGTGCAGGAGGCGATACTAGAGGTTATTCACAATGCACATCTAAACATTTTACACCCACTTTTATTGAGCCCATCACAACTTGAAGAACAAATAGCATCTATAAGAAAACAAATACCAGTCTCCATTACAATTCCGGGTCACGGATTGCGCAAGTTAGACCACTTATTTAAAAGTATGACAACCAGGACTAGAGTGACAAAAGCATATGTGATAATCGAAATTTCAATTCCCTTATCATATGTTTGGTCCTATAACATTTATTCAGTAGTAGCTGTACCTAATATATTAGTAACTGAAAGGCGTGCACATATAGTGCCAACAACTGAATTTATCGCCGTTGATATTCAAAATGAACATTTTACGCAACTATCAGCCAGAGATATATCTAAATGCAACATTATCAATGATGATCATCTATTATGCGAGATACCAACAATACTGTCAGGTGTCTGGGAAGGAACCAACTGTGAAATCGCAATATTGCAACACAGGTCCAATTTACAAGACATATGTGAGATAAAATACCAAAATGTTACTTCAAACCTTTGGATAAAACTATACGCACCAAATCAATGGGTATTCGTAATGACAAAGGAAACAACTGTGACGGTTGTATGTGGATCAGTTACAAACCAAAAGCAATTATCAGGGTCGGGAATAATAAAGCTAGAATCGGGATGCGCCCTTAGAGACAATCACTTAAGCATACTGGCCTCTGATAGATTTGAAACTACCATCGAGAATTTCGGAATTGCACCATACTTAAAGGGGATGCACTTAAAAGATTTAACAATAGAGATATCTAAACAAAACTATGAGGAAAATGAGCTATTAACCACTCCAGATACAAGGGGTTTAGAAGAACAAATCTCCCTTATGAAAGAGGTAGAAGAGAATACAACCAACGAGCACTTTCATCATATTCATCATTATACAGCAATACATCTTATCCTATGGATAGCACTTGCGGTTGGGATAACTGTCATAATTCGCCACATACGAAGAAACCGCCGTAACCAATCATCCGTTCTTCCAAGTCCCGTCCAAACCCGCGCCGCAAGATGTTCAATATGAACAGGGTCATTTAACTGCAACAATATGCAGTTTTACAGAATGTTAATTTTAATTTAGCTATAAATAAAATAATTAATTTTTTACATGCAATTCTGCACTTTTGGAGTTTATAAAATATTAAAATATTGTAATTGATATATGATCATATGTAATGTAAAAAACAACAACAAGAAACTATCAAAATTGTATATAAACGACAAAAAATAAATGAACTACTCAGTTCTAATCAAACTCTACTATACGCTTTTATTACAATATTCCGGTATTAGCCCTCACCCGTGGAAAGCTCGGAATTAAAAGTGTATTAAAAGTGTTAAATTAGTTCAAGCTGAGGCTGAATTAAACATAGTGAATAAACAATAAATCATCAGAATGAATAAAAAATAATCATGCTGTGTGCCTCAGGACGATTTTGTCGGTTAAATTATGAACTAAACTTTTTGAGGTGACCTTACGCTATTCGCCGCCAACTTACAAACGAAAAGTGTCCTCGCGAGGTATATTTTCAGTTTACTTGTCAAATATCATTGTTTGGTATTTAATGCAAATGTGTACAAATTTTTATTGTTTCCTTTATCCACGACGAAAAGTCGACAATTTAATATTTCGAATAGTCATCGGCACAGCTTGTTTTGTTGATCTTACTGCCACCCATGAATGTTTAATTTTATTGACCTGAGGCATCAGTATCGAAAGTGCAGGTCCTTCGAGTCCAACTTGTGAAATTGTATAAAGCAAATGTGAAGTTTTGGAAAATCTATAGTGAATTTTAGGGGAAATGCACGAGAAGCGAGAATAACATGATACGATTCACAAGACGCGGCATAAGCCCATACATATATCTTTAATTAAAATTGAAATCGACTATAAGATGAAATATATCGGCCAAATGACACAGTGGTTACAGCTTTGGAGTTTGGATTGGGAGGTACCGGGTTCGAATCCTGATAGGCCAGGATGCAAATTAGGAAAGAAAATGTTAATCAACAGATTACGATCTGTGATAAAAAGGAACACAACTATGACCCTTATCGGCGTGCAAAACGGGCCGGCCCATCTTTCATATCCAATACTATAGGCTGGCATGGAGCTATGCAATGCGCTGATGGTAACGTAAACCGGACCTATAGCCGTACGTCTTCGATTTGGTAGGCAAATGCGTCGGCAGGACAGGAAAAACGAACCGCGAAAGAATTGACAGTGATTTGACTTTAGAATAGACTGCAGGGTTTAATAAAAAAAGATGAAGGCTAAAGTGTAGATGACGTATACATCGTGGAAATCGGGTAAGATGGAAACTTTTAATTGTTTTTTTTTTGTAGGAGAGTGTATCTATCATTTTTAGGAGGTGCAAGCCAAAAATTTCAGAAAAATTATCACATTTTCCGGGAAAATTTTGACATTTTCAATTTTTTTGGTGACAAATAGCGTATTATTTTATTCAAAATACGTACAAATGAGTAATTTTTATAAAAATGTTGATATTAGGATTGTATCTTAACAGTTTTTCGACAGTACAAGCTATTTTTCCGGAAAAATTTTGCAGTTTTTCCAGGAAAATTTTGAAATTTTTTCAATTTTTTTTACTAAGTTTGGCACTTGAAGAATTGTATAAATTGTGGAAAATTGGGGGTTTGCTCGATTCTTTTAACATTTGTGGCAGTATCAGAAGAAGCGATAAGAGCGAGAGAAACTCTTTGATCTGTGTCTGCAAGGTTGACGAAGCAATTATTATTAATAAAAATAAAAAAAATATTGATAACATAAAAAAAGTGAACATTTTTCCGGAAAATCAAAAAATTTAAAATTATAAATAAAATTTAAAACTTGAGTAAATTGTGTAAATTTCGTAAAAGCGGGGGTTTGGGGCAGCCCCCATCCTCTAAGGTATACAACGAATTAAAATTACATTTAAATAAATTTATCTTTACAAAAGTTGAGTTTTTTTTAACATTTGTGGCACTATCAGAAGAAGCGATAAGAGCGATAAAAACTCTTTGATCTGTGTCTGCAAGGTTGACGAAGCAATTATTATTAATAAAAATAAATAAAATTAAAAAAAATATTGAAAAAATAAGAAAGTGAAAAATTTTCCGGAAAATTAAATTTTAAAAATTAAAATAACGCAAAAATGTAATTTTTAGCTGTTTAATGACAGTGTAGTTCGAATTTCTATCATTAAAATTTGATTTTTTTATCCGCAGATTTTTAATTTTTGAATGAAAAAAAAAAACAAAATATTTTTGGAAAAACTTAAAATTTTCCCGGAAAATGTGGTGATTTTTCAGAATTTTTTGGCTTGCACCTCCTAAAAATGATAGATACACAATCCTACAAAAAAAAAAAATTTAAAAATTTTTCATCTTACCCGATTTCGGCGATGTATACGTCATCTACACTTACGCCAAGATGAAATATAAAGGATCCACTTCACATTTGTGGTATAAGTAAAATTAACATATTCCAAAAAATTGCAAGAAATTTTTTTATAACTATTATTTCTAGAGATATCGAGATATATTTTCCCAAGGTGTAAGAGTAATTTGCTCATGGTGCATATAACTGGCACAAGGTGCAAGTATAACTTGCAACTGTTCACATCAATTTTCCAAAATTTAAACGAAAATTTCAATTTTTGAAAAAATTTCTGATATAGACCGATATTATTTGAAATTTACAATAATTTACAATTGTTTAATTCATTATTGATTATGCTGCTCAAAGATATGCTTTCAAAAAAATTTGTTAAAAAAAATCTCCTATAAAAGCGGACTCTTCCGTTGGATCAACTTCGGCCAAAAACCACTTGAATCTAATAATTTATGGGAAAAGCTTAAGCATGAAGTTTCACCCTGATCAGATGATCCGTCTGGGCTGTAGAAAGGCAACAAACTTTTAGTATGCACAGATCTCACACACAAATACCGTTATTTTTTAAAAATAAATTTTTTCCTTCGGCGACATAGTAAAAACCTCGAGGTCGAAAATTTTCATTATTACTATATTTTATTTCACTTCGTAAAATAAAGTATAAATAGCTCGCAACCAATTTCAATAAAATAGTAAACTTTTTCACCAGATGACTTGAAGTCATCAATCAAATGAATTATAGATATTCTAAGCTTCACTTTATATAAAGTTCTTTAAATCGTTTCTCAGAAAACAAAACATTATATTTTTATATTTACTGATAAGACAAATACCAGCTTATTGGTTTACATTTAAGCAAAAATAAAACTTGCAGATTACAGTTTTCGTTTGTGTATTACAATACATTATACACGAAAGATAAAAGTCAATAAACTAAATGCTGGAGAAAAGTTGAAAATTCGTATTCATCACATTGAATCAACGTCCTTTATATATACAATATAAAATCGTGAACATGAAAATCGAGTGAAAGAAATGAAAAATTGAAATTCAATTTGATTTAAATTAGATAACACAAAACAACAAAACTCAACTCTAAATGTTCCGAAAACGAATTATAAATCTTTGATCTTCTTACTTTATACAATAAATATTCTTATGTAAGGCAAAGTGTGAAATAAATCTTCAATTTCTCCCACTTCTTACGTATACATATCGACTGATGTACACAGAGACACCCTGAGCATACGAAAAACGAAACGAACGAACCAAATTGAAAAAGAAACCAAAATAAAGGAAGGTAGAGTGTTTGGAAAAATTCTAAAAAAAAAACTTTGATTTTCATGCTATCCAAGACAATGGTGTATCCGATACATTACCTGTTTGTTCTCCAGATTTCATTTAAAATTACATTAACGTCGGTATAAAAGTCTATACAGAGCCACATTAAGTAGTAGAATATGTATTCATTAAAGCTGTATTCATTCTTGGTGAATCCAATTGGAATACAAGAGGTTTGCTATACATGTTGGATATAGCCGAGAATATAATACTTCCTATCTGCCTATTGTTATATCGAAACTAGAGAGATACCAGGCATATTTATATAAAGACACGTATCCCTTAAATATGTGATACCGGCGAAGAGGAGGCAAATAGTACGATGGAAAAAAACGCTCAAGTTAAAGAACAAAAGATTGCGTGTAACACGATTTTCTATATTTAATTTTTTTTTTTTTATTAAATCGATTTTTCCTTTTGGAATTTTCTTTTGTATTTAAATGAAGTGGATGATGCTTTTATGTTTTTGAATATTTTTTTCTGTTTACTTTTATGCTTGGGATTATTTTTTGTTGCTGTTATTGTGCTCAATATTATTATTATTATTTTTTATAAATGAAAATATGTTTTTAGAAAATGAAAAATATTTTTCAAATATTTCCGAACCAGTTGCAAATTTATTGAAACCATTATTTAAATAATAATATACATGTACATATATAGCTTATACATAGGTACATAAATACGATCAAGAGATTAAGTGATGTCACTCAAGGTTAAATTACAAGGTTAATTCAAAATCAATTGTGTTAATAATAACTTTTTAGGCCCAATGTTACAATTTTCCAAATCTAATAATAGCACTATACCAGTTAATAAATCAAAAACAAAATTTCCTTCATTTAAATAAATACCATTTTGTGTTTTTTGTCAGTACGTCACAAATACCAGGTGTTTAAATATGAAACCGCAATTTTTATTTTACCAGGTATTTAAATATGAAACCGCGAGTAAGCCGCATGTGAAAGTATGTTGCTTCCAACGTTTCCATGACTGGGTTTGTTTTGTGTGATGGTTCATTTTCATGAAGCGAAATCACTTTCTGTTGCCCTTTATCATATTCTAGGCGTTTTCCACGCAAATCACGATTCAAGTTGATCATTTGTTGTTGATAGCGTTCAGTATTTTCGGTTTCAGCAGCTCAAAATAAATCACACTCTTCTGATTTTGTCAAATACAGAGCATTATGCCTTCCTTGCGAAGCGATTTGGAATTGCAGTCGATGTCGATGGTGTTCCTGGATCAACCCAAGACCTTTGCGCTTTGGATTCTCAAAATAGATCAATTTTTCATCGCCAGTCATAATTCGATGGTGGAAAGGATTTTCTGTTGCATCTGGTCACCAATATTTCGCAAGTGGTTTTCCTATTTTCCTGTTGCCTTGCATTCAGTTTATGCGGAACCCATTTTACCAGCTTTTGGGTCTTTCCCCTGGCTTTTAAACGTATAGGGACATATCCAGGTTTTGCGTTTGAGCGTCATCCTCATCCAAGAATGCTTGCAATTGACTGTCTTCAACTTTTTTGGTGGTTTTTCACGTTCTTCGCAGCTCACGTCAAAATCACATTTTTTGAATTTATTAAACCACTTATAGCATTGCGATTTACCAGTCATAGCATTCGATGTGATTCTGAAGCAGTTTTCTTCAAATGATAACAAAAAATCAATTATGTTCACAAATCGTAATATGTAGGCACAAAACTCACATTTTTAACACGTAAAAAGCATGCGTTATTGTATGAAAGTTGTATGGTTATAAATTGGATGTTGGTGACAGATGAAAAAAACAACGGCGCCGATGACGTAGTTTGTCGAAAGGTACAATAACAGGTGGCGCCATTTAATGGTAAATTCCGGTTTCATATTTACACAACTGGTATTTATTTTATATTTGGTCCCTTAAAAATTTAACAGCATCGACTGACAAAAATTGGGGGTTACAATAAGCGCATAATATGGTTTCCATTCAGATACTATAATTATTTCGAAAAGGAATTAGAAAGGCTTCAAAATATATTACAAATCCGATTCCCCCGAACGATTGGTGGTTGTAGATGTTCTAGAGTATACCCTAAAACGGACAATAATCTTAAATTAAAATTTAAGCACGTGCCCCTTTTTAGGTACCACATAAAATATATCCCAGCAATCAAATTATACAGGGTGCTACAAAATTTGTTTTCACGGATTTTTGTTTATTTTCCTAACATCAGGATTCAGGCTAACCTTTTTATGTTATTTTATGTCCTTATATTACTTCAACCCTTGTTCGGAATATAATGTTTCAAAATTAGAAATAATTTGTATAATGTATAGTGATTTAATAATTTGTTTTTTCATTTGTATGGCAATCACAACAACAAATGGATATTCATTCTCAATACCCATGAGCCAAATGTAGGAACATGACAATTTTGTATTAATTTAAATTAATTCATTAAAATTGAACCGAAACACAACTAACACCCCAAAATGTATATAATAGACGGGTGAAAAGAAAAAAGGACATTAACTGGGAGGAAAGTTTTTAGCAATCCGACACATTTATACCAAAGAACGGTTTTTTTATATTTCAAAAATTAGGGGAGCTGTAAAATTTCCCTTGGAAACATGACACAAAATAATAACCAATTGGTTATGTTATGGTTATAAAATGGAAAAATATCTACATCTAATAATCTTTACTCCTACAAAAAAAAATTAATACCCACTCCTAGTACTCCCAAGAAACGTTTCTTTCTTAATGGTTACCGGACAAAAAATAAAAATAAAACAAAAAAATCGATACAAAAATTGAATTTCAATTAAGAATTTTTCGGTACTCGATGCGGTTGTGTCAAGTAGATTAATTGGATGTGGTTAAGAAATCGTCCTCTTTCCACTCCCGTTCGGTGATTGATTATTGATTGCAAATTTTTTTTATAACAACACAATTTAATTACACGAATAAACTCTCTCGTAATAATTATATTATTGAAAATATTTGTATAGTCCCTAATTAACAATTTTTTTCGTAACGGATCAATCAATAAGCTATCAATTAATTATTATTCGTTTTCCTATTTCACCTCATCTATTCATCGTTTGGTATGGTCGTACACGCAGGAAAACAAAAATCCAATACCAAAACAAAAAAAAATTTTTGTCGAATAATTAATTATTTTCTAATTATTGTTTACATAGCGATTATACACATTTTATTTTTGGACCGAAATGATGTCCTATCATGTTGCGTATATTCGGGACGAAACGGAATTGCTTGTAGGAAATAACAGTACAATATATTTATAAAACCGCTTAACAATTGTTGATGATGATGGCGAGGAATAATTTAACAAAATACGAAGTTCAGATCTTATAATTTTGGGCGTTCAAGTTTCCGGCATTATGTTAATGAGAATTAAACGACAAAATGTTACGTGAGTTTATTAATACTTATAATCAAATTAACTTTATTATATTAGCTATCATCCAATTCTTATTAAAAAATTTATGGGACTGTTAAAAACTTAAGAGATTCATTTTGGCATTTTATGTTGTGGATCAATTGGAACTGGTTTGAAGACGAATAACTTTTACTGAGTTTTACTGAATGAAAATCTGTATCAAACTCAAAAAGAGCTTGCAGAACAGTTAGGAGTTACTCACCAAGCAATATCACTTCGATTGTGTGCAACAGAAAAAATACAGAAGGAAGGAAAATGGGTTCCACATAAACTGACCGAAAAATACAAAAACCGAATAATTGAGATCTGCAAGAATTTGCTTTATCGGTACAAACAAAAAATTTCATTTATTACGGGCACAAAATCATTATGGGTGATGAAAAGTGAATTTTGTATGAGAATCCTAAACGCAGAAAACCATGGGTTGAACCAGGCCAGCCATCAACATCATAGTTGCCAAAATGAATATTCACGCCAAGTGTTACTGTGTACTACGAGCTTCTGGAACAACGCTCGTCCACATATGGCAAAATAAACCCAGGTACTCATCTTCTCCTTAGACTAGGGTTTTATTTATCAATAATTATAATTTATCTGTGTAACAATTATAAATATTTTCAATAAAGATGAGGTAAGTTTAATGTTTCGCTTCAGAAATCGAGTGTGTTGTATTCGAATTCTATGCATACATTCAGGGTAAAAGAAAGTCTAGTGTTGGTTACAACGTTATCTCCTTTTAATTTTTTATTTTATCATAAATGTTGTTGAGAGTGTTTTGTGACTGTCCTGAGCCGCAAGTGATAATTATTTTGATGTAAGTTTATTCTTTCAACCAAATGGAAATTATTTCTGCTTCAAGTTTACAAAATGTCTTGTGAGTAAGGAATACAACATTTATTTTCAAACTTTGTACAGTATGTACAGTGTAAACTTGAAAGATAAAATGAGATATTTTGAAGTATAGAATCTTACTTTGAATTTAAGTAATTAAATTAATTTGGAACATGAAAACAAAATAAAAGAAGTATGCTAGCAGCCCTACGATTCGAAGCTATCACGTTGGTTGTTAATGTGGTATGGGGTATATATTTAAAAATTGACCAAAAATTTATTTCTCAAGGTTAATGACCGAACTCGGATGAAAAAAACTAATGTTTATTACTATAGTCACGAATATTACAAGTGACATATTTCGAAAATATTAAGTATCGTAATTCGTAGAATTTTTCAAAAACCTTACATAAGAAAATAAAGTTTGACTTAAATAAATATCACCTATCGTTTATGCTTACTGCAACCGCGATGTCTACCCGACTCTCTGCGGAACTTTGGTGTCCGTTTTATTGTAGTTTTATAAATTTTGGCGAGTAGATTGTACAGGAGAAATCGCAGTTTTTGCACTTGCATTAATTACTGGTATACTTTTTTATGCTAATTTAACAGTTTTTCACTTTATAGGTAGTGGCCATTATTCCACAAATATTTTAAAGTAGGTACACTGCTAAGAGTACGTAGTTTCTAAAAGTTTAGCTATCATTGTTTCACATTACTTTCAGTAGATAAAATGATTTCACTTTGATTAATACGATACTTCTTACATACGTATAATTAAGATATAAAAGTCTTGTTGCTCATTTCTTGTATTTACAAATGAAAAATTACGTTTCTCGTAATGACAACACACAGAATATATACATACGTATAAATATTCTCGTGTGTGTATGTGTGTGTTGTGTTGCGGGATGCTGAATATAGCGAACATTTCTTGGGATTTATTAAAAATATTATCAAAGACTCTTTTTTGCTCATTTCGAGGTAGTGTTTGTTCATTATATTATTCTAACGTCTCTTTTTTGTTTACTGACTTGAAAAACCTACTTATGGTTGTAATTTATCAAAACACATATTTTATTTATAATATTTTTTTGCAGAATTTATATTTGTGCTCCAATGATATCTGATTTTAAACAAGAGGGAAAACGTTGTACACAGCCATTTAATTTATTTATTTACTTTTTGTATTTTGAATTTAAACGCTAAATGAAAATTTTATTATGAATACCGCACATCATTTAATTAGGTAGATATATGCGAGTATAGCAGAAATATTCATATGCCGTGACTTGGGTAAAAAACCACATCTACCAGCAATAATAAAAACAAGTAAAATGTACGAGTGTATGATGTTTACATATTTTCTTAATTTATTTTTACTTTGCTTATACTTCATTACCCAAATAAGAACATAATTTTCAAATAACGCAAAAAATAACGTTTTTTAAATTAGAAGTTATTTTGCATTTTGTGTTCATATACATACTATTTATATGAACGTTTCATTTTAAAGGATTAATCGCTATAAGAGGATTATACCACAAATAAAAATAAAGTCTAAATTTCCGATTAACTAAATTGATGGTTAGTTCAAAACCATTCATTCATTCTCAATGTATAATTTAATGCCATTTTCATTCGAAATAATTCTTGATCTTGGAGCAATTCGACGCTGCTAATCAATACTATGACAAGTCAAAATTGTGAATTTTATAGAAAACGTTTTTTTTTAGTTTTATAGCAAAATAATGATCGGAAATGCATTAAATTTTGAGTATTTGTTTATTTATATGTAATATTTCGGGTGTTTCGTTTAAGTGACGTTGAAAAGAATACGTTAATCCAAAAAATGATAAAATCATAGCTTAACAGTATATTTTTAAAGTTTATAAACCACATATTGATTTATCATAGTTCTTTTTTTAATTTAAAAAAAGTCCCTATACATGCTACATTGCGAAGTCATAGTTTAACACGTAAAAGAAATTGAAGGACCGCTAATTTTAAATAAAGACAAGTTTTTAACGAAAACAAAATATTTATCACTTTGGTCGGTAGTCCAAACGAGTGACGAAAGCACCTACTGTGCTGGAAGTCGAACGAAGTATATTATACAGCAAGTTTCGAACTTTTTCACTTTGAGGCCGCAAGGATCATGTTATATACCATTGGAAAGGTCTTGAAAAATAAACCTAAATAATGTATAAAAACATGAATTTCTACCAACATTGAGTGGAGATATGACCTTCCAAAAATTGCCCCAAAAAATCAGTTTTTCGCGTATAACTGCCCCAATAAATGCCCCAAATATTTTCTAACTGGCAAATTATGATTGTAAACGTCAATACCAATTCAACGACACCTCAAACGTCCAAAACGGATGATTTAGACCAAAGTTATGACAATTTTAAATTTTTCTATGACGTCACCATATAATCTTGCTTTAGTATATATGTTTGTTTGTCCGTACCTCTTTTGTTTGATCTCATATTTTCAGGGGTTGTAGTACTTAAAAAACTAAGCAACTTTTGTTCTCCAACTTTTTGATTTGGCTGCCATGTTGGCCGCGGCCGGCCTCTGAACGGCCATTTTTGGCCATTGTGCCACGTCCACAGTGCTAAATCTATTCCACATACCCTGGACATATGCATATCGTTGGAAAAGTATTGACGCCAGCTATCAAATAGCAAAAAAAAGAATTCAAAAAATTAGGTTGGAGGGTCATTTTGGCCAAAAAACTGAAAAATGCGAAATCGGCCGGCCACATTAGGCCGAATTGCTAAAAAATGAGCCCAAGACTTTTGGTTCATATTTTCAGGATTGTTAGCCACAAATCTCGCCTACAATATGACATCAACCGTTTGTCCCAGAAAACTCGTATATTTTAGATATTGGCCTCCATAACTTAAAAGCCACCTTAATTTTTTGCAAAATTTCATTTTTTGGCTCAGATGGACCCTAATATCGGTCCGTTGCGGTTCATAATGAGAGTGAATCAACGTGTTACAATGAAACAAATCGTCGCCTCAGTATTATCTTGTCGTAAGTCCAAATATGTCATTTTTGGGAAATTGAGTTTTAAGTTTGAAAGCTTATTTAGATAGTATAACATCGAGAAGTGTTTAATTTAATAGAATAATTCCAAACCTATCATACCATATATTGATTACCACTTCCTACACTTTAGATAAATCCACTAGTTTTTCCGGAAAATCACGAACAGTTTTACAATTCGTCGTATAATTTTCGAAGTTGTACCAAACAATGGGCTTACGATAAAAAATTTGCTCATACGACAAACACCTTCTGACTAACAAATACATAAATTACATTAAAATTTATGGACTTACGATAAAATTTGTAAAAATCTTAGGAGACGTAAGATTATTTTATAAAAATGAACGTTTGACTGTTAATGGTACAAATTAGAAAGCAACTAAAACATTCGTAAACATCGTCTGAATGTATCTTTTATTTTCAAAAACAAATATTCAGTAGTTTCAAAATAAAATAACATGTTAAAAAAAAATTCAAAATAAACAATAGGAAATAAAAAATAACCGCGATTTGCATCATTAATAACCAGGATACTGAATTAAAATTGCGATTAACCTTTATATATATTCCGCTCACGTGGTGGAGTACTGTGATCTTATTGGTTTATTTTGTGACAGAAAAAAATTGGACGTATATCAAAATATTTGTTTATGCTGGACATACGACATTTGTATTATAAATGTGTGTTAGCGACTTTGTCGTATCTCCAGAATTGGTGACATATGATACAAATATAAAGTTTATGATGTTGTGTTGATTTACGATAAATAAATTCTCTGTAACTCAGAAACCATATAACCTAGGATAAAATTGATTGCAGATTTAGAAAGAGGAAGAAAAACTAAAAATACTAGTATAAAAAAGGGAAAAACGACATTTTGGTACTTACAACAAGATAATACTGAACCGACGAAATATAAATACATCATATTATTATCATTGCTAAGAGAATTTTTACCAGTGACTCTTTTTTCATAACAAAAAAAATGAAAAAACTGACAAATTGATGTGATCGAAAAAATCACCAAAAAACATTGAACATTTGAGTCTCCTTGCATAAAATCGATATTTTTTTATCATTATGATGATTTCTTTGAAAAATAGATTTTATCTCCTCTCCCAACGCATGAAGATGGAATACCAGCGAGAGGCTAGCTACCATTAACTTTATTTCCAACTAACACACTAAAATATGTATATTTTATTGTATTGTTTAAGGAATCAAAAATGAATGGTAGCCGCATGCAGTTAGTAACAAAACAGCAAGAAACATGAAAAAAAAATTGTTGAATTACTCAATCGAATTTCTACCAAAAACACATGCATCTGGTCTAAATTTTTACTACTCTGTAACATACACTAAAAACTAAACTACAAATGTTCAGCCGATAGCCTACTAGAACCGGGTGTGTAATAAGATCACACCCGGCATGACCTGTTTGTGGCATGTGGTAAAGGTTTCTGAAATAAAATCTACTAAAAGACTACAAAATGAAGATTGAAAAATTGCATGCAAAATAAAGAAATAGAATCGTCTTCCAGACACTAGAAACAGTACACCAGAACGTAGGTTATTGTGCTGAACATAATAAAAAAAACTACCTACCTGAACCTAATGATGAGACCTGACCCTACTTTTCAACATAAAAAAGATAATATAAGTCTTTACTATTTCGAGGCCAAGAGCATATACTTTCCAAACATAAATCGTATTGAACCATTCTTCAATAGAAACAATTTTGTTTTATTGTTTTCCATTTTTTTATTGATACAGTTTCGTTCTATTGTTTGACGTTCTAATGTGCCCCATACACAGACGCAGGCCACTGGAGTGACGAATATCGAGAGAAGAAGAACGAATCATTCGCACTCCCTAACACACAGCCGGCAGCTGTGTGAAAGTATGCGTAATTCGTTTTTCGCGAAACGAACAACAATTAAGCTCTGAACAAAGTCTGAAACGCAGATGCCAATATTCAACAAACTATAGTATTGTTACACTAGCAATCTCATGTTTTTTTTTCTTTCGTACCACTACTTATTAAACTAGTGCCCACATACGATGTACACATATATTCTAATACAACTATCTATAGTGTAGTTTTTTCTGTATTTGTTGCATTAGCATGGCTTTGTTGTTCGTTTTGGTCATTTCAATGCAGCGCATCTGTGTATGAGGCACAATAACACGTAGCGGCCACTTGTGTGCTATTGTGTGTGTGTGTGAACTCAAAGTCGAAGTCAAAACGACTGACAACAATAAAACGAATCGCAATTCAATTTATTTTCAATTTGCCTTGCCAAAATCATTGATATCAAATAAAAAACCTCTTAACGAGGTAAATGTTCGAGTGACGAAAGCCGAATTCAATTCACAAAATTTCTGATATCAAATTTGTGCCGAAAAAAACAATTGTATTCGATTTGTCAACGATTTTTCGGAATGTTAGTGCATTCGGCGCGTTTGTTTACATTTTTCTTTCTAGCTGTCAAAAACAACAACTTGTCAACGGTTTTTTGAATGTTAAACAACAACGCGCTGAATGCACTAACATTCCGAAAAATCGTTGACAAATCGAATACAATTGTTTTTTTCGGCACAAATTTGATATCAGAAATTTTGTGAATTGAATTCGGCTTTCGTCACTCGAACATTTACCTCGTTAAGAGGTTTTTTATTTGATTGTATCAATATAATTAACGTGAGATCCAACTTCAATTTGTGTTGACTCTGGGTCAATTATAAAAATCCCATATTTTTGTTGAATTTTATTGAGATTTTACTTACACATATAAAAAAAAACTTTAAAGTGAATTTGTCAAAAAGAATGTTTTGCCATTTCTATTTTATTGGTGGATTATATTTTACTACGATTGGTTGTAAAAATAAAACTAAATTTTTTAATAAGATTTTTCTTTTGGCTTTATCGGACAAAATATTATTCATAATGGCACTCAACAATGTTTACGACTTTTTTAGTCGCAGAAAACAAAGAGACCATTTACTCACACACTCTACAAAAGTAGAAAAAATTTGCTCGTTGCAACCTGATGAATAGACCAACTTTTTTCAGTACGAAACCAAGCTGCCAAGGATCTATCTAAGGGAGTTATCATTTTTGTAAGGGTTTGTGTATCTTTGTGTACACAAGTACCCTGGGGTAATGACGGGAGTGCATTTTTTGTACTTTTCTGGTAAGAATATTGTGAGTAAATGGCTTTGTTTTCTGCGACTAAAAAGTCGGAAACATTGTTGGGTGCCATTAAAAATAATATTTTTATCACGGACGATTATAAAATAATTCTAAAACTAAATTTGTTGCTTTTCCAATTGGAATTTATTTTCAAAAGAAAATTTTAAATTGAATACGATTCTGAATGACCTTGTTAAAGTTGCCAGCCGAAATTGAAAGAAAACGATAATTTGTGTAGACTCTTGACTACATCAGCGGAAAGTTAAAAAATTTATACAATAAATTGAAATATCCTAGACAAATAACTAATAACAAACAACAACAAAAAATAAAATAACGATATAAATTTACTTATTTTACCCTTCTTCTTTTGATCAAATCTTTTGTCATTCGAGATTTTGCCAGATGACACCAATCCAACTACGCCAATTCGATGGCCCAAAGCCATATAGGTAAATTTTGATTATAGGCTTGGGGTGGGTCGAATTAGGTTATAGTGGTAAAATTTTGATTTTCACCTTATTCTGCTTATAAAATCGTCGATAATAATACGATCTTTTACCAGATAGACACCAATCGGGTTATGTTTACTCGTTAGCCTGACAATTCGATGGCCTACCACAGATAGATTTATGGTGACTGATGAGATTATTTGGGTGAAATTTTGATTTTCCACTTCTTTATTCGATAAAATCGATCGTCATTCGAGATTTAGCCAGATTAACACAAATCTGACTATGCCTATTCGATGGCCCATGACCACAGGTAGATTTTTATTATAGCTTTGAGGTAGGTTATTGTGATGGAATTTTGATTTCCCACTTGTATTTTCGATAAAATCGTTCGTCATTCAAGATGTTGACAGATAGAACCAAGACCATGTAGATTTTGATTATAGATTTGGGGTGGGTCTGATAAGGTTATAGGGGTAAAAAAATTTTCCCCCTTCTGTCGATAAAATTGTTCATCATTCAAGATTTTTTCAGATATAGCCACCAGTAAAACTGGAACAATTTGATGGCCCAAAACCATAGGTAGATTTGGATTATAGGATTTGGATGGGTCCAACAAGGTTAAAGGGATGAAATTTTGATTTTCGATAAAATCGTTCATCTTTCGAGATTGTGCTAGTTAGGCACCAATCTAGTTATGCCGAATCGATGGCTTATGACTATAGGTAGACTTTGATAATAGGATTCTGGTAAGTCTGATGAGATTATAGGGGTGGAACGCCAAATTTGTTTGAGAAAACCAAAAATTGTACATAGTGAAGTTTGGTGTAGTTCCCCGCATACGACGCACACTGATACCAACTTGTTATACATCCTTGAGTAGGGGCGAGAACTACACTAAACCAAAAGTTGCCCAAAAACCAAACAACTCTTCAACTGAAAAAAAATTCAGCAAATGAGGTGGAACCCACACTGCAAACTACCGAGACTGCCCAGTCTACATAAATAAGAGTCAGTTAATCGATCGCCAGAGGCTAAACATAACTTTAATCAGGCAAAAAGAAAACTACAAAGCCTACTACAAAAAAACCAGATGGATTAAATGCAAAATTATCTTAAGGAATTATCTCCCCATTCGGACACAAACTATTCATTATGGAAGGCCACTCAATATCTTAAACGCCCTCGATATCCAAGCCCGCCAGTTCGTCTTTCGAACGGAGAATGGGCTAGAAGTGACGAGGAAAAAGCTAAAACCTTTGCCGATCACCTGGAAAATGTATTCACCCCTTGTTTTGTTTGGG